>VWPW01026751.1:171480-325486 GCA_013389825.1 Crypturellus undulatus
TTATCCAGAAACAGGAACTTTGTCTTTCTTTTGAAGTCTTGTCAATTACTGTTGCACTGCAGAAGTGTTTCTGTTTGTTTGTTTTCATCCTCTCATATGTTGATGTTTAAAATATATATATATATACTGAGTTAGAACATTTTGAAAATTGTTAACGAGTCAGTCTACAGAGAAGGGATGCAGGAAAGTGCAGCAAAAAAAGATCTGAAAGTAGATAGATGAAAAGTACTTTCTACTTTCTCTTCTTCTTGTTTCTGTTCAGGAAGCATCTTGTTCACTGTCCTATTTTTTTATTTTCCAGTAGATCACCTCTCTCCTCCTTCTTTTTATTTATGATTTTAAAAAAAGTTTTGCAGAAAAAAATACAAAATTTCTGTTTGAGAATGATTTCCCTCATTCTTAGCAAACGTTTTGTTGCTTCCTGTAATTCAATAGACCCACACAATTCTAGAGAGATTTTCTAAAAAAAAAAAAAAAAAAAATCAGTGAGATACAGAATGGCTAGAATATATATATATATATAATTAAAAATATATATTATTCATTTGGCAAACCTAAGAATAGATGTTGGCAGCTTATTACATGTGTTTCTCTTATATGTGTTTTTCCTTTCTTCTTTCTTGTTTTGGACCAATAAATTAATTCATCAGACTCAGGACCACAAAGTATTGGAGAACTTTCTGATTCAGTTCAAGACCTACAAATATTCAGTGTATTGTCTCCTTCCCAGAAAAAAAAATAGTCCTTTAGAAACTGTAACTAAAAGAGTTAAACCGGTAGTATACACATATCTTTTTAATGTGGGTCCTCTATAAACAAACTTCTATTGTTTCAGTCTGCAAAATGGACCATTATCAATGGTTGACAGCACAAACATATTCCACATAATCAAAATTAATTTAAATATTAAGAAGAAAATTTTATAGTATAAAAGTTTGTATTTAAATTCATCATTATGCATCTGGATTTTGTTTTTCCCACACCAAATTCTTATATTAGCAACACACATTCATATAAAATCAAGAAATAGGTCTTTAAATATTGCCTTATGTCTATCTGAAATGGCATATAATTATTTAACAATATGTATCTCAACAGTACATTATTGCAGTCTAATAAAAATACTGGAAATAAAGTTCTGGAGAGTTTTTGCTAGGGGGAGGGAAGGAAAAGCTGTAGCTCCTGACAATTTACCTCTACCTCAAGAAGAACTACTCATTGAGAATCCTGATATTATGTATGGCCTAGTAGCCAATATCTTCAGCTAAATTAGACGGGAGAGAGAACAAATGAAGTACTTCATATTCATGAAAACAATGTCAAAATCTTAGGTCTACAAGCATACTTAGAATATTCCCAGTTAGAAAAAATAAATCCACCACCACCACCACCAACAACAAAACAAACAAAACCCAAAATAAAACAAAACAAACGAACAAAAAATCCACAAAAATACATTGTGGAAGTCCAAGCCCTTGAAGAATTTTGTTAACAACATATAGTTGGTCCACAAATTGTTCAAAAAAAACAAGCAAATCGTTGTTCTGGAATAGCTTTTCCAGACATGTTAATGATACAAAAAGTTTTATCAGATGTTTGAACAGCACAACTGATACATAAAATACAGGTCTTTGCCAAGTAAGAAAAATTATCTTCTAGGCAATATAGCTGAATACGATTTGGAAGACAAGTGTTTAGTCACCACTCTTATTAAAAAAAAAAAAAAAAAACAACTTTCAGAATTCTAGCCTTTTAAATAAGTATTTATACTGAATCACTTCAAGATTTCCTAAAAACAGTGGCAGTTTACTATAAATACAATTTTAAGAGCTCTAACTATGAATTTCTCTAATTTCTTAAGTAACATCTAAAGCATTTCTGAACAGCAGTTTTTTTATACACCAGTATAAATGTTCTAAAATTTGTTTAACTGTTAACTGAGTAAACAGTAGATCAATTACTTTCAATTTATTTCTTGGATCAAGATCGGGTCTAGTGTAGAGTGGAATGAATACTAATTGTTCATTCTAGCAATTACCAGAGTAAAGCTGAAATACATTTTAACAGCCTCAGCAGATTTCCTAATACAGTTTGCATGATCAAATAATTCCCATTAACAATTTGAACATCTCATTATACAAAAACCTCTGTACCTTTTTCAAGTTCTGAAAAAAGCAATCTTCCAGTGATTCTTTAGAGATTATTAAAAAGGATATATTCCTTTGTATATTCATCTACCTGGACCTGAAAATAACTTCTGATATCTGTGTACTAGGATGTACACTTAACATGAATTTTACAAGTCCAAGAAGAGTATTAGCAATTTTGACCACTGCTATATGACTACATATATCATTTTACAATAAATAAATATAGAAAAAATATATCAACTGCTCTTTGCAATAAAATTTCTCTGTAGGAATCAAATTCACCTAGCTCATTCAATGCAACAAATTCACGTGTTTTTCATGTGGATAATATAGGCCTAATTATAACGAATATTTGAAAATGCTTATTCATGTACAAATGATGAAGGCAAAAAAATGAAGACACCAGTAGCTATAAAAATAAATGTCACATATTGATATTCAGTTTATATCTTAATTTTCATGGGTTACCTATTACCAAACTTCTCTTATTCCAGAAACAGAGTTGCCAAAGAAGACAGGTCACTGATGCCTTAGCGGTCAATATTTCCAGGCCTCTGTAATTTATCACCTGCTTATATATTTTGGGAATGCAGTGATGATACATCTTAAACATGAAAGTCCTTATCTTTTACCACAGGAGTCAAAGAAGCTCAGGTAAAGAATTATACACTGACTATATTATTAAAATATGAATATTATATACTGCTTATTAATATTATGTTACTGATTGCTTGTTGTTAATCTCTCTTGTCTTTCTGTATTACTTATGGCTTACATTGACAGCATTGATTTCAAAGCATGATAGATCAGATCCACACAGATTCATATAGATATTGATTTTGAGATGGGTGTATTTATAAAACCTCATAAAAACAACATGATGTAAGACATATATTGGAGTGTAATTCTTTATGCAGAATCTCTAAGAAAATACAAAACACATATAAGGCAAGAAAAACCTTTGCCTAAGTTTCAGAAATGCATTATCTAGAGGTCAGTATGGGGTCCAGTGCTATTCAACATATTCATCAATGATTTAGATGTAAGGACAGTGTGCACCCTCGGCAAGTCATGATACAAAACTGGGTGGACTGGCAGTCACTCAAGAAAGCTGTGCTGCCATTCAGAGGGAGCTGGAGAGGTAAAGGATAAAGATAAAGTAGGTCGAGGGAGGTGATTCTGAAAGTCTGCTCAGCTCTGGTGAGGCCACACTTGGAGTACTGGGTGCAGTTCTGGGCACCTCAGGACAAGTGGCGCATGGTGTTTCTAGAGAGGGTCCAGCCTAAAGGGACAAAGATGATTAAGGGACTGGAACATCTATTGTGTGAGCAAGCTGGATCTGTTTAGCCTAGAGAAGGGAACGCTGAGAGGAGATCTGGTCAACATATATAAATAGGGGAGGATGTAAAGAGAATGGCGCCAAACTCTTCCTGATGATGGCCAGAGGTAGGACAATGGGTAATGGGTAGAAAGTGAAACACAGGAAGTTCCATTTCCATGGGAGGAAGAACTTCTTTACTGTGAGGGTAATCCATATTCAGCTATGAAGCAGCTGGAGAAAAAAAAAGAAAAAAGAAAGAAAAAAGCTGTATTTCAGCTTCTCATTTATGTTTATAACTATATTTTCATAGAAAAATATTTTTTATTATCTGCATAAGGAAAGTACATGAATAATTTGTACTGCAGAGTAGGATATGGTGAGTACTGTAAAGTCTTTTGGTCAGAAGCTCATTACCATCTGGTGATGTTCTCTAATTCTAATAATACAGAAAAGCCTATAAACAAACATAGTAATGAAACAAAATGGGCTTACAAATGGATGATTTAAACCTTTTAATGTTTGTAGAGAGATTAAGAAGTTTTTTTCTGCTAAAACTAAACAGTAAAACTAATATAATTTCTTTTTTATAATCTACTTCAGCTGCAAGACGCATCTCAGAAAGATAGTTGTTAAATGCCACACTAGCAGTGTGTCAAACAAACAGCAAAACATAGTACAAAACACCATTTTATCGAAACTCACAGTCATTTTGCTCATTCCACTAGTAGAGTATGAATGCTTAGTTTGAGGCTAACTTTGTTATGTATAAGTAGCAAAATAATGTGGAAGCTCAGGCCCTTAAGGTCACACTGTTCTATGAGACTCACCAACAGTACTTATGAGAGATCCAAAGTCTTGTTTATACTTAAAAGAGTGACTGAAACCTTACTCTCTATCGCAGTCACAACACATAGCTCATTTTTCTGATTCCTGTTCCTAATAGGCACAAGCTCGTCACACCCTACAATTTTGCTTCCCAGCTCCCAAGTTTCAGGGAGAAACCAGGAATAATGCAGAGTAAGAATTTACGGTTTTCTAGCTGCCTGAGAAAAGCTCACTTCTTTGTGCCTGGGAGAAGCTTTTAAATAGCCATGGAATGTTGGTTCAAATTTAGCTCAGCAAAAATTTTAGCATACACATCAAAACTATTCTCAAATCAGAAAAACATCAACATTTTAAATGCAAGAATCTTGAGCAGTAGCAGAAAGACTAAAGTCCATTAGCTCAGTTGATGGATCTGAGGTTGTATAAATTAACTCGTGTGGTATATTTTCTTCTACTCCACACTGGGAATTGCTATTAACATTAATTGGAGCTCTGTGCACAGATCAGAGTCAGAAGAGACCCCATGCTGCAGATAACAAAATGTTCAGACATGAGTGGGAGGAGGGGGAAATCCCCTCTAATAACATTAGGAGCTCCTCATTACAAATTTAAAATTACAGACCAGCTGTTTTTAATTGATTTTCAAGACAGGATGTAAACTCAAAACACCAGCAGCATTCACACTAACCAGGATAAAGACTATAAAAGGTTATCTATCACCCATAGTTTAAGTAAAAGTCTGAATGCCATTGTGGGAAAGCAGGAAGCCTCCAGCTTTCAGATGTGTCCCGTAATTCTAAATCATTTATTTGTTTTTGTCCGTTTTTTTTCCTCTTTTCTCCACTTTCCTGGTTTTATTAAGTCAAGAAAGAAAAGGATATTGCCAACTGCCTGTTGACTTCGGTTTTCTATTTTATTTATATGTGCTTGTGTCCTAACATTCTTCCCTTTATCTGTATTGTGTGCTTAAGTTTCAGAAGTACACAAGCTATATCCCTAGTTACTCTTTTTTTCTGTTGCTCTACCAAATATCAAAAACAGACCGATATGTTAGTGGAAGAGAAAATCAAAAGATAGCACTTCTGTCTTCCTAACTGCAAAATTGTATGCTTATAAAGTAGAGATGATGATTTAGTTGGCTTCTTTTGTCTTGGTAGGATTTCCTGTCCCGTCTTCAGGAGCTCACTAGGTATCCACTTTCCTACTCTTTTCTGTAGTTCCCTGAGAATCAATCATGCTTAATTCTTTTAACTGAGGGAGTAAGGGGATGACAACAAAAAGCACACCCAAAACAGGGTTATATTGAGCAAAATGATAAAAAAGTAACACAACTTGTTTAAAGCATTTTTTTTTGTCCTTATTCAAAAGGTACCAGAAGCTTTCTATTCATTTATTCGTAATTGGAAGAAGAAGTAGCTATATAATGCTCCCTAAATAAATGCTTTGTCTCTTCAGCCCCGCTTCGGTATGCCCCTGCCATGAGAGAGAACCAATCCCATGTAGATAGACTTAAAGCAGCTATGACAACTATGACTATTCCAAAGTGTTTTGAGTCAGCCACAGACCAACTTCTGTGTCATCAATGAGCTACTGTAAAAGAGTTCACATTCCTGGTAAAATCAGAGAGAAAACAAAAGGAGGCAGTGGAGAGGATGGCAGTGGAGAGAATGGCAGTGAAGAGGCCTCTTTTCAGTGGTGGCCACTGATTAGAACTAGAGTCAATGGCCAGAAACTGAAGCATCAAAGTTCCACAGGAACTTAAGGAAAATTTCCTGACAGGGAGGATGACAGAGCCCTGGCACAGGCTGCCCAGAGAGGTTGTGGAGTCTCCTTCTCTGGAGATCTTCAAGACTCGCTTGGATGCAGTCCCGTGCCACGTGCTCTAGGTGGCCCTGTGTGTGCAGGGGGGTTGAACTAGATGACCTCTAGAGGTCCCTTCCAACCTGAAGCATTCTGTGATTCTATGATTCTGTTGTATTAGGTAACATATCTGCCTTCTTATTTTGAAAAGATGACAAATGATTAAAATAGAATGTTCAATAGATGAAATAATGTAATTTGAAAGATTGTATGTAATATAATATTAACTGTATTTGCGTTTAACATCTGACATGCTCTATATGAGAGAAAAAAATCTCTTGCTGACAACCTTGTGAATGCAGGTAGAAAAATGAGATTTTTAAGAGTGACAAATAAGGAGGCCAGAGCACAAGGGAATTACTTTCCTTAGTTTCTACACAGCTGAAGAATTTGGAATTTTCAACTCAATATGTAGGAGAAAGTATGAACAGCACATAGTCTGACACATATATATATCTTTGATCCTGGGAAACACTGACTTCCTTCTCTCCTCGGGAGGTATTTGAGCAAGTACAAGGTATGCATTTGAAAGTCCTAAAAAGCCTGAAAAACCCTACCAACTCTGTAAAAAAAAAAAACAGATGACAGGCAGAGAGAGGGGAGGGAAAAAAAAAAAAAAAAAAAAGCTCTGGATAGGAATCATTGTCCAGGACAGAAAACTCTTCAGTGAATAAAGGTTTCATGCAATTTGGCACACGTACACACAGATACTCAGTTTTGGGCACTATTGACCGAAATTCCTGTTTAGTATCTTCTATTTTGGCTTCTTGTTCCATGATATATTTCAGAAGTATTTTCTCTTTTTTTTTTTCTAGTAACTGTGTATAAAGATTCAGTCTCTCTGCATCACGTCAAAACTTCTACACACAAATAAAGGGCAGGAAAAGATTGCAGTTGATGTTTCCTTCCTCTTACTTCTTTCTTCCTATCAAAAAATTGCAAAAAACAATTCACACTGCCCTTGCCAAAAAAAAAAAAAAAAAAAGATCAACTCTTGCAAATGAGAAGAAGTATATTGCAGAAAGCAAAACAAACAAGAAAATACAGTGTCCATAAATCTAAATCGGAACAGAGCAAGCTGGTATTACACTGCCCTGAGTACTCTCTCAAGCCCTATCAGTTTTTATCTCTTTTTTTTTTTTTTTTTTCCAGACAGATTTGTTTCTATATCCGTTTAAACACTCTTGGTAGATTTTTCATCTCTTTCTCTCTTTCTTTTTTTTCTCCTAAATTTCCACCTCTTGCATCTTTTAAATGAGTTTTTGCATCTTTCTTAACCTTTTCTGTTCCTCTTTAAACTCAACTACATACATTTTTGTAGATGAGAGATCAAGAAATCCAGGCAAGTTTTAAGATGAAAATCAACTATAAGTTTATCCAGAAACATAATTATGTTATCAAGTTTCTGTTTTGATTTTGGTCCTCCTGAACCCTTCAATACTTTGTTAATACTTCACACTGATCCCTTGTGGATATGTCAGAAATGTTATCTTTCTTCTCTGGTATGATCCAGTGTAGAGGAAAAGAGAAAAGAAAAATCTTTCTAGTCTGTAGCATCTTTTTTTTCTTTTTTCCTAATCAATGGATTATGTTTTGTTGAATGTTTAAAACCACAACAAATTTTGTCATACTCTTCACTATGTCTAATTTGCTTTACTATATGCATAGACGTATGCATAGTGGAAGAAAGTCTGCAAACTGTTTAAAATCTCAAAACACTACCTGTGGATTTACGTGAGTAATGGAGGGACCACTTGAGATAAATCTTATTGCTCTATGTTTCACCAGAAAGGTATCCAATGCATTGGAAAGAAAGGTGTCATTGCATTTGGGGAAAACCTCATGGGAAACACCCACATCAGTCATTGACATATCAAGATAGAAAACAGCAAATGAAAACTATATATAACATTTTTATAAAATTGCCATTTAATTTATGAGTATGATATGTGTGAATAATGCACAAATATTCCAGACAAAAATCAGTAGTGCAAATGAAATAGAAACAAAGTATATATGTTAACGAAAAACATGTTTTGCTTATTAACTAAGAAATCCTAATTACATTGGAAGGAACAGTTCACATAACTGCATTGAAATATGGAAAGTTTATCTTTGTGTTGAACACAAACTACTGTGGAGTACCAAAATGCTAAAAGGTCTGCTGATAATGTTTCATAGAATATATGCTAAATATAACTTCAATGCCCTGTGGTGATTTTGCGTGCAATTTTTAATTTATATTTGCAGCTTAAATTATGTTTTAAATATATAGCATATGTGGAAATTCTTGCCAAAAAAGAAGCAAAAAAACCAAACCAAAACAAAAAGACATTGATCTGTAGAGAGATTAACAGTCTCACTTAGCATCTATCATTAAAAATTGCAGAAAATTTAATGAGATGTATGAACACCCCTTTTTTTTCCTTTTTTTTTTTTTCATAAAAGAGAGGAGATAGGAGAGTAATGTTACCTTCTCAGATTTAGATCTCTATCTCCATGATTTAAAAAATACCCAACTTATTTTTGTCACTAAACAGCATGCTACATGGAGATAACTATTTATTTATGTATTTATCCTAGGATGGTTTAGTGCTATATAACCACAGTCCTTCAATCATGCATGCCTTAAAAAGACAGTATGCTATGAATGCCCTTTTTTCTATTCTAGCACAATCTAAAACCAGGGGAATAGTAGAGCATGTAGTGAATTCTAAACACATTTTCACTCCTTTTATTTTCCTTTCTATCCCTCCCTCAAAATGACAGCCTAGTTCTAAAATGATTCAACAGGCACCTAAAAATACATGGGTTTTGAAAAGCACTATCCAAGGTATATGTAACAGAATACATCAATAGACTATTTAAAAGACAAATAAAAATTAGAAGTTAATTTGTATTCATTGGGACAAACATAAATTCTATTGGAAGTCTCAATTTCTGCATAGCATTGAGTAAAACTGAAATAAATATTCTTTTTTTTTTTTTTTGGTCTTTCATAAAAAGGAAAAAAAACAGAGGAAAAAAAAACAGATTAAGTAAAAGCAATGGCTGATTTGAAACAAACTCAGATCTTTGGTAACATTTATTACATCATCCTAAAGAAAGAACTCATACAATCTTTTCACATGTAATTGATCTCTGAGGGAATATAAATTGTCTATATCTGTGGGGAGAAATACTTTGACAAAAGGGGTTAACTTCAAAATTTGTTCTTTAACAAATCTTATTGAAAGGACATCAACTCATTGAAGTTCTATGAGGAAAAAAAAAGTCATATTATAAAATAATATTTTTCCCATTAATTTTAGAACTTAAGGAAAAAATAAGAAAAGAAAAAAGAACAAAAAAGAAGAAATAAAAACAGTTGTACTTAGACCATTAAAATTACTCTCCATAGAAGTAAATTAAAAAAAAAAAGGCCTCCAAACTGTCTTTCATCTCAATGAGATTTACAGTTTGAAAAGCTTATTTTAGTCCTCTGTCAAAGGTGTAAAATAGACTTTTTACAGGAAAGATATAGACTAAAACAGAACAGTGGAACTTACATGCCATAATAGCTGCACAAGCAAAAAAAAAAAAATGGATTATACATTTAAAGGATTAGATGAGAAAGTTTTACAGCTCGTCCATACAGAACGTAATCTCTTTTATATGTAAATCCTGTCTAGTTTTTTTTTAAATCTGAGAAAAATGTGTGTGCTTATGTATCTTTCTGCTGCTGTTCATTTACACAGTGCATCCAATATGTTAGATGCTTGGGAATAAGCGCTAATACATTGTGAAAATGGTGAGCACGTCTACTCTATTATGAAAATAATTTTAACTATGGAGCAAGCATACACTGCATAAAACTTACTCTTTCAAAAGCAGTCTTTCCAGTGTTTCAAAAGTAAATGTCTCCATGTTCATGCTCCAGACATTTTAATTTTTCATTTTAGAAAAATAATAAAACAATATCATTGAAATCATCAATATCCCAGAATATTCTACATCTCAACATGTAAGGACAAATTATTTGATTGATACATATCAGTGGGGAAAAATTTGAGATGATACAATTTAGAAGATATTCTTGTAGGAGATAAAATAGTCACTATACTAGTACAGTGTCTTAAAAGTGAACAAAAATTTGGAACTAATCTCCTGGAAGACTTGTATTCTTATGTCTATTGTGAACAGATTAGATTTGAAAACAAGTTTTTTGCCCTAACCAAATGCAGAGCAATGCTTCATAAATCTCTCATGATTCCACGAAACACAGACTTCGAAAAACAACTTATAGTCACTCTAACTCAGTCTTGATCTACAGATGCTCTCTGGTGTAAATAACCTTTGCTATCTACAGATGCTGTCTGGTGTAAATAGCCTTTGCTATTTCAAATAGCTAAAATGTTTAGCTTCTTGCCAAATATTGTGAATGCATATATTCAAAAACATCAGCTGATCTATTCACACTTATCTAGCACAGGAAATAAAAAAATGTGAGGCTACATCAAAGGAGTGCATTTACTGATCCTGAGAATGAAATACCACCAGAAAAATCCCTGTCTTGAAGGTTTTCCTGGGTTTATCAAGCTCCCTTTTAGCTTTTTGAATTTGTGTGTTTACCAATAAATCCTAGAAATTAAGGAAAATCTTTTCCTTTACCACCTCAATTTTGCTATCTCATTTGGAAAATCTACAGTTTATTTTTTCTCTGCAGTTGTCTGATCATCTCAATAAGAAAACTTCCTGAAAACAGTTCTGCCAAGATGTAATCTATGGTGGCATTAATATGATGCCAGTACATCTCCATTTTCTATTTTACTGTATGCTGAATAATGTTAAAACTGGACAATCATATCAGCTACAAGATTGCCTAAATAAATATAACAGAAATAAAACGGAACTAGCATTAATTAAAAAAAAATGTGTTAGCATAAGTGAATATATATATAAGAACATATTGAAATACATATGCTCTTATGAGGAAGGTGTTGAAGACTACATTAGGAAACCTAAGAGATATGTTCATGATGATTGGACAATTAAAGAACACAGGCTAGAGAAGGAACTTTGGTGAACTGAGTCTAGCTGTCCTTAAAAAAAAGATAAAATTATCTAATGGATGAAGTAATTTAATCCGTCTACCTGACAGTGCTGCTCTGTGTGTAGATTATTTTGAAGACCTAGATAAAAAGAATAATTAAAAAAAAGAAGTGAAAGTGAAAGTGAAAAAAGATTATTTTCAAGAAGTCTGGATTAAGGAAGTCTGCTTAGTAGTTATTGATACACTGGCTAAAGACACATCTGTCCTTCTCACAAAACATGTGAGAAACCAAAAACAAAAACAGGAGCAAACAAACAGAAAAAAATTGTCTCAGGGGAATTAAAAACATTAAAGTTTTGTTTGACTGATTTCTCCCATTTTTTACCACCCTCAGACAAGCTACCTCTCTAGATAATTCTACGTTCTATCAAGAGATTTGGAAAATAAATCATATTTCACATGTGCACTGCTTTATTCTTTGTAATGGAAGTAATAAGGCCTAGAGTGAGTTTCATTGTGCAGTTCCATAAGAATGCTTGAAACTTCTCAAACCCTGTAAACCCAGACAATCTATTCTTACTGAACAGAAATGAAAATTTGTCAAAACTTTATAATTCCAATTTGAACACTTGCTATCAGCATTTTTATTATCCACATGACCTTAGTAATACTGTTAAAATAGGTCTAGACCTCAAGGCTATGTAGCTTTTCCTGCAAAACACGCACAGACACACAACCAAGGGAATTCATCTTTGCAGGCAAATTACAGAGTCCATTATAATGGTGTCAAAGAAGAGGAGGAGATGTTTGTTCACAAATGGCACCTCACAAAGGCTGCTACCAGTTAGCATATATATGCACAATCATACAGTCACTAACTCAGGTCTATTATCTTTTCCTTTTTTAAAATTCATTTACCAGTTGGTTTATTTCCAGTGAAGAGGCACCATGATGAACTGTCATAACCATAACAAATGACCACACTACTAGGTTTGATTCTAGTCCTGATTTTGATCTATTATTATGTCTATACACAAAAGATAATCAGTTTGTGATGATCACCATAGATAGGATGAAAGGGACAACATGATGACACTCACTACAGAGGAAATCACATCTCCCAAAGCTAACAGTATCCACAAAACTGTAAGACAGTCGGGCTGCTGGGCATTGCTGCAGGTGCACTGACTAGCACAGGATTGCTCTCATGACTCATCAATATAAAAAGCTTTCAGATGATGGATTTTCTGAAAAAAAAAGAAAAAACCCTGTCATCTTGCCCTGCGTAACTTAAATTTATCTATATCCTGTGCTTTACTAGATACTACAGTGTAGAGGCACAGCAGTGGTAGCTGGGCTGAACAATATGTCTCACAGTAATTCTCTTTCTGATATTAAAAGTTTTCAATTTTCTTCCTCTTTGAATCTAATCCAAATGATAGCTATCTCAAATAGCATTTATCTTGTATCTCAATCCTAGGTTTCTGAATGCTGAGAAAACTAATTACTAACCTATCAGAACCATAGCTATAGAATGATATATTATTTGAAGGAAAAATGGAAAAATAATATTATCAAAGAGTTATCTAAATTCGAAGTCAAGAGAAACAGTATAAACACTCTGCTAGCTTCTAATTTCTAATCTTTTCAACAATCTGTTCAAAATTGGACTAAAATATTATGTTTATTCCATTATTAATATTTAGAGTGGGTGTTATTCATACAGTCCAGCTGATTCTATTTGATAAAGTTATAAATTCTGCTCACTGTAAAGTTTTCAGGAGCATTTTTTTTTGGTATCTTCCATGTAGTTCTTCAGGTCCCATAGCAGCGAACAACTATTTTCTTCTACAGAGTTTTATGTTTGTATTTCTAAATAAATGTAGCTTTACCTCAACCTGTGCATAAATGGCTAACTCCTTATCCTTAGGGATATGTTAGCCGAACATGAAACAAAGTCAGCTTAAATTAATTCTGTAGTTTGGCAGAAGGTAGAGGTTGTTAATTTTTTTGTCCAAAAGCAAAAATTGTGCTTCCAGTAGACCCCAAACCACTGGAATTTGTCTGAAGCTCAGCCATGTATTTAAGCTATTCCAAGGATTAAATCATGTAGTCTCCACTGATTCTGACCCTGGCATATATTTTTAGGTAGAAAAGTGAATAGAATAGGAAATGAAAGGAAATCAAAATGGGGCATATATCCACAGTTTTAGTGGCCATCATCTGAAAAGCTGATGTTCTACAACAGCTGATTATACCAGTTTACTGTAGTTTCAGTGCTAAATTTCTCAACAGCGTGCTTAGCTCAATTTACATAGACACCAAAAGATATCAGTTTACTCAGTCATAAAGTTTAGGAATATCACCAGTGCCACAGTGACATCAGCCAAATGAGAATCACAAGCAAAAATGTCATAGTTATCTTTGTCTCATTAGAGAAAGTCAGTCTTGTACGTACCTCATCCTGTTTGTGATTGACTTAAAGCCTCAAAAAAAAGAGAAATGTTCTAGAATCTTGGCAACTAATATTATACCATGATTTCAGTACTTACTTTTGTCATAGTATTAACTAAATGAAATTTCACTCCAATTCTAATCTAAAAAACCTTTGAAATGGACATTGTTCTAGTCATGAATGAAATGAATAGGTGAATTGTATGGCAGCTGCTTTCCTTCCTTTATTTTACAAACTATTTAGAATCAAATCATGCAAAAGTTGTTCTGTAATGGAGGTTTTGAAAGGCTTTGAAAATACAAAAACATGTTCAAGACCTCTTGTGATCTTTCCAAACTGAATCTCAACTCTTAAATTTTGATGCTTTCCCTGCTTCAGTCACAATAATGACCAAAATGAAGAGCATTTGTAGAAGTGTAGAAATAGTTATGTCATTCTTTTTAATATCAGATTGCAATAGCAACGGTATCATATTAGTAATAATTATGTATACACATATATCCCATATCGAGTGTTTTTTCAGAAGCCACAAATCAATACTTGCTGGGTAAATGGTGAGTAGGAAGCAAGCTAAAGCTAACACACACACACGCACACAAAAGTTTAATAGAACACACATATGTTTTGAATAAATCTTATTTCACTATATAATTAGGAAAATATATAGGAGTGTTTCTGAATTTATGATTACAGAGACATATGCTCTGGAAGTAATGCCAAAGCCAAAATTGAGGAACAGGGAAAAATCAGGGACAGAAATTTGTTTGTGTTGTAGAGTTTTTTTTCTTCAAAACCTTGACAGCAAAGAATGAAATTTAAGGTAACTATCTGCCTACAAATGGAAAACAAAATAAAACAGTTGAAAAAACCAAGCAGCTAAAGATCACTGAAATCATCTAAAGTGAGCAGTGCTCCATGCTGGTGGAGGGCAGGGAGGAAAGAGGAAGGGTTTAAAAATAATAGTTATTCAAATTATGATCCTGCAGCTATGAACTCTTTGAAAGCTGTAAGCACATCAAGTTATTCAGAAGTGGGCAATTATCTAGAAGACAAAATGGGTATAGATGTAGCTACGTTCTCCATTGACTGCTACTTCTTTGAAAATAAAACTGGTTGGCTTAAGTGTATGTATATTTTGCTGAGCTTCAATAGCAGTGCAAAATGAAAAGCTGTAACAGGAATAAATGAATCTATATGTTATAGACATTACATAAAAAAGACTCAAAAGGATGCTGAGATTGCAATGTCAAGTACTTCAAAAATAATGCTAGACAAAAAAGCCATTGCTTTCTGCTTCTTGTCAGTCTCAAATATTTCTGTGTTCAATTTCAGGCTCAAAAATTCAGTGAAGAAAAACCTCTCAGTTTAGGGAAATTCAACAGAAAGATAAAGACTGAAATGAAAGTCTAAGTCATGTTTAAACTCTAGAATATAGAGTCTTTTGATCATGAGCTCACAAGACTTTTAGGAAGTTCCTCCTCTGCTCTGTTCAGGACACAAACTATGACATCTTAGGTATGTTTCCAGTTGCTAGTTCTAGTTGCAATTAGACCAGGTGGACACCATGTCTGCTCATACTCCCACTTAACTGTTTATTCTTAACACTTAGTCTTCACTGTGGTGCTTTCTGCTTTATATTAAGTAATTTATTTTATTATTATTACTTTTAAATCAGGATGTAATTATAGAACATGATGAAAATACTCCTGGCATAATTATTCTAAGCTAATGATGACAAATAATTGACCCCTTTTTTGTTGTGAAATTAGAACAACAACAACAGCAACAAAAAGATTCGGGAATCTCACATGGATGACTTTTGTCTAAATTGTTGAAAGCCTATGAGATTCTAAAGCTAAATTTGTCACATAGCCCCACCAATAGGCTTTGCTATATTCATTGCAGAACAAGTCAGAATTACTCAGTGAAATATAGACCAAGGAATAATGCTAACCTTGTAAGAAAGAAAAAAAGGAAGTGAAAATAATAGAAGCAAATAATTCAAATATGCTAAGTTAAAATAATAATAGAAAAAAAAAATCAGAAAGTTTTGAGTCAGAAGCACACAAGTAATTACCTTAATTGCACAGCCATGAGAAAAAGTATCATTGTCAGTTTTTTGTTTAAAGCATAAAAAATGCAATTCTTATCATGAAAGAAAATTCGTATTGTATAGAAAAAGATTGTTTCAAAAGTTTTCTTCTTCTGCAATGTTCTATATATTACCTGACAACAAAATAGGAGATAGGATTTTTGTATTAAGAATGACCAGGTTATTTTTTTTTCCTGGTTGCTTCTTTCTTTATACATTATTTTTTTGTTTTCAGTTTACCTTCATTAAATAAAAAAGCAAACCAGAAGTGAGACTGCCATGGGACAAAAGAAGAGAGTCATTGCTTATATAAATCATATAGTAGCTGTAATTTCTTAAGATGTTAGTAAGAAAGAAAGCTCTTGAGATGCTTTCTAATATAATTCTTAGATTTGACAGAAGTGACAAAAGGTAGTAGAGTGATAAAATATGTTCAAATACCTCTCACAGAAAGCATCCTTAAGGCTAATCACTTTTTATATGGCTAAGATATTTGTACGCCATCTGTTAAGTGCAAGGGTAATAGGCTGCTTTTCCAGTTTGTATCAGCAGTAATTCTAGAAGCCTAAATGCAAAACTCAGAGACAAACCTGACAGAATGGTAGAACAAATCTCTGCATGAAAAAAGTATGAATATTTGGAAGGCAGCAGTGTCCTACATGTCCATCCACAGTTTTTGTAGAAGAGCTTTCTTTTCACTATCGACTAAGGAAAATGAGTGTCTGAAATACCTAAGCCATTATTCCCTTACTTTGACAGTTAAGACATAAGCTCTTCAATGGGCAGAGCCTTGTAGAAATAACATGTTTGGACATATTTCAGCAGAAATTTGGGAAATAAGAATGCAGAATGGAACTAACTCCAAAAAACACACAATGTTCTCACTGAAACAAGAAATTAAATTGTGACTGTCTCTTTTGGGAATGCGCAAGACGAGGAGCACAAAGCAAAAACAACCCTTCCATAGTTTAGGTTCAAATTTCCTTTCTCTTAAGAGAAAATTTTGCAAAACAAACAAACAAACAAACCAGCCACCAATTCTGTCTTAAGAGGAGGCTCTTAAATCTCTGGAGACCCTGTTTTTGGGGAGCAGGAAATAAAGATACTTTCAGTGACACCCAGGAAAAGGTTCTCAGTGGCCCTCCCGGTGTTTCTTGTTCATTCATGTTTACACAGTGGGCAAAAGTGATGCAGGTGCATAACATGCATGCTACAGAAGTCATTATTCTTTGACTGCAGAATATGACTTTTTCAAGGCTATGCTATTGATCAGCCATAATTTGTTAAATTTTGCTGTCAAATGTAGCTAAGGGAAATGTAATGTCTTCATTTTAAATGACAGAAAAGCAAGTTCTCAGACTAAGTGGCACACCCATGGTGGCACAAAATCAGCCAAAAGAAAAAAATGTTGAAAAGCAGAGCAAAGCATTTCTTTGTCTTGCTGTGATAGTTGAAATCTCATAGTTCTTTGTACTACAGCTTGCATGGTAATATTATACCCGCTTTTACAGATCTGAAATGGAGAGACACACTTACCTGACTGCAGGGGAAAAGATCGGAAGCTTTTTCCTCCTATATGTCCCCAATTATCTGCCTGCATTTCAGGACTTCTGCAGTAAAGTGTCTGGCTTTTACTGCCTCTCCTTCTCCAGCAGAATAATAGAGAAGAGAATTCAGAGATCTGAATCCTGTTGAGTGCCCTAACCTTTATGCGCATTCTTTTAGAACTGGGCTGTTCAGCATCATCCTGATGGAGGAGCAAAAATATGCACTGTTATCTAAATGCATTAGCTCAGTTGTGCTAGTTCTCACTTGGTTATAGTGCAGCCAAATGACAAGGTTTCAAACGTGTTAACTTGTGTCACAAAAAAGTGTTAAAGAGATTTTCAGTCACAAATGAGCTAGCAAAACAACTCTTTTGTCAGCATTTTGCCCAAAATATGGACCTTAACAGAAATAAAATAAAATAAAATATAAAATAAAATAAAATAAAATAAAATAAAATAAAATAAAATAAAATAAAATAAAATAAAATAAAATAAAATAAAATAAAATATTGTCTGAGCCTGGGATGACTGTTCAAAATCTACATAAGCAAACTAGCCCAGTAACAATTTATGAAGCACTCAGAATTCAAGTGAGTGGAATTGCTCAATAGCTTCTTAGTGGGAAAAGCTGGCAAAAAATCTAGCACTGTCTAGTATATGTTCATATCAGGTTGTAAGCTATGTTCCCACTTTTCATCTGTTATAAAATAAATAAGCATATCCTAGAGTTATTTCATAAAGCGGGGAATGAAATATAACTGGTTATGTTGGGAATAGTTTAAGCTATCGGAAGTATTATCATAAACAGCACTCATAAATCTCTGTAATGTCTGTGTATGCAGGATCTCAGCAACAATAAACAATCACAGAATCAGTATTGAAACATGCTCGCAGATGGTAATAGGTAAAACCTATACCAGTTATACTGAAAGGTGAAACAGCTACAAATAAATTGCTAACTTAATTCCTTTGTTTCTGAGAAACAGCTTTGACTCTTCTCAAGAGAAATAATCTAGTTCCTGTTGTTTATAACTGAATATATTTAGCAGGCTGATAATTTTATACTGCATATTTCAGTTAATAGCTTGGAGTTGTTTGCAAAAGAACTGTCAAAGTTGCAAATACACAGTAGGATTTAGTAAAGAAGCTCTGTTTAAGACTAGCATATATCGGCTTTAATCTGAAATACCCTTTTCAGGCTATTACTCAAATTGTAAGTGTGCCTGAATACATATATGATTATAAAAGGAATGATTATTCACAACATCCCCATGCATTAGACGACTTTTAGAGTCCCAATTTCTTCTAGGTAATTTTGAACAGTCAATTTGGATAAATCAACAAAGAGCACATTTTTTGACTAAGCTGTTAAGACAGCACTTCAAGCAAAAGGTCTTCACCTGTGACCAGAGGGATGTTATTACTGTGAACATGTCAGCTAAAGTCACGTGATTTCTTTTCTGTTTAATTCCCAACAAACACACACATCCACCTGAGAAGATAAGTAATGCCCTTCAGCTTTCTGATACTTGCATAAAGCGCCTCTTTCTATGCACAAGTGCAGCTGCCCAGGGCTTGTATGAAAATGGGCAGGAGAGTAACACTAAACGTGGGGGCACCAATAAGATGTCCCCCGGACAGCCCGCTGCTCACCCCACCAAACCCCAGCGCTTAGAAAGCTGTTATAGCTGGATCCTGGAGAAACCAAATTTTCGATGATATTTGTCTAAAGTTGACCCAGCTCAAAAGTTATTGGGGTCTGTGGAGATTGGGAAGAGAGCAGGAGTATGTAAGGTTTGTTCTTGTAGAAAACAGGGCTAAAGGGGGTCAAGAAACGATAAGAAACTTTTAAACTAACAAGGTAATAACTTTTCCTGGTGAAATATATCTTACACTACATAAGGTCACATTATAACCATTAAACTAATCATACAATACCTTTATGGTAATTAGGTATCGAAAATGTGAGACAACTGTCCCTTAGACACAGTAAATTTCAGAGCTTACAGAGAAGGTTTAGAATATAAAAAGGATAGTGAAATTATCCATTATTGAATTGCATAACATCCAAAAATCTTTTTCCCTCTCACCACCTGAGTTTTCTGATATATGAAATACAAAATCATTTTTATATCATTTTATATCAGATATTCCTTTTATATCATATATTATTAAAACTAATGGTTTTGAGTTTAGTTACTTGAATAAATGAGCCTTTTCCCTTTTTGTGGCTTTGGCCCTGTTACTCATGCAAAAGCAAATATATTCACCTACACCAAAAATAATTGTCTGAGATAACATCTTTCAAAGATAGAAATAGATTGCACTGCAACACATTTCCATTAAAGACAGAATGAGAACAATATGATGTATTTTAAGTCGTGAATGTATAGAGCTGAGCTATAGTTGTGAGATGCAAGTGAGGCAAATGCAATTCCTGAGGTCATATTTTAAAACGGAATTTTAAGGAGGATAAAATTAATCTCAGTATCTGCCTTTTTTTTTTTTTTTTTCCTGGTTGATGACATAAGATGCAGAAGATAGTGCTGCAAAACTGGTGCAACTTCTGATAAAACGCATGAAAAATGAACAAGGAAATTCACTATCATAAAACAAAATGTATTGCTTCATGTTCAGTTCATTGGAAGAAAAAAAGGTATCATATACTTATAGAACTGACTGGGTATTGTACTGACTGGGTATTGTTCTAGTATATTTACTCACAAACATAAACAAATATGCACCTTTTTCATAAAAACCTGATGAAATTATAAGATACTTGACTTTGAAGCAAAGAAAAGATAAAAGGTGGAGGGTTTTCTGTTGTTCTGGTGTTCCCTCTCCGGTAGAATCAGTTGGGTTGAAATGGATAGCCCCATCACCTCCACCTTCACTCCACCTCTGTCTTTAGCACACTATTCCCAATTATGCTAATGTGTTGATCATCCTCCTTATTAGTCAAGAAATATAAACGTACTATAGAATAAGAAATAAGTAGGTCAACTTATATTTATAGGCAATTTTCTCTTGGAATCTGCTTTTACCCTTTCAGCATCTCCTTCACACCATTCCAATTTCAGACAAACAGCTAAAAAAACTGTGATTTTTTTTTCTTCAAGTTTATATATTTTATTCCTGTGACATTTGCAAGAATTAATCGTCGATGACAGCTCTCTCATCTCTCAGCATAATAAACCAACCACGAAAGAATGTCTCAGCTCACGTACTGTAATTTTAGCAGGAACAGGAGAAAAATAGACTTGGTCTCATAACTCTTTATTGAAATACACTTTTGTCGATGGATACATCTTTAGCAAACAGAAAGTAGTTTTTCATCTGACATCTGGATAGCAACAAAAGATAACTATTACATTACAAAGCTGAATTGTCTTAGCTCTGTATAGTAATGTTTATGATATTTAAATTTACTATATTGTCTAAAAAGCAGACTACATTTTAATAATACAGATTAAACTTTTGTACTTATGTTTATTCATGGGAATAAAATACATTTTTTTATATCTTTTTCTTGGGAAGAAAGTAAAAAAAAAGCACACACTGACAGAGCTTTGATGACTAAGACTAGGTAAAAATCAAAAGAAGATAAAGTATTCTGGAAAGCTTGTGAATATAGTTCAGGGCTAATGCTCACAATTTTTTTTTTCTAGAGTTTATACCTTTTGAAGAATCAAAGTCAATCATACATGATATTTTCAGAAAAGGAGATTAATGGACAATGTAATTTGCAGCTCTTGTAGAGGGAGCTCTAGATGCATACCTCTTCAAAGAAACATGATCTTATGCCACAGCTTTATTCTCAGTTGTTCATTGTAAAAGGTAAAGCCTTATAGGTGGTTTATCAAAATTAAAATATGTACAAAAATATGTAAATACTATTAAACTGGTTAGGTGTTTTGCCAGTGCTGAGTCACAGATTTGAAAAGTAAAATGTTAAAACTATAAATGTTACATACAAAGGATGACTAAATGTACATTAAAATAATTCTCCAAAGGCAATCAAAATATGCATTAACATGACTGCTTTGGTTACATTTTGAATGTTTTATTTAAAGTTAAAATAAAGCTATTTATGTAAATGTAGGAAGTGAAATATTATAGGCTAACTGCTCTAAAAATATACAAATTCTCTAAAAGAAATCTTTCCTTGTCATCTTTACTGCCTCAGCTGTTACAGTGCTTCAGATCCTAAGGTAGGAGAAACATTTGTCTGGATTCTAACAAGGCAAAAGAGAAAAACAATTTTCTCAAGAGAAAATAGAGCAGCTGTTGGAAATGATGGTTAATTTTACCAGTCTAGGAGAGAAAGGCAAAAAAAAAAGAAAAAAAAAAAAAAGAGTTCCATGATGAAAGAACAAAGAACATCAGTAAATTAAGGGTAGTCACCTTTCCCTTACAATAATTATTCAATAGTCCTTTGAATAATGAGTGCATTTTGATGAATATAATTTTAAAATCTGATGTATCAAGTTGCAAGTATATACTCCTGCAAGCTGACAACCAAGTTTATACAGCTTCAGCTATGTGCAAATCTCACAACTATTTCAAACATTGAAAACATAATGAACTCAAAAAAAATGGGCTTGATGTAATGTTTTAGGGCATCTTACCAGATAAGGAATTTTTACTTTACTGAGAAAATGGGATGTATTCCTAGTAAGGAAACTCCTTGAATGAGCAACAAAGGATACAGAAAAGGTAGATATTGAACAGCATGGAGTCATCAAGGGAAAATCAGGCTGAACTAACCTAGAGGTCTTCTAAAATGGGATGATTGACTGGGTAGATGAAGGGTGAGCAGTGCACGTTGTCTAGCTTGACTGCAGGATGATTTTTGGAGCTATCTGTCATAACATGCTTGTATGCAAGCTCAGGAAGGGTCCACTCATTTCAGTGGACAGTGAGGTAGGATAAGAGTTGGCAAGAGTGGCTAATGCACTGGAGGATTGTGCTGCCATTCAGAGGAACCTAGACAGGCTGTTGGGCAGAGAGATCTCTGATGGGCAGAGAGGAACTTCATGGCGTTCAACAAAGGCAGCTGAAGGGTCCTCACAGAATCACAGAATAGTCGAGGTTGGAAAGGACCTTTAGAGATCATATATAACCCCTCAGCTCAAAAAGGGACACCTAGAGCTCTTGGCACAGGGTGGCATCCAGGCAGGTTTGCAAGATCTCCAGAGAAGGAGACTCCACAGCCTCTCTGGGCAGCCTGTTCCAGGCTCTGTCACCCTCACAGGAAAGAAATTATTCCTCATATGGAGGTGGAACTTCCTGTGTTTCAACTTGTACCCATTACCCCTTGTCCTATCACAGACCACCACTAAGAGTTTGGCCCCATCCTCCCTACATTCACTCCTCAGGTATTTGTACATGTTGATCAGATCTCCATCTTCTCTAGGCCAAACAAGTCCAGCTTGCTTAATCTTTCCTCATACGATAGATGCTCCAATCCCTTAATCATCTTTGTCCCTCTACGCTGGAGGCTCTCTAGAAGGGAGTCCCTCTCTGGTCCCTCATGTGCTGGGGAGTCCAGAACTGCACCCAATACTCCAGGTGCGGCCTCATCAGAGCTGGAGAGGGGGGCAGGATCCCCTCCCTCGACCTGTTGGCAACACTCCTCCTCATGCAGGCTGGGATCCCATTGGCCTTCTTCGCCATGAGGGCACATCGCTGCCTCATGGTTAACTTGTTGTCAGCCAGGACTCCCAAATCCCTCTCCACAGAGCTGCTTTCCAGTAGGTCAAACCCTAATCTGTACTAGTGTTGGGGGTTTTTCTTCTGCAGGCACAGGACCCTGTACTTGTCCTTATTGAACCTCATGAGGTTTCTCTTAGCACAACTCTCCAACTCTCCATCCTGTCTAGGTCCTACTAAACGGCAGCACAGTCCTCGGGAGTGTCAGCCACTCCACCCAGTTTGGGTACTGAATCCACCTGACCACCAGTCCTGCCCCTGGGGAGGCACCAGGACGGTCTGGGGTCTGACCTGCTAGAGAGCAAGAGCTGGGAGTTCTGATAGATAACATGGCAACTAAAAACCCGCAACGTGCCCTTGTGGCCAAGAAGGTCAGTGATCTCTGGGCCTGCATTAGGAGGAGAACTGTCACCATGTGATCCTGCCCTTTTCGTGAGGCCACACTTGGAGTGCTGGATCTCTTGATGCGGATGCCCTAAGCCCAGTACAAGAGGGATGGATAGCTACCGGATAGAGTTCAGTGTAGGGCCAGTAAAATGAAGGCACTAGAGCATCTCTCAAATGAGGAAAAGACTGAGGGAGCTGAGCCTGTTCAAACTGGAGAAGGAGAACACTGAGGGAGAACCTTATAAATAAGCTTAAATAGCTGAAGCGTGTCTTTAGGATCTTGCTTAATTTAGTTTGCTTTTATATTTTTGAAGACTATTATTCAATTATTCGTAGAAGCAAACAAACAAAGACCTCAATAATCACCTTTAAATATTTCAACACTTCAAAATTTTAAATACTAAGGAACAGATCTCTAAAAATTCAAAGATAATTCAATGTCAAAAAAATACACAAATTTTATTAGTGTAATCTCCCCCACGAAGGTGAAACACTAGGAATATTTCATAATGTCACGGCAGACTGAAATTCTAAAGATCTTTTTGAAAAATACCTCTACTGATTGTAGGTAGCGAAAAGCAAAATTTTACAGCTGGCTCTCAAAAAATTTACTATATTTTGGTTTTGTGTGATGTCTTTTTCACAAGTCTGATGCATTCACTCACACTAAGTCAGGCATATCAGTATTTAAATTGTCATGAAGAGTTTACTGCTGCAGATTAGACACTAACTGCTAATGTATCAAATATTGTCAGATGGCATAGGTGAATATTTTGTCAGATGCAGTAGTCCATGAATCCTCATAGAGGCAGAATGATTTCAATTTAAAAGATGCACTCTAGTGACCATATACTTCTAGAGTGATACATAACTATAATATTTTAAAAATAAAAATACCAGGATTTTAGTAATTTCATTTTCCTGGAATATCAGTGGATAAATATTTCTGAATTCTTTTCCTCCTGCACACCAGAAATACTAGGTACTGAAATAGGTACTGAACTTCTGTAGCCTGTTGCCATAAGAAATTGTGGATGCATATTCCACCAGTAAGTATAAAAAGGAAAGAGACAGTTATGGACAATAGCCACTTGCAATTGTCCCTGCATTCCCCCTCTCAACCATCTTGCCCTCCCTGCTTCCCATTATCGTTAAGAAGGCTGACAGACTCCATCACACTTGCTACATACCAAGGCTTAGAAAGTTTTACCTTGGACTAAATAGCATGAAGTCTTATTGAAGTTTCGTATTTCTTACTGGTTCAGCTGGGCAAAGTTAATCCTATTACATGAAAGTTTAGCACTGTCCTGTGGGATTAGCAGTAGCATTCTGGCGGCTTGTGGTTGCAGACCTGTGCAGGTGACAGGATTAAAAGATCATGTCACAAGATCTAAAAGGACTCCTGTGAACTTTTGTGGGAAGGAGGATCCAAAGGTCCAAAGATTGGTTGCTTCTGGTCTCCACCCCTTCCCCTCCCTAATTCACAGAGAAATCATCAGGAGTGAAGCACTGAGCCAAGTACTTGGGTTGTAAATCACAAGCCTTTTTAATGACCACCAGGGTAAGTTTAAAAGCCTGTTGTAAATGAATGTTGATGCTCTCTAGCATTTCCAAAAATGAAGTACTACCTCCAATTAAAAATCTGTATGAAGACTTTGGACTATATAGCAACATGTAGCTCTTACATATGTCTGGATGTGACCCCTAGACACTGACATTTAACTGAGAGATATTCTTACTGTTGCAGTACATTTCCATAAACTATTTTTGTCTCCCAACCTTCCATCTTCCCTCTCCTCTCCTCTTCTCTCCTCTCCGTTCCCTTTTCCCTTCCCCTTCCCTTAAACTTTTTTTTCCCTTCCCATTTCCCTTTCCAGTTCCCTTTCCTTTCTCCTTCTCCTTTCCCTTTGCCTTTTTCTTCCCCTTCCTCTTTGCCTTTCTTTTTCCTTTTCCCTTTTCCCAAACACCAAATAAATATTTTTTGTTTTGCCTTGTTTTGCTTTGTTATGTTTCCTGGCTGTTTTTAAATAACAAAAAAAAAAAAAAAAAAAANAAAAAACACAACAGTTTCCATATTTATGGCTAGTGAAAATACTCTAATATAAAAATGCATGCAATAAATTTATATATGCCAATCAATGATACTTTAATGTTTTCCAGAAAAATACGTAATTTTGTTCTACAACATACTACTTTTCTAATACCAAGTTTAAATCTCAGAAACTGAGAGAGAAAAAAGATTGATTCTTGTTTGCTGAAATTTTGTTAAATGGGAAGGCACTTTATTCTCATATTCTTATGCTAAAGATTGGCACAATCTTTCCCATGCTTAGATATAACTAGCTGAGTATCTGCAAAGTCAAAAAATTCTGCAAAATAATAGTTTTCTTAAAACTTGATAAAGTAATGCTGCTCCAGTTTGCTGAAATCATGTGAACACAATTGCATCTATTAGCTCAAATCAATGTCAAGATTTTTGTCAAGGTTAATGAATGACATCATTTGACATAGTTTATAGGAATTGTTATATTCAATACCAAGGTTCTAAATGGCTGCAGTGTAACTGTGGCTAAAAAGTAGGACACTAAGACAAGAAAAAATAGCTTTATAGGAGGAGTAGAGATGAATTTCTTATAGGGTTACATTTAATGTGTATTTCTCTTTTCTTACAATTGTTGAAGGGTAAATCTGATGTAATCCCAACTGTATTTTAGACTTCACAAATCGACAAAATTTAGTCTCAGCTACTCACAAGCCATACATATGCAACAAGCTTGGCTTTTTATATTTTCTTTGTGCTGTCCTTTCATGACATTGTGCATTAAAATGACTGCAGCTGTCACAGGAAAACCAAGATCCCTTAAATGTTAAAAAAAAAAAAAAAAAAAAGTTCAGCAATAGATGAATACCACAGTGACAATTTCAAGAAAATTCAGATAGAAAAAAATAATGATATTTTTTTTCTCTTGGTATGATTAATGGAATGAATCCTACAGACAAGAAAAAAAGTAGGGTTTGAATGCCTTGGCCTCTATTTTCATAAGGTGACCATTCTGTAATCTATCACAGAATAAAAAACAGGAAGATTGTTAGATGCTTCCATACTGTTGCTAATGGAAGTTTGTTCCCTGTCCTGTATCTCCAAGTGCTTTGTCAACTGTAGCACCAAATGAATCAAATGACAGATTTGCCACCACCTCCCCAAGGAGACTTTCCTACCTCTAATAGATTGTGCAAATAGAAAAAAAAAATGCAAAAATTCAGACTGTTTTTTTTTTTTCAGTTGCACTGTTTAATCATGTTATTCATATTTTAATTTTATATAATTACAAAACTCTTCTCACTCACTCTCTACATATCTTTGCACGTGAAAAGTGATCTCATGTTACATTTAGAAGCCTTTAATCTTACACAAAGTACTTTCCCTTTTGTTTTGTCCCATAATGTTTTGTCATTATGTCTTTATGTTAATTCTCTCTTTATTTTGATATCCTTTGATACTCAAAGAAAGAGCTTCAAACAAAAAAAATCATATGTTAAAAAAAAACCCACTAAACTTGTAGGTCCCAGTTGGAGGCCCCTAGCCCTACAAGTAATGGTGAGATTCAGTTTAGAGCCTGTTACCATAACTGTGAGAATAAGCTATTTATCCATTATTTAGAATTAATCATTTCCATTTTATATTTATATCCCAATTTAGTCTGGTAATATGTATTTAATAGTGTTGTAATCTTCCTGAAACCCCTTATTTTGACATATATATATTTATACATCCACATGTCCATGTCTATATCTGGAACTGTTTAAGACAATTTTGATTAACATTTCTAGCTGCTGAGATTAGTCATTATGTCAACACTTCAGACAAATAAACAAACAAAATTCATCCAGAAATACACAGAAAGGATGTGTATGAGAGATCTCACTGATGTTACTTCATTGTGTTGTTTCCTTTTATTTCATTATTATATGGCATGCATTATCTTTTGCTAACTGTCTCAAATACCCTAGTTTCTTCTGAAAATATTTTTATTATATAATAAAAGGAGCGAAGATATTAAAAATATATATATCTGTGTGTGTATGTAACTGTAATTATTTAGGTAGAATTGCTATTTTCTAACTGAGAAGCAAGTGACAAAAGTTCCACAAAGTCTATCAGTGGACACCTTGATAATTTAGAATATGAATTCTCATAACCATTTCTTTATTTCAGCATTTTCTGTATGGGAGCTGCTACCAGAATGCACCATAAAAATATTAGCAAAGTATTCTACCTATTCTCTACACAAACAAACAAAACATTCCAAGAGTTTCTTATGTGAGAAAGTAATTTAAAGAACGGGAATCTTATAAATAACAACTATGATGTGCAAATTGGAAAATAAAGATAGTTCTTTAAATTACAAGGGAGAATTATAGAGATTAATGGATTAATCTCCATCTGTAGCAAACAGTAGATGAAAGACTTCACCCTGATAAAACAAACAAACAAACAAACAAACACATAATCCCCTCCCCTATCAAATTAATAACTTCTCAGACAAAAGTATCTTTCCAAGTAACTAACAAAACATAAAAGAGTTTGCATGCAGGACAACTGAAGTGAAGGCAGGTGTAAACAAGCTTCTAAGCAGTGCTGTCCAACTATGATCATTGAAGTGACCTTCTTATATTCTTTTTTTTCCTTCACTTCAGTAGTTTTATTCCCATCCTTCTTCATCCCCAACCCTACCCTTGATCTCCAACAGGTGAACTGATGCAAGAATGCCAAATACTAATTAAAAATGTTAATAATAAACTAATGTTATTAAAAATGAAAATTCAGAGGATGTTCTCTTCTTCCTCATGTTGTAATTCAAAATAGATTTCATACTTTTCCAAACACAATTTAGTTCATCTTACTATTAGAGCAGGAAATAAAATGGAAATAGCAAAGAAGAGAGTTTTTCCTCATCATGCCCCCCAAAATAAAATAAAATTGTACATTCTTTGATTCTTTCCATAACAGTAATAGTAATAGTCATCCTCAACTCTTGGGTTCTTTTATCCATTATATTATTGACACTCTATTACAGAAACTCTAACTCTGTAGGAATTATGTAGGCTCTGTAGGAATTATGAAAATTGAGGTAAAATATGGCAAAAATATGCACAGAAAATAAGCATACAGAACAAGCAAATAAAGGAGTTTTCTTTAAAGAATTCCTGTTAAAAGTATCATAAAATTATTTACTTGGCATAAAAATTGGATGAGTGGCTGGTGAAAATAACTTCTTGTTACACCACAGTTCTTTTACTTGCAAGCCAATAATGCTCATGACCCTTTGCTATCTATCAGTTTCTTTGCAATCCAATAACTACTATGTCAAGCTTTTTTTTTTCCTTTTAAATTTTTTATCACTTAAGAGACATTGTATCTCAAGTGGGAGATGTGATTGAATGTACACTAAGATTTAAATCAAATTTTGGCTCCTGAAATGTACAATTTAATATTTGCAGGCTCAGAAGGATTAGATGGTGTAAGACTCATTACTGAGTAGTTTATTTACTACATACATTTCAGTGAGGCCCAATGACAGCATATATGATACTGAATTTCTTTGTTATAGAAGTGTTGATTTTTGTATGAGTTTGGAAATAATGAATAAATGCAGTTATAATTCAAAATTTATTCAAACTACATATGACCTTGAAATATCCCTAGCCAGTGAGGGGGAAAAAGGTGCTCTTTCACTGTCTTCCTCTTATCTCCTCTCTTCTTCCCCTTTTCTTTTTTTCTCTTTTCTACAGACATACAGAACCTGAATCATTAATATCTGGTTAATATTCAGTATGATAAATCTATACATTGCCACAAAAGTAGTCCATAGACCTTCTCCAAGTGAGCGCTGAATATTACTGAAGTAGACACTTAAAAAATAATAATGGCCTTGACTATATAGTTGACCATGGCGAAGAATGAATAATGTTTCCTGGCACCAATAATTCCACCTCCTGCGAATTTAGTCATACTCACTCTGAAAGTAGCTGTCTGATTTACAGTCAGCCTGTCACAACATTTGCAAAATTCATTTTTATCTCCATTCATTTTGAACGTGCCACAGATATCCATGGACATATCAGAACACTTAATCAATTTCATAGATAAGAACTTTATGAGTTTTATGCAGTTGCATGTTTATATGACTGCATTTTTATATAACAAGATAGTAGGTAATATGTATTAAAAGACAATCATACATCTTTAACTCACAAAATATAAGGTTAGTTGGCAAATACCTTCAAGCAAGCACCCAACAAATTCTGCTAATCAGCTTTAGTATTCCATAGTACTATCATAACTGCAGAGATTTCAAAGATCTATAATCTGCTAAATTTATATTTCTGATTTAATAATCTTCTAATCCACTACAAGGGCAAATATTTAAGTTTGAATTTAAGTAGTGTACCAAATGCCAACCTAAACCATCAAAATGCATGTTTCCATCATATTCCCAAGTCAATTCTTTTTCTAGCCCTAATCCAAAAGCACTGTATGTGCAGAATGAAGCAAAATAGTTAAATTTTCTTTGGTATGCAAAAGCCATCTCAGGAATACAGATGGAATATATCCTGTGCTGAAAAAAATAAATATCTTGAGCGGAAACAATACGTTGTGCAGCATGAGTTAATAGGTAAAGATCTTTGTTATGTTTTGCCCTTGTCTCTGATTGAAAGATTGCAGAAATACATTCTCCTAATATCCTTTGAACATGTCCTTTCTGAACATTAGAAGAAGTAATATATGGAAAAGCTCAGGGAAAAACAAAACAAAACAAAACCCTATTTTCTGTATGGGAATCCATATATCTTTACTAAATGAATTTTATGGAAAAAAAAATCAATATATGATGGATCTGTTTGTCAACTGAAATTATATAACAGATTTACATTTTTATCTGTAAGGAGAAACAAAAGAAAAAGTCTGGTAAAAAGAAAAAGATGGCCTCATTTCTTATAGAACTTCACATACTACATTTATTCAGCAATATCATACATTGACCATCATTTAACCAGCTGTAAGTGGTCTTTCTTTCATTCTTTATACCAAATTTGAAACAAATTAATCTTAAAAACACCATCTTAATTTTCGTTGTGTCTGATGCTGGTTTAATTAAGAGTTTAATTAGAAAAAAACAACAAAAACAACAAAACTTTGTTCACACTTTTCGTAGAATATACCTCATATTTATTATTTCCAAAGGCCAAGCAAAAAAAAACAAACTGCCATTACCATATTGCCTTTATCCTAAAGTATGGAAGAAAGCCAAATCCTCAGTGAAACAGTTATTTTAATATCTTAGCATCTGGAAAACTTGTTGCAAAGAAGGTGATGAGAAAGAGAGGAGTAGAATAAAGTAGGGGAAGAGGAAACGTCTAAATGGTAATGGTTTTGGAGGGCAGTAGAGAGGGGGCATTGAACTGCACCAATTCTTTTTCTCCCTCACCAGTAACATACATTATAGTTCACAATACAAACATATACTGAAAACTTTACCAGAGCTCTGGTAAATCCAAGCTTGGTAAGGCATAAGTACATTTTGGAAATAATTATCTTGGAAAGGCTATAAAGTTTTATAAATCAATGAGTAACTAAGAAGAGAGGCTTATAATGGAAATTTTGGGACAACAGATCTACGTTTATGTAAGTGAACCAAGATGCTATTAGCACAGGTAAAGCAAATGAGGTATACCTGAAGAGACGGTTTGTTCAGAGTAGAAATAACTTCAAATGCACAGTACTCCTGGCTTCTCTAGATAACCCTCAAAGAATAAAGTCACTCAGTATCAGTAAAATAAAAGTGCTTCTAATCACACATTTTCCTTAGTAGTTGACTCACCCTCCTGGCTCTTACCCATTAGAGGGCAGGTAACTCCTGTCACATTTATAGACTCTTTCTTTAGCATTTGTGAAACAAGAATAGCAACATTTCTTCACTGGGCACTGCAGGACACAAATCATTAATAGCAGCAAAGTGTGGTGGTATTTGCTAATGGAGAGTAGCATAACAATAGAAAGTGTTGTTGTAATGGGAAATGCATTACAGATTTTACACTTAAGAGCCTTTTTGTATGTGTGTTTAGGCAGCAATTTTGAAAACTGTTCCACTGTGTCTACTGGTAAATGTTCCTGCAGTTTGTGATTCAACAGAACTGGCAGAGTAAAATCTACTAAAGTCACCAAACACAGTTTTGAAACTAGAGTGAAACATTTGATAGAACTTTGTCACAGTTTTCAAACACGTTGTCCAATTTCTTATTCCTTTCCAATTTTCTAATCAGGTTGTGTCATAAACACCTATTGCGTTTTAGTCACATAGAAAAAACATTCCTGTGGTAATGCATTTTCATGAGTTCACATTTCAGTCAGAAGGAGAGCCAGTCCCAAAGCCAAGTCTCTAACAGCTGGTTATGTAGTGAGTCTTTAACTTACCAACAACAGCAATTAAATGCACTTGTTCAGTGAGACAAAAGTAACAGTCTGGTAAATCCTCCATGTGAAATCCATAGAGTATACCCATATTTCAGGAAAAGGACTATCAGTAGTGAAAAGGACTTTTCAGCAGTGAAAAGAAATTCCGTCAAAAGGGGCACTGCCTAAACTAAGAAAATAATAATGTGTATATTGAAAAAAACCACACCACTGTCACTAACACAGAAATTAAGATGTAAGTACAAGTTAAGTTGCTTTCCTCTTTGTTAGAAACAATACTTTTTATGTGAAGGATAGCAGGAAATATTCACTTAAGTTTTCTTGGCACAGTAATTAAATCACCTTAAATCCCTAAACAGGGGATTCCTGCACATCAGCAGTAATTTTCAGCTCAGTTTATATTGGCTTGAAGGCAGTATCATCGGTGGAATGAGTTATGCCTACATAGTACCTAAGCTAATATGTAGTAGCCATGAACAATTACTGTATTTTACATTTACCAGAGTCATAGACTGTTTATAGCTGAAGATGTAACAATATTTTTTTGAGCAAACTCAAACAGCAAACAGTAAGCTCTCTTCCCTCTCAAAATGTTACATGGTTAAATTTCCAGGGTGCATATTTTTTCAGGACTTCATATTACTGGCTCCATTTCACAAGTTTCTACTGAACATTCAGATTCTTTCTGGGACATTACTGCATTCATTGGTCTAATCTTGTGCAGAGGGCAGTGAAATAAGCAGGTTTAGTTAACCTTTCTCCATGCTGCTGCAATGAGGATGCTTCAACAGAGGCAAGGTACCTTTTCCCTGGAAAACTTAACAGGACAACTCGAAAATATTATACAGTTCTTTCCTCCAGTATTTTTGTAGTAAAATCTTGTAATATTTTATTGTCAAAAACTCACCTCCCTATCCCTCCAGGGACATGCATTTTTCTACTACTGTATTCCTGAACTTCCAGCTTTTACACTGCTTCACTCTTATGATTCAGAAATTGCTTAATGTTTAAACCACCTATTTTTCTGTCAAATGGTTATACTATCACTTGTTTTTATCTAAAACTTTTCAACAATATGCTCAATTTAAATACAACATTTTCATTATAGTGATAGCAAGTTTTCTAAGTACAGGAATGCAATAGTATATTTCATGTCTTTGAGTATTTTAAACTCCTTGTTTCCTTGGAGTATTAGTAAATGTTCTCCAACTAATAAATCAACAATTTTATAAAGTCCTAAAGGGAAGAAACAAAGTTTCAGAGAACTGAATTTGCTGTAAGAAATTTCATATGGACACAAGTCATTAACCAGTATCTTCTTCAAAACCACTGTCATCATAGCCTATTGCCACAGAGCACAGGCTCACTTTATCCAGAGGAATGCCTACATAGAGCTTGTGCCAGTCCCTGGCACTAGACTTCCCTCCTCCAGGACAGAGAGACTCAGCTTCTTTGGAGATCCAGCTTTCCATCCTTGACAAATAGCTTTGTAGTCAGGCTGGGATGGGACCAGATCATCAGTACAAGTCTGGCTGCTGTCACTGAATCAGTACTTAGTTATAGCAATAACAAAAGAGTAATTTCTTTTCCCCTTTAGGAGCCATCATTTTCCATGTCTCAGTAGAGCTTTTATGAGTCTTGATCTTGTCCATTCTTTTATATACCTGCATAATTCTGTGCCATAACAAACAACCTATCATAGCCATACAGTCTTCATATTGAATGCATTTCAAAATGTTCCATGCTCTGAATGGGCTACATATTGATGTAGCGTGAAAAATTCATCTCTGGTAAAAAATGTGTCCAGTCTATTGAAATATATGCTAAAAAGTACTTAACAGCCTTTTTAACATATTGGTTATGTTCTATTTCATTCTAGGAATCATTCTCTGGCATGTAGTTCAGGTTTGGGTAAGTAAAACAACATTATTTTAAGCAATACTATGCCCTACCATTACATTTCTAATATACTGCTGCCTTCTGATAATATCTTACCAGAGGAAAAGAACGGCTGGCATCTAAAAGAGTTTTCTTTATTTTATTTTTTGGCAAAGTTTGCTCAAGAAATCCTATTCATATATATTTAACTTGGAATACTTTCTAAAGGAGAACTAAAATAAACTCATTTTAATGTGATGTTTTGTGGAATCTGTCCAAGATTCTAACATTATATAAATAAGAGTTATTCTTAATCCTTTATATTGCATTAGAGTGAGGTGATATATGAATAGGGTTATTTTTAGCTGGAATAAATAGGTCTCACTTATTATTGCTTAAGTCAGCAGCACCTAGTGCTTAAAAAAAAAAAAAAAAAAAAAAAAAAAAAGGTGGGTAAGTAAACTCTGTAAAACAACAACCTATTTCTATCACGTAATCTCTCTAACTTATTACTTGACCGTTTCCAAAAAAAAAACTTATTAAAAATCTAAGTTTAAAAGTTCTGGTTTTGTATACTAGCAGAATCTGGAAATATGGATATATTCATATTAATTTAGTAATTTAGTAATTTAGTAAAGCACAATTGGGAAACAATTTTAATCCTTTTGTGAATTTCTCATATTCAAAGAACCTCCCAGGAATGAATCAGAAGAGGAAATCTGGAATGCCAAGGAGAATAATTCACATTGCATAAGACTTCTGGGATAAAAAAAGATAGGACATTTTGATAAGCCTAAAGCAAAAAGCCCTCTTAGCTAAATCAGTTGAAACACAAAATGCAAAATACTTTTGTGCAGGATAGTCAGGAACTTCTAGTGAGAAACGAAATCTACCAGCACATGTGAAGACAAAGCAAGGGTATATAACACTACCTATATCCCTAAGAATCATAAAGTTAGCACATAAAATTTACCTACAAACATAAAGTAACAGAATCAGAAATACACAGTTTAACAGGTCATCCTTAATGTAAGAACAATATTTTTAAAACCAAAGATAGTCAAAAAACCAAAATCTTCTTTATAAATAAGAATTACATGTATACTTTGAAAAATTTGGGAATGAAAATCATAGACCTTTCAACCAATAAAAGGGACACATATTCCTTTGAGCAGAGTAAGCAAACCCCGCCCCGAAATATAAAGGTCCTATAAGGATTCGGTAGATAATGGTACTGCAGTGGACTGTCCTGCTAGTATAATAGCCATTTCAGATCAGATTTCAGTTTGGGCAGATCAGTGCCCATACTGGACATTGCAAATGAAAATATTTGAATATTAGACATTAGATTTAAAAAAAAAAAAATCCATTTCTTAAGCTTAATATTTTGCTGATCACCTTGCAAGAACCATCATATATCTGAGTGATGAGAAGTTGGAAATGCCCCTTTCTGAGCATTCTGAGCAGTTGTAAATATGCTCTGTGGGCTTGATGTTACAGACTCACTTTTGTCTCTAACGCTGTCTCCCTTCACTTTCAAAGGACTGTGCCAGTCCAAAGAATATGTGTGGTTGGTATCCATCAATTTCATCTTTTTTTTATATATTTTCAGAAAACAATTCTGTCATACTACAACTACACCCATTTCTAAGCCTTCTTCTCTTTATTGCTGCCTTGCTCTCTTTGAAAAGGGGAAGAATGACTCACTTTAAAAGAACTAGGTATATCCACAGCCTTTTTCATTCTTTTTAATAAGTTTCTAAAATACCTACCTGTAGTGTTAAAATGACTTACATAGGTACATTTTAAAGATAAAGAATAGGTACAGAATAAATTCAGGTGTACTGAAATTCTGAAGTACACATAAGCAGTGTAAACAAGGGTACTTTCCATACAACATTTTTTGTACTGAAATAAATAAATTCCAGATATAGTTTACACAGTGAAGTTCAGATATAGTTTAAACCCATTTTTTATCCAAAAACTATTGGTTCGTTTAGTCATGCTTGCACTGTTTTGTTCTGAACATCATCAAAGGAGAAGAGTTATTATTACAGTATTTGAATCATATTCTGAAGCTTTATTTTCTTGCTATATAATTAAAAGTGAATTTATTTAGCAGTACTTGTAAAATTAATATCAGAGTCTATAGATTTTACAGACCTTCCAAATACGGTTGTAAGATCAGAAAAGTTGGTCTCAGGAAAAGGGACTTCAAAGTCTCTGAAATCAGCCATAAATACAATACACGTTCATGGAAAGCTGCCAGTGATGAATTTCATGGAACATGACACTCTTAGAAAATTAGAATAGAGGAAATCTAGATAAATTTGTAAGTTTTTTCCAAGAACTTCACTGTAGAGAGAATTTGCCCCATGAGAAAGTTTGTCCTGTAGAGGCCCTAATCTTAACCCTAGGACTACAAATGGGAATGAAATGGAAGGGAAGGGAAAAGAAATGGAAGGGAAGGAAAACAGAAGGGAAGGGAAACAGAAGGGAAGGGAAAGGGAAAGGGAAAGGAGAAAGGGGAAGGGAAAGGGAAAGAAAGGAAAGGAAAGGAAAGGAAAGGAAAGGAAAGGAAAGGGGAAAGGGAAAGGGAGAATCTTCATTTTTATCCAAGGGAGATGAAATACATATCAAATTACTGAGCAAGTAACTATAACAGAAATAACTTCAAGTGAACTGAAAGAAATATGTACAGTTATGTTGTCCATCAGGTTGTAATGGCCATTCAAGCTTATACAGGCCTATTTAGCATAAAATAAAATAAAATAAAATAAAATAAAATAAAATAAAATAAAATAAAATANCAGTAATTTAGATAATCAGAATGTAATAACAATTCAAGCAGATACAGAACAATTTAACAAAAAATAAAATAAAATAAAAGAAAATAAAATAAAATAAAATAAAATAAAATAAAATAAAATAAAATAAAATAAAATAAAAATATATAATATGTATGGATATATATAAATATAGTATGTATATATATGCATATAAATAGATATATATACACATAGAAACTTCAAGTATTCCGAGAACTGTACACTCGTGGCTGGAGAAGTACTTTATTGAAGACAAATATATTTTCCATATTTCCTATCTGCTTACCAAATCAGTTCCTTTACACACCAAATTACTTCTAAAAGTACTCCCTTTTACTTACAAGGTAGTTTTTAACATCTATGTTGACCCAAAAGACTTTTCATCTCAATAACCTTGATTATCACAGTTCCTAAAGGAATGAAAATTTTTGGATGACTAGTTACTATAAATGGTACTACAATTAAATAGGATGCTATCAGTCCAACTTTATTGCTTAAGTCTCTTTGCTCTCATCTACTAGTTACCTGGAATAAATGTATCTTAGTGACTCTCTAATGTTCCCTTGAATTAATTTTTATTGTTGCTGTTGGTGTTGTCCAGCTTTACAAAAAGTCTGTTGTCTTTCCTGCCAACACGTTTCAATTGTAAGCTAGATTCTCACAGCTATTAAACATTTTGATATTTCATGTCCTATGTTTCTGAATAATGTTACCTGTAACTTCAAGTTGGACCATATATATCAGATTTCCACTCTGAAGAACAAATAGTAAAAACAGATGGAGTTAAAATAGGAACTATTAAGTATCAGCAGAGAAATGATAATACAAGTCCACCATATTCTTTTTTCCTGAGCGCCCAACCTCTCACCTGTTATCTTTGTATGTTCCTTTCCTAGACATAAAATCAGTTGTTTATCAATTGTCCTACCTATCACATTCAGATAAGTTTAGCAATATGTGTATAGGTTTTTTATTTCTTTATTTTTTAATTCATACTGCAGAATTATTTTAATTCCTATACTTTGCACACCAAAGACATTTCTGACTTCTGAAAATTTGTACACACAGAAGCCTAACAGGAGCATGAATAAGTAAAAAAGACTGTTTTCTTGGAATATTTAATGCATTTAATGCATATTACGTTGTAATTTAATCCATGATTCCTGAGGAATTAATTTAACTACAGAGTGCAAGGCAAGCAGGCATTGTTACTGTGTAGCTCAGCTTTCTATTTTTCATTGCAAAAGTGTATCCTTGGATTGCTTATGAAAACACATTTTGCTTGGACAACTACTTGTCTTAAATCAGGTTGTTTCATCTTTTCCGCACTGTCAGCACTGTATTCATCAAGAGCCCAAAAATGCAGTAATTATCTGTAATGTGATATTGTGCAGATCTGCTTATTTGAAGTCAATGTCTGCATTTGGCATGGGCATGCATTGTGTCAGCTTCAGAAAATACTGCCTACATGAAGTCCTAGGGGTTGGTACTGAGATTCAGCTTGCCCTATGGCACTCCTAAAGGGTTTGGAAAAGGGAGTGGAGAGAAGGCATCAAATACACCGGTGGTTGAAGTAGATTGCAAGCAAAACTAAAACTGATAAGAAGACTCACTAACGATCATGTATTCTACAAATTATTTGTTGGCACAAAGCTAGCTTCAATACACATTTATGTGAGAAAACAGTGCAAGTCTATACATCCAACCAAGGATTTTATGTAGTTCATAGTCATTAATAGTTTGGAAACCGTTCAACATTTTCTGGTGGTCACACGTTGAAAACCCTACTGAACTATTCCAAACCTCGACTCCTACGTGAAGTGCTGGTACTCTGTGTGATGGAACACAACACAGTAGGATAGGAAAGAGAGCAATTGTCATCAGAAGTACAAAGCAGCCCTTGAATAAAAAGAGACTCTTTGTCATACAATATTCCCTTAGAGAATCTTCATCTTGCAAAACAGATAACAGAAGTGTGTGTTACAGAATACTGTGAAATTAAGAGTAGTACAGAGAAAGTTAGAAGGGAATAATTTCTGACTATATTTTTCTGTCCAAGAATTGAAAGTGCTCAATACGATTATCAGGCAGTATACGTAAAATGTACAGAAATAAATTCTTCAAAGTACAAAGTATGCCCTTCAAAGGACATATGGGAAGAAGTTTAAAAGAATTCAGGTAAGAATCAGATAGGCATATGTGCTTCAGTATGTATTAAGCACAATAGTGTAGATGCAACTCCTGGTTTATGGAGTCCTCACATTGTAAAATAACAAACTACGGCGACAAACACTTGTCCCATGTCTTGTACCTTGCTTTCTAAGCATCATTTATTTATCAGCCACAAATAGATTGCTAACATAAATGTACTTGTGATCTGTTCAGAATTGCCCATTTATACGTTCCCTATTACTTAGCCCCAAATAAATATGAATAAATATGACTGATTTGAAGATGAAACAGTTTAAGTCCTATATCGCATATATTTGTGCGATGTGAGTTATGTTATTAATGTAAATAAAATTAGGACCTTAGAACTTTTTCAATAGCTTAATTTTCCTGGGAAAAGGAAGTTGATACTGTCACCTGTTCCAAAGATCCTAACACTGACAAATCCTGCTGTGCTCCAGGCATCTGTAAGATGTAGTTATTTAGTACTTTTTTTGTGAGATTTTATGTTGTATAAGTTCCTCAAGATAATTTATGAGGATCTAACTTTTTTCTTTTTTTTTTCAAAGATTAAAAGCTAACAATTGAGAAACAGTAAAAAAGTGGCATCTGACCTTTCAGACTACTTATAGTTACCCTCATAAATCTTAACTTTTTTGACTTAAATTGTCTTCCTTCCAGTGACAAAAAGAAATATTCCGTCCAAGATGCACCACACTGAGGGCGAAAAACACATAATGGCTGTGTGCTTTGTAATTTTTTTTGCTTGCAGCTATTGTTCTATTTCCTGCTGACACTGCATTTTAAATGCTCTAATGATACAATTGTTCTTGAAAACTGCAGTGGAACAGACACAACAAACACTTAATTGGTGCCTCTGATGAAACTGGACACGCATCTTGATCTTTTTGTTGCTGTTGTTAAATAATGAGTGAGTGGGATTTGTTGCTATCAGGCTATATCAAGTGTTCTGTAGTTGGTAAGATTTCATTCCTATCTGTTTAATTAATGTCTGTAATATACCTGTCACTTATTGAATATCCTGTGTAGTCATTGCACTATAGTTACTGTTATGTAACACTCAGTTCTGTATACCCTGAGGGCAACTTATTAGGGATGCTGCACAATTTTCTATCAAGTTTACTCTCAGGTTCATTGCCATTCAAAATGTATCACAACAAAATACAGCTCTGTTATCAAAGTCCTTTTCCTCCCTCTGCCAGTTTTATATTTTCCTGGATGCTCAGTTCTTCATGAAAATGGGTATATAATCACTTTCTGCAGCTGTGCAGTCTGTTTGATTCTTGCCACATTTCCAAGGTTTCTTTAATAAATGTAACGAAAATAATTCCATTTGCATTACCACTGTTGCACTATCACTCCAGCCATCTACAGTACATTACAGATTTATAAATAACTATAAAACTATATTTTCTCTTTTCCCTTCTTTTATGAGCTTTACTAGAAATAAATACATGTAGTTATTTAGTACTGAGGTCTTCACTCCAACTAATACTTTGTAGGATCAAATATATTTTTTTCCTGTCTTTATTACATGATGTAGAATTACTCCAAGGTTTTATCAGTCCCTCCCTTCCTCTATCAATTCTCCTCCTCCAGTCCACCTACCTCATTTTAAGTTTCCCACGCGTAAAATGCCAACAGGATTTCCAGTTTTATAAATTTACCAGTTCTGCACTTGCTCACAGACTGTCACTATGCCCTTTGAAATAATGTTCTGACTTTTGAATTAAGAGCTATTAGTAGAAATACCTTGGTTAAAGAGCACTAATGTCACCCAAAGGATTGCATTCCCATTAGGAAATTACAGAGTGCTTAAGCTTTTCCATGTCCTGTCCCCACCTTGACATAATCTTTCATCATATAAGTCTATGTAACCAATGAATGATCATAGTTTGATTCCAGATATATATGTTTTTGATCTAATCTGTTTTAAGAAATTTCTTGACAATTCTATCAATCACATTTGTTCAATAAAAATATACACTTTTTAAGTCAGGTGTAACTGTATTTGTTTTTAAAAAGCATTACCACCTGCCTTAAATAAGTACCTAAAGTTTTTTTTGGGAAGGTATCAAAGCACTGCTTTATTTTATTTTTTTTAAGAAGCATTATAAAAATCTAACAGAAGATGCTATTGTGTATCTTATTGCCAAAATATCCACAAAACAGCTAACAGTCCTATTTAGAGTCTTCAAAATTTATCAGATGAGGCTGAGATTCTTTCTGCTCTATTATGGCTTTGGTAGAGTGAACAGGAATGCACCCTAGGGAAGAAAGATGTTAGATATCATGTCTACTTCTTTGACAGTCATGCTGACCTATGAGGAAAGAAGTAGTCTTCCACATCTTTATTTTATTATCTTTTTTTCTTTTTTCCTTTTTTTTTTTATGGACTTAATAAAGAACAAGTATTCTGTCCTGGGGACATATGTAATGGCCTATCTCACTTCAAGAAATATACCAGTTACCTCTTTCAGATGAGGAAGTTTCAGAGAAATAAAAGACAAAAAAAAAAAAAAAANGAAAAGAAAGAAAAGAAAAGCTTTAAATGGAACCCAGAGTTATTCTTGGGAATAATGGTTTCATGACAACTTTTTGAAGGTAAGTGATAGAAAGGGCTGTACATATGAAAGTTGCCCCCAGGGGGGAAATTAGGGTGACATTCCCCCATTATGAAGCAGCCTAAAGAGGTCAGTGTGATTGTTTTATCACTGAAGAATGGCTGCTGCTTTGCATAGCTTGAAAATTTATGCTTTCAAATACCTTCTAATCTTTCTATCAGGAGCAAAGCATGTCACAAGAAGCTCTCTTTTTCTCAGAGATCTATTCTTTATGAAAATCTTGCACATTTTGGCAAATGGAACTGCTGGAAAATGCATCTCGGAAAGCCCAACTCAAATTTTTCACATTAGAAGAAAATCATGGATTTTAGATATTCACCTTTTCCACAGAGAGATGGATATATTTTTTAAGGAGTAATTATTTATGAATTTCAGGTAAAAAACATTTACCTCATTTTCCAAAGTAAAGGAAATCTTTCTACAACACATAATTCAAACGTCTTAAGCAGAGTCACAGTCAAAAAGGGTTTCTCCTTTAACGTCAGTAAATCAGGAGAAAATATCACCAAAAGCATATTAGAATCCATGTATTTTGATCCTTTAATTAGTTCACTCACTTTAGTAGAATTTTGATTTGGTTTATCACAAAATTATAGATTTATTTTAAAAGAGAAGCTTATAATGCTCTTAGCAGATGTTAACATTAGAAAGGGTTTGCACAATTCAACAATGTCATCTAGTGGTTCACATAGAATGCCTCAGTTAAAGAAATGTGTGTCTCAAGTTAATATTTAGTTGCATATATACATATAGTCACATATATACACATATATGCACATACATGTATCTGTATGTATGTATGTATATGTATATACATATGTATATGTATACATATACAAATAACTCATGAGAGAAAGACATATCTAGCTATTGAAAGAAAAAAATCTACTTCATAAAGACTTTCAAGTATTAGTGGTGTTAAAATTATCATAATACACAGTTGAAATACTGAGTATTTTAGCTGAGTAGTAAGTCTGATGTTTAGTTCACTAGCAATGCTAATACCGTGTACCTGCACTCTGAACACCTGACCCCTAATCTCCAGAAATTGTAGAGAATGCTTTAATTCTCATTTTCAAAACAGGAGGAAGGTTTAGGTCAGCAGTGCAATACTATCTCGTGCACTCCATAAGACAATACAAAAGGCAATTGAAGATCTCTTCCTTTCTCTCGCCCTGTGGTGATGAATATCATGCAAATTTTCACCCTATATGAGGAATTACATTTCATTTAACTGCTACTAAATTTATACAATGTCTTGCAAGAAAGCTGAAATTGCAAGAAAGCTGAAATTTTACATCACCTATAGAGACAGAACAGCTGAAGCTGTGCACATAAAACAGACAGTTGTCTTATGTTTAAGATTGAAATTTGCAAGAAGCAACATCTATCACTACGAAAATGCTTTAATATCTGACTTCCTTACTGAGGATATTTAAATATGAAATGTAAAATATACACTGTTGACTTCAGCATATTGAGAAAGTGAGTACTAAACATTTTAACACAGAGTACTAGTAAGAAGTGGGCGATCATTGAATCTTTGTTATGCTGAGGCTGCTGCAAAAATGAATGCTCTCATAATAACTCATGCAGCTTCTGTAAAAACAATTTTTAAGTTGTTTTCTGAAAATATGTTTTAAGATACCATCAATATGATAGGACTATCCAAGATCAGCTTTTTTACACAGCCAAAAAAAAAGAAAAAAGAAATGAAGTAAAAAATAAAAGGGAGAAAATCTTTGCATTCTTTAACCAACTTCTCTGACAAATGTAATATAAAATCTTAAGAAGAAACAAACAATAAAAAAGTCATTTTAAGAAATTAAATGTCTTTTTTAATTTATTCTTTTACAAGGCTCAAAACCAATCAGTTACAGCCTAGGTCAGTTCTGTATTGGTCATTTTTACTCATTTTCAAACATTTATTGTGTTATAATATATTTTTGCTTGGATTTTTCTCTCTTTTTTTTCTGATTGTTAATCAAACACACTGTGTTTGGACCACTGGTCAATAAGAATGCAGATTATATGATTCATAAAATCTCTTTTTTTCCATAAACTCAAGTGACTCTCTGAAAAAAATAAGGCAATAACTCTTATGAGAATATCAGCGATGGCAAAGGGAAAGCACACTAACAAAAAAAAAATAAAGCAACAATCTGCTTCTCCAAAAGAAAAGCTCTTTCCTACCCAAAGAGAGCTTTTTCCTTGCTACTGGAAGCAGTAATAAAAGGCTTCTTCAATATCTTGTCCTGGTTATATCCTTGATAACTTCCAAAGACTACATCAAAAACACTACTGTTGTATTTAAATCATGGAAATGTAGTTCAGAAACTGCTCTTGCCTTTTGCAGGAGATCAATTGGGAGCTGCAGGTGCAGGGGAGAGCTCCCTAGGAGAGTTGCCTGGTTTTGCCTTGACGTAGGACACACATTGGCAAGGAGGAGAAGGGAGGCTTTGCAGAAAGTGTTATTACTTTGCACCTCTCTACAATCCCTTCAGCACCATAGTGCTGAATCATAATGTTGCCTGTGTTTTAAGCCCATTGTTTGTATGATAATTAAGGATAGCTATCTAAAGATTCTTCTAAAGAAAACTTTAAGAAATTCTGCTTTGTATGTAATCCATTTAAAAAACTGGTAAAATTAATTAACACAGAAAACACATTGATATGGAAACCCCATTATCCTGTTCATTTCACTTGGAATGTCAAGGTTATAGGATGTCAAACTACTGTTCTTTCCTTTTTGTTCTGCCTGATGTTCTCAGTATAGTCCAACCTGAAACTAGGGAGTATAAATTTCTTTTTCATAATTATTTACCATGCTAATACATCTTTTGCATAGTTACAAATGTCAGAACATTTGAAAATGAAGAAACTCTTGAAAATCCACAAAAAGCTGAATTTCCTACATAAAATTAAAATGATCATGAAAACATATACCATTTTCTTGAATATATCCCCATGGCCTTGAGTAAGGGTATTGAACTTGCAAATAGAATTAACAGAGTTTCATTAACATAATTCTTCTCAACATGTAACCATGTAAAGTTTTACCAGTGATTAAACACAAGTTGACCTCAAAGAATGAAACTTGATTAATTTATTGCATATCTTAAGGAAAGTTCATAGATGTCCCAATTATAAATAATAAAATTTCAAAACTTTATAAAAGGATTATAATCTTTAACAAAATTTTGTGCATTTTCTTTAGAGAACCTAGAAGTATGAAAACCTTTTAATAACCATATGCCTCGGATTATCTCACAATAAGTATTACTCACTTTTAACAATCACTATTGATAAAAATGATGAACACCTGTCCAGAATATTGGTTTTATTTGACTTTTCAAGAATTCTGTGTTCTGGAGAAGGCTCTCTCATCCATGTTTTTTTTTTTTTTTTAAATGATAGTATTAATAGCAATAGCAATAGCAATAGTAATAGTAATGATAATAATACCTTCTGAAAAAATAAATAAAATAAAATAAATAAAATAAATAAAATTTGTCCCAGCTTTTAGCATCCACGTGGAGAGGTATCACCACTGCTATATAGGAAACCCATGGAAGAGGAAAGGAGTGTTATCTGCCAGTGGCGACATGGCAGCACAACATTAAAGTCCTAGGTATTGGTCTGCAACTACTCATATTAGTAAAGGGTAAAATAGGCAACATTCATGGCAAACTTATGGCAGAGGTGTTAGGAGGAAGTTGCAAATCAAGCTTTACACTGGTTGTACAAGAACCCTTGAAGGCAGTAGGTGGCAGAATTTAGAAGCTGAAATAAAAGTGTATAATGCTGAATAACTAATGAGAGATTGTTTCAGTCAAGCAAAAATGTTGCTCATGCAAATGAGTTAGAGAAGCTGAGTTGCATTTCTATCTTTTTTCTTTTATTTCTACTGTAAAACCACAAACTAAATACACAGACAAACTGCACCCATTAAGCTCTTTCCTCATTTTCATACTTTGTAAATCACAGCTTACTCTTACACTAAGCCTATATTTTGTTATGTCTGGAATTGCATTCGTGATTATTTAGTTTAGTGTTTGTAAGTTCCAGCTTAACAAAGCTTCTCAGGGATTAAACCTTGTGTGCTAAGTTCTGTACCTCATTTAGTTACTTCATAAACAAATGAATGACAATCTATGAAGTATGAGTTTTTTTTTTTGCATCTTTACTATACTACAGAGGCTTGGTAGCATTTTTGTTACCCAGAGACAGTGAAGCAGTAACAATTTTATGACAAAATAGTATCTAATGCCTAAAAAACTTTTACATGAATTTAACAAATACTAAAACGGATTTTTTTTTTTTTTTCCCTCCATAAAATCGTATCAGGAATAATTGAATGTCTTGATTTTACTGCCAATTATCACAAATATATTCCTGTTAAAATATGTATTTTTTTATCTTTGCCATACTGATAAAATACGATTGAATAGTACTTGGCCCCAGATAAATTAATAGTGATGAACAAGATATGACCAGACTAAATTTGCAGATGAAAGGAGAGGGAAATATTTCAACAACATCTCTGAAATACTTACCTTTTCTAAATCAGAACATTACACACAATCCTATGCCATGCCTCAGAATGAATAAGGACTAGAACTGATCAAAAAGACTTTTTGAAATAGTTTTCTGTCAAATAATACTCTCACAGGAGTGTAGTAATTGAAGTTACTTCTTTTTCTTAAGTATTACAAGCCTAAATATTTGAACATCTTTGGTCCTGTAGCAAAACAATGCTTAGTATTGATTTCATTCCACTAGAGGGCTAGAAAAACAATTCTGAATTTTCAGGATTGCTTTGTATAGAATAGGGGATGACATAACTCAGAGATATCAAAAGGAAAAATGAAACATAAAATTGTCCATATGAAGCACTTAGTGTTTTTTTCTGCAAAGAAGTGAGAGAAGACCTAACATTTGTTCTTTGAAAAAATAGTGCTAAAAGCTTAAGAATATTTAAAAATCTACCAATAAATAATAAAAGCATAATGCAGAAGCACATACAATGTGCAATCCTAAATATGTGTCTCCTCTCCTCCTCTCCCCTCCCTTCCCTCTCCTCTCCTCTCCTCTCCTCTCCTCTCCTCTCCTCTCCTCTCCTCTCCTCTCCTCTCCTCTCCTCTCCTCTCCTCTCTTTCCCTCCCATCCCCTTTCTCTTTGCCTTCCCCTTCTCCTTCTCCTTCCCCTTCCTCTTTCCTCTTTCCTTCTAGAAATGCTAAAACTTTTCTTTTTTAAAAAAGCAATATATGAGTGTAAGAGTTTTCTCCCAGAGTCAAATCTAAATTACTCTGGGTGAAAGAAAAGATAGTGGCATATGTTCTGCTCTCAAGAACCACTGGTATGCAAGCTTTGGGGCTTTTCTTAAAACAGTACTAATCTTTTGCAGCTGAGATATATTAGAACAGAATGATTTGAAAGTTCTTTTAGTCTTATCTCCACCAAGAAAAAGAAAGAAATTGCAAAAACTGTGACATATTGTGGGGTCTTGTGTCAAGTCTTTTTTTTTTTCCCCCAACTACTGATGCACTTGAAGGGCATTACTTATTTTACAGAGAGATAATATTTATTGCAAGGAATTAAATTGTTTCTGCTAATAAACAGATGTTTTCTGCTATGTGCAGGAAAAGGGAAGGGAAAATCCAGTGTGATTTACCTGGCAGAGATCAATTAACCTTCATTATAAATAATTTCTGACAGATAATTTCATATTTTTTATGTCTACATTTCATGGACACTGAATTTTGCATTTTTACACTTGCATCTGAATGTCTTGCACTGTTTAATCAGGAAACATGATAGTACCATGTGATTGGCATGAAAAATCAAAACCATATGAATATTTATGACGAGTTCGTGTACTTTTTGTTACTTTGAATTTTATGTACTTGAAGTGCAAAAACTTCTCATACATTTTAGACAAAGAAAGTAAATGAAAAAGAAGTCAGAAAGGAAGGAAGCAAGGAAGGAAAACAGGCAAAGAAACTCATCACATATGTGATCCAAAGGCAAGTGACTTTTTGAATGAATCCTTTGTATAAGGCCAGAAAGTCTATCAGAAGATTAGTAATAGCCTGTGGATCTCCAAGATTTTGTGCCGTATAAACACATTGTGATGTAGATTTATACAAAGTGTTCACTTCACCAGACTATATACTTTTTCGCTTGGTCATGCATTACACTGTGGGACTAACCAGCAAAAATAGAAAATATTTTATTTTTCTGGCATTTTTTTCTCTAGCTGGTGACTTACCCAAATCCACATCACACACAGTTGCTACAAGTAAATAAGCCCTGGTACTTTGCCAAATATTCATTATAGTTGAAATGATAAGAACTTAACTTGCATAGCACCAGTGTATGGTCTATTAGTATGTACATGACAATCTACATATTGGTTCCAATTATTCCTCACATGTTTCTCACAAAAGAACATCAAAGACCTACTGTAACTGCAGCCTCAAGATAAAAATTTTTATCATCAAAACTATTATCTGGTACCGTTAATTGGTAGTAATAGCAAAAGATAGAAGGTAAACCACTATTTTCAATCTTAGGATTAACATGCCTAGGAATACTACCAAATTTCTGATATACAGATATATTATAATTTACAGAAATTACTAGGGAAGGCACATATCACGTCAAACAGTTTTATTCATTCAAATAATCATTCAAATTCATATACACACACATACTCTCACACAGAGTGTTCAAATATATGAGCATTCCTATTAATTACATGTGATATTACAATATGCTGGCACTGAAAAACTATCTGGTTTATTAACCATTTTATTTCTAAAATTCTGGTGCCAAAAACTAATTATTTTTTAGCTTAACTGGCCTCAAAGAAATCTCCAAAATCTCTGCTTTATAATTTAAAATAATTGGGTGTACTATAGTAAAGTCAGTTTTGTAGAGTAATTAAACCTCTTTAACATAAATTAACTGTATAACTTATTTGCATAAACGGTGCTGTTAAGCAATTTCAGTGTACACAAGGGAGACACTGTGATTTCATCAAAAACTTAGCACGCTTAATACACAGAGATAAGGCTTATAATGTTAATACTCTTATCATGCCGCAGGCTGTGATACAGCTGAGCCAAATTCATATGTGGGAAGCTCTACAAATTGTACCAAGTTGTAAGCATAATGTAACTTTCAGTGAATGAGAAACAAGCTGAACATCCTAAACATTTTCTCCTGTTTCCCCTTAGTTTTAAAATATTTTAAAATATTAACTAATTTTTAGAAGTATTCCACATCCTTTCTCAGAATTGTATTCTTCATTTTGCCTAAAACCATGATTTCAGTCCCCTTCATCCAACCTATATGCTCGAAAGAATCAACATTACACTCCTGTATTTGCCTTGCCATCTTGAAGGCATTCTTGTTTAAAAAATAAACTACATTCTTAGTTACCTGACTCAAAAAGGACAAGCACATACTTTTTTGATAAAAGTTGGAGTTCTGTTACTTTGAACAATCAAGCATATTTTCAAATACCAGAAGTTTTCTGTTTAGCAAGGATATCAGCAGAAATATAGACCATTAAGATTAATTGATTCCAGCTCAGTTGATTCTTGCTCTAAAGCAAAATACTCATTTGGGTACAGACTTATTCACTGTCACAGTTTTCCAGGGATTTTTCCAGGGATTTTTCTCACAAATTTGTATATCCTTCTTTTTGGCATTTTTGGGTGGGGGAGAAATGTTGAAGCTATAATTAATCTCTTGGTAGATCACCACCTCTGATTGTTCTCACTCAGTATGATTTGGTATACTTTACCCACGTGCGTTTTCATTTGTCCTTGTATATGTACATAAATTTTCCTTTCAAAGAACTGTAGTTCAGATCAGATTATTTTTGGATCTCTTAGAGAATATTAGACACTGTCTGGGAATTTTATCTAAAATTATATTTTCGTATGTGGGATTAAAAAGTCCATAAAGAAACTTTGTGAATAAAAGGTTGCTAGTTATAATTATCAGCCATTAATATGTGTTAACTAAACAATCAAACAGTGAAAAATAAGGATCTATGCTGGGAAAACAAGATCTGTAGTATAGTTCCAGTGGGTCTCTACAGTCAGAAATAATGTCATTTCTTTGCCTTATAGCTTTGCTAACTTTCTTGAATTAGGCTGATTAAATAGAAAAACACACACACACACTTTTTGAAATTAGTATTGCAACAGGGTTAGTGACAACAAAAACACAGTTCATTAGTCTTAGAACAGATGGAAGAAAGATTATTACTGCATACTGCATTTAGGATTGTGGGAACATGTTTGAGATAAGGACACTAACAGAGCATATATATATATATTTTATGATCATGATAAAAAATGCAAGATGAATATAGCAGAAGTATTTATATATATATATATATATATTATCTAACCATTGCTGAGTGCCTTAGAACAGGGAAACTAGTGTTCTAAAGGACAAATTGTAACTTCACACTGTAACTACCCAGAATATCTAATACAAACCCTCTTGACTGGGACCATCCTAGTGGTTTCTCTGCTCTAATATGTAAAGCTGTTAAAGTCATCTTTTTCTTTCACTTCTTGCTAAAATTTCCTTCTCTTTAAGCTAACGGAAACATATGTTGTATATTTCATTGAAGGAAGGTAGAAAAGAGAAGAATGAGAAGAGAAGGAAAAATGCAAGTGAAAGTCAGGGGAAGAAATCTGCCATATGCTTGCCATGCTATGAAAGCAGTTTATACACTGAAACTTCAATGTTTTCCAATCAGTTGTATTTAAGTTTCAAAGCTCTTTTCCTGAGACAAAAAATGACATGAAGTCCTTATAAACGTACTATGTATTAAACTCTGAGGAACAATGAAGGACACTAGATCTGTGAGGCTTCACTATGTAAGTGTTTTTTTAGTAGTTGAACTGGTCAAATAATAGCTATTTTTTGTTAACACTTCCTAGTACATTCTATTAAAACTTCCAAATCTGTCCCCACATTTTTTCAGCTCCTCTGTTCCCCATTTAACACCAGTCATGGCTGCAGACTTGTGCTCTGGTCATTCCAACAACATAAAAATCTCTGTATTCTCAGCAGTGAATAAAACTTGTGGGTGGAATTCTGGGCACCCTGTAGGAATGCCCCACTATGTATTTTCATATTTTTTGATATTTCGACCTGAATATCCATTTAGATTAAAAGAATATCCACTTGAACAACATAATGTTAATTTATAATATATACACATATAGCATACACAAAGTGAGAAAAATTCAGTTTGGGAAAACTTCTCAGATGATAGGTGCTCTGTGAACACAGAGTAATAAAATCAATTGAAGACTAAAAATTATTTTCAGCTTTTTTGATTTTTTCCTTGTGTCTGTTCATTCTCTCTCCATTTTAGTTGAAGCCATAACTCTTACATTTACAGAATCATTTTGTCCCACTGCATAAAAATATTTATAGAAGCACCAAACAACATGAATAAAAAAAAAATCAAGTTATTATGACAATAATATGTACAAAGAAGAGAGGCAGTGCTCACATATGTACACTAAAAATAGTATCAATAATTTATTCAATCTTCTTACATAACCCATGATAATGAAAATCTTGGAAATCTCACTTTATTTCATTGAAGAAGTTACAGAGAGTTATGCAATTCTACCTTTTCATCCTTACGTGTTTATTTAATACCAGGGCAGATGCTTACTTTTTTTGATAACAGCCAAATCTGCATTATATTTTATCTTTATTCTGTTTGGGATGTCTTTTTTCTGTACCTGCTCTTCTATGAAATTCAATTGACTCCTATGTCATCCTACAGTTAAAAATTGTAACATCTCCCTAAATCTGCCACAGAGATTTAGTTCTTTAATTCAATTAAGAAAAAAATTTGGTTTTCTACAAGTAATAAGTTAAATCTGTGGTGTAACTAATGAGTGATTAGTAATGATACGTGTAAACCACGGATTGAAATGTAAGATCTACAAAGCTGAATTAAGCAGCTGGCAGGACTGCAAGACATTGCTTAACTGAAAATCAAAAACCTATTCAAATTTTGTTTTAAAAATTCAATGTTGGAAGAATTTTCTTTTTTGTGCTTCTTTCTGCTTGCACACACATTTTCTGATTTCTTAATTTAACTTCCAGACTGTAAGTATAGAGCACTAGGCAAATTAACATTAAAAAGGAACTTTCTCCACTGCTAATCCAATTCCTGTTTCAACGCAGAAGAAGAAAATATCACCCTTGGAACTGTAACCTCCTTATTTTGAGGCTAATGCTTCTAAACATATATATAAAAAAGGAAGATAGGACTTTTCATGAGATGAGGAACAAGGTAAGCTGAGAGAAATATATCTGAATTGGGTTATGGGCACAGTTTAAAACTAAGAGAATCGAGCTCCTCAAAGCAAGGATGGACTCAGTTTTTGGAAGCAAACTTTCTTCCTGTGAAAAGACGCATTTACTAGATCCTGTGTCAGTGCAGAGGTTTCCCTTTAAAACATTTTATTTTTTTACTTCTCTTTTCACCGTATGGATATGTTTCAGAAGCTTTACTTCAACATTAGATTTATTTGAGGGGAGTCCCGCTCAGGCTATAGGTAAGTAGAACTTACCTAAGTCGGAACTTGTGACTCTTAGGCAATTACTCTGCTGTGTTGAAAAAGTGGCCTGCTATTTGAAACCTACCTCTGCCTCTACTTAGAAAAATACCTGGATCATGCCATTTCCCCACTGATTTATTTTTTAGTCACTGATTTTTTTAAGGATTAACTACAAACACAACTCTAAACAATACGAGATATTCCATCGTTAGTATATGGAAACTACCAGGAACTAACAGCTTATTCAAGTAGGGTATATATATTCAAGCTAAAGTGTATACCATGTTCCTTTTCCCAGGAAAGGGACAGTCTGATTACCAGATGCAATGATAGGACAAATCTGATTTACAAAAGCTAAACTGGGTGCCTTGAAAGTAATTTCCTGTTTTGCAGATGGATCATCCTCTTCTCTTGTCTGGCTTAAGGAGATGTCTCAGTTGTCCTGTATAGGCTAGCCAGACTGCCCTATATGGCCCGAATTACGCACATACAGTTATTTGTTACACATGAAGAAAAAATAATGTTCCAAAAAAAAGTTATTTTAAAACCTCCTTGGTGTGTATATAGGAATGATATATTTGCTCTGATCTCTGTTTACCCTTTTCTTCCTCTGTGCGTACCAACAGCGGTGCCTTTTCCTCCACTGTGAGAAAGCATTTCGGATACAAAGGCTAAACATTTAAGAGCTCTCACAGAGGAAGTAAGACTGTAGGGTGGGCTTTTCCTACAATGTATTACTTTTTGTTCCTTAAGATATGAACATTTAAAGAAAACTATCATATCGATATACACTGTATCATTATCTCAGAAATATTAAGAAAAAATGCAAAGATACAAAAAAGTCTCTAATTTTTTTATTAGTTTATCATATTAAACAAATCTTGAGGAGAAAGTGAATAATTTATCTCTATAAAATGTGAGTTAGTTTCATTTTTCCCTGTATGTTAGAAGAGAATCTCCCCTGCTGAATATTTTAAAGGAAATTAAAATAGTGTAGGCTTAAAAACTGGATTAAGTTCTATATAAAAATACAGGATTTTAATGTAAATGTTATAGTTATTAACGCAATGATAGCATTTAATTTAACACTACTTAAACACAGTCTTCCTAAGAATGATTTTGTTATCACTAATCACTAAATTCAGTACATCTCTACAAGAAGTTATTTCAGATATATTTAATCTTTACACAGACGTACAATAATTTTAAATAAGAACACGATAAACCTAAGACAGACATATTGTAGACCTTTTTTCAAATTCTAAAAAAAAAAGAGATGGCAAAGGTCACTGTACAGAAATGTATGGATTCTTCGACCTTTCATCAGCATTAAGATCTGTAATTAAATTAGTTATTTTCTTGAGCTAAAAAGGATTAGGCAGCCAAGTGATATAATAAAAAATAAAGCACAATGGGTTTGGTTTTCCTACCCCTGAATCAGGCTTAAAAATATGTGAAGTATCTTTTGTATCAAAATATAGATTTTTATACCTCCAAGAGAAAATGAAACTGAGCATTTTGAATGTTTAAGAGCTATTTCCAATGAACTTTGAAGTTGAGAAGTGTAAAGACGCTTTTTTTTTCAGAATTCAGTAGCATAAAAAAACAGTTACTGGACTGACAGTCTATTAAGAGTAGTATTAGTAGTAGTAGTATTATAGTATATAGTATTATATTTGCAATATCATACAAATACTTCTATATTGTATGGTATGGTATATGTATCGGCATATCACAGCCTCTGGTAAGATCAATTGTCTTCTAAAAAAACCACTTTTCCAAAGCTTACAGACTGTAAGTTCACTACATTCCTATGTTAAAGACATTTAGTAAATTATAAAGCAATATAAACCATTCCGCCTTCTGGATTTCACTTTTTTATTATTATTATTTATTTATTTATTTATTCACTGACGTGTTTAACATTATGAGACTTCTTATCTTAGCCATACAGGGGGCATAGACTATGATAGAATAGATGGGGAAAAAAAAACTTTTCTAGAAATCTCAAACTTTACATGCCCAATGAGTATCATTCATTGTGTTTCTTATAGTCGTAAGAAATGCTTATTTTTCTTATGATATAGGATAAATTTAGCCTTATCAGTTTTATGGTATGAAGGTCTTATTCTGACTTTCCCTGCTCCAGCGAACACTGCACCAATATGCCTAGTTTACCTCCCGTCCTTCAGTGTGGTCTGTTCTCAACAGTTAATTTCAATACATATATCACTCAGCAATAGTGACTCTCAGGGAAAAATCATGGAACAGCTCAGAAGTTAAATATCACAGAGAAATTTTCTTAATGACTTGGCATCTGCTCCCCTGAAAATAGAAGTAATTCATAAACTTGTGATGACTTGTAGAAAGAAAGTTCTCTAAGTTCATACATCCAACCTCTCCCTATCAAACAAACTGTGGATATTCTGTTTTGACTAATTAGGTTTTCTTGCTTTTCCATGATCTGGAAAGAACTATTTACAAGTACTCCATGACAAAGGTCACACAATAGAATGTTACAAGACTTAAGATCAGTTAGTCCAAGGAGAATGAAAGAAAACACATCTTTTTATTTCTTTAAATCTAAATCTAGGAGGCTGATTTTTATTTCCAGAGAGATATCTGGAGTTCCAATTCTGGAAATCTAATTAAAACCACATTTAATATTTTAAAGATTAGAATGAAGTAAGCAAGAATGCATAACATCAGATCTATCTCTTCTTAGCAAGCTATCTGGCTTAATTTTTGTTGTTGTTTTTAAAGTGAATACTTCAAATGATATAGTGTGACTTCAGTAAAACAATGTATTTTGAACCACATGGCAGCTAATTTACCAACAGAAAAGCAAAGGAGAGGAAAGGGCATGCTATAGAAAACAAACAAACAGAAGGCATTCCAGAAGTTAGTTGTGGAACTGTGAATAAGTTTACATACTTAGTATATGAAGTTCTGAATTCACAAGACAATTGTGTGAACTTTACACTTTCTCTACAGTAGAAGAAAGATCCTTAATTCTAGCTAATGACTGAGAACAGTTTGTGTGCAAGATTCAAAGAAAAATGATTCCATCAACAGCAGAAAAAAAATCTCAAGTATTTTACTCATGTATAATTGCAGTTAGAGCCACTGAAGGTCCTTTTAACGTGGTCTAATTCAGATATTGTGAAATCATAGATTCTGCCAATTCTAAAATAAGGCCAACATCTCAAGTTTTATGATGCTGAAAACAGAAGAGCATAGTGTATAATGATGACTATTAGCAATCTGTTATGTTTTAGAAATCAAACAAGAATTTTACCTTCTGTATTGTCTTTGACATAAAATAGAGACAGAATAGACAGAACGATATTCATTTTGTACATGTAAACATACTAACCATCATGAAATCCCCTCTTACTTTGGAAGTCATAAAGCATAAGTTAGTATACTATAACAAATTCAAATTTTATAGTATGATATACAATATTGCAGTACGGTGTGCTACAATATAACTTATCTGGGTAAATGAAAATGAAACTTCTAATTCCTGGCTAGGTGGAAGAATACCAAATACCAATTTATGAACTAACATTCATGTAAGAAGCAATTCTTACAGTTGCAGCCTTAACAAGTAATAATGCTATCAGAAAGCTACACTCATATTAGCTGTTAATGCAGCTGGCAAACAAGTCGTTTTTCACTATTTTTTTGGCAACAGTTTTTCTACGGTATTGCTGACATTAGAATAAATGTAAAACTGAAATAAAAATACAGAGGTACAAGCTTTCACTTTCACATAGGCATTTTTAATTTCACATTATCAGTTGTTCTTTTAAAAAACACTTATTAGAAACCTTGTATATTTTAGACATATATATATATGTTATATATATATAGATTATATATATAACATAAAATATCAGTTCCTTTATTACTACCAGGTTGCTTTCAAGACTGTGAGCAATGAAAGCAGCAAGCCTCTGAAGCTCACTTATGTGTGTTCTGGAATACACTCAAAGAAGTAGCCAATAAGACTGAAAGGAAACCCTCTCTGGTTTTTGCATGACCAATATAAAATGAAACTCAGAATTTCACAGAATAACACTAAATGTGTAGCTTTACAAATTTCACATTATAAAGCTATACATTTTAAAAAAAACAGAATAATGGCACAATCACTTTCAGTCCACTGAAAACACTGACATTTAAGATTCAAAAATTCCACTTGGTATACAACTTTCAAATAAAGGAATCAGTAGCACTTCCTACTAAGAATGAAATTCCCCTAGATCGGAATTTACTGTGAGCAAAACAGGAGTGCTGAAAATAGTAAGTCATCATTCTCAACTTTCTTCTCCCAGTTTGATCCTTCTCTCAATTTTGATCATGAAAACTATTGCTGCAAAAAGGTTCAGTCAGAACTTGCTATTTTGCCTTCTACCAAATACAATAACAGCTTTATTACCTTACAGAAATCAGATTGTGTCCTCATACTCTTGCTTCTATCCTGCAATCTTCAGTCATTTCAGAGTTTTATAAATCTCTTCATGACACACCTTTGTCTTTCCCACCCTTTTGTCAATTACCTTCATTTGTGTTCATACAATATTCTTCCTTTAATTTTAGAAAGCCAAATTATCCCTCAAAATGAATTATGGTGCTTCATGGACAATCTTTTCTATTTTCCATTTAAATTACCCCCCAAACCTATACATTTCTCATTTAAGAAATTTATCCTTCCAGAACCCTGCCTTCTGTATCTGCCAAAACTAGAATCTGGATTTCCACCACCACAATTCCAGGCAGTCTGACCTAATGATCTATTAAATTTAGTAAACCAGGATTCATAAATTTCTATTCACTTACTCTACACACCATTTGTAAAAACAATTGTGTTTTTACTGAAGGTGTTCCCTCCTCTCTGTGGAGATACAGTAGAGAATATGTTCTCACTGAAAACTCAGAGATATAGACAGTCTGTTAGTATGGTAGTTTTCTGCTTTGCTTTTGTCTGTAGAAGCTTTAAGCCAAGGAGAAAATAACAAAGATTATTGAAAATATCAACTGTTAATCCCTAAACAGAGTTTAATTAATTATTTTGGAGCTAAAATGGAAGTGGGTCTACATTAATTATACTTGGGAAAAAAAAAAAAGAAAAAAAAAAGAGCTGGAAGATTCTGTAGAGTACTCTTGGACATCTGCAAAGAAAGATTTTATCATTCTACAGACTTTTCAAAAAAATATGCAAACAACCTGCTCAACAACTTAAGCTTTTAGCATTTGTTTTGAACAGTAGCACAAATTTGCACTCATTCACACTTGTGAGTCATTTAAGCAATTCTGCTCATACCTCGTGAACTAAGATCTACTGTTAGCTGTACATAATCAGTTATATTTTGCCTGAGTTTTTAAGCTATTAAAAGATATCTTCAGGAAAGCAGGCATTATATTTGTAATGATTGTGTTTATTCCTGCTATAAATAAGGATATTTTCTATTAGCACTAACTCAAGAGCTACTTCTGTTTATTAACATAACACAATTACTGCTAAATAAGTAGAATCACATAAAATCAGCCTTTTTTATTTTTTTCATATTTAGTTATCTATACACATATATTTATTTCTAAACCCATCCTTTAAAATAAAATCTGATTCTAAATTGCATGAGCACTCCTGGCATTTTTGAGATAAGAGGAAACAGTTTGAAAAGTAAAAAAAAGCCACTGATTTCTTACAAATATTTAGAGTTTCTTCTATGGCTTTCCTTGAGAATAGAAGCGTGCCAGATCATTTTTCCTTTTTAATAGGTTTCCCATTAAATTTAAGTAGAAGTTTTTAACATAGGAACTCATCTGAGATCTGTAATGGAAATGTGAAAATAAGTTGACTTAGCTTTACAACAATAAAACAAAATCTAATTCTGTCATATCTTTCCTTGAAATGCAGTGTGGAAATACAAGTTGATATACTTCAGAAATATTTGGTAATATTTACTTTGTCGTGGTCATTTTTCCATCATGCCATTACTTTCTTGCCTGCCATGAAAGAAAAATATGCAATTACATCTGCAGGACACTGTATTTAAACCACTTTAAAAAACTGTCATCAAAGTAACATTTCACAAGTCTTCTTTTTAAAGCCTAATATTTTTCATCATGCTCTTTGAAGTATGAGCTTCATAAAAATAAAAAAATCCCAAAAAGCACTTCAGGTTTGTCAGTAGTGCTTCTTTGTTAGCTCCACCTGTGACATTTATCCCTGACTTCATTGTATTTTATTATATTTTCAATTAGTTAAGAACAACCTTTATCTTCTCAGATAGATAATGTCTTCCATACTTTTAGGAAATGAACCATACCAATACCTAAATACAGATAGGAATAAAAAGAAGCAACAAGCAATAGTAACACTGGAAAAGACACATATTGAGCTCCTCTACTCTTAAAAATGCCAAAAGAAACACTTTCTTTGGATAGGATATAAGATAGGGGGGCTGTTAAAGAATATATAATTATTCTTCTTGTCTCTCTTAGCCCCACCAATGGCAAAAGCTTTATCTTTGATCAGTAAGTTCATTTTCCACTGTACTATCCTGAAGGTCTCTTTCTAATCAATTCACACCAAAACCAAAAATATTCTTTCAAGCGAAACAGAAATTAAGGTCTATTGGTCTACTTTATGGTTCTTATCTTGAGGAGAAAGTCACCCAAGGGAAAAAAAGGAAAAAAAAAAAAAAAAAAAGACCACAGTGCAAGTTTTTGAAGATAAAGAATTATTAAATTTCTCAGAAACGAAAAGAAGCAATATTGAAAACACTCCTTGAAGACCTTGATCTGACTCTTTTGAACCATGGCAGCTGAGTTTTTACATCCGTTCAGTCAAGCCTTTGGCTTCAAACAAGACACGCATTGAGATGAACAACCGCAACACTGCTCCATCTGTCTTTGTATCCTAGAAACCTCTGGAGATGGCACTGCACTTGATAAAGAGCAAAAAGTAACTGCAATGCCAGTCCACTCAGATCAGCTTCTGAGGACAAGAATCTATTTTTACCTTATGGCCTGGTAAATGACAGTCTATGTAGCAATTTGGGAAAAAAAAAAAAAGAAAAAAGCAGGTTCTGCAGGTTGTGTATATCACAAGAAATGTTTTTTTCATAAGTATAAATTCAGAGTGATTGGGCATCACTGATCAGGTTTTTACTGAGCTTACAGATTTTTTTTTTTCCTTTTTTGCTTAGTAAAATATTAAATCTCAAAGTATGTTTGAAAGAATTTCTGAAAATAATTGTTTTTCGTGCATCTTATCTGCATGGTAAAGTAGTTACCTCTAATATTTAGGGGTCATAGATATTTCATCTGGCAAAGAGGGAATGGAGAAAAAAAGGGAGATATTTCTTTTAATTGTAATTTCAAAGAAATAGAAAATATTTCCCCCTTTAATATAACAATAAAATAAACTACATTTAGACTGAAGATACAAAATCTCTGATTTTATTACAAAGTTGTATTTCAATGAAATTTATCAGAGTTGCAAAGAACATAGAGAATTTTATAGTAGATTCAGTACCAAAAGATGAATATATGACATGTGTTATCAGGAGGATAAAGCTGAACAAGTAAAATGTCATTTCATGAGCAGGGAAGTCTGATAAACAGATAGGATGATAAGATCCCATTTCAGTGGTTTCTGTTTGATGCTTACGCAGCTCTTCCTTACCTGACGGATTTTTTTCCTGAAATGAAAGGACTCATAATGCTGTGCCTCACATAACTGAAAATTTCAGTATATGGAAAGTTCATGAATATTAGCTGTCTTTCAGTAATAAATACAGGAACTGCATAGCACCGTTCCACTTTCCAATGTATTCCTCCAAAGGCAGTATATCTGGGGGCATATACTGCCCAATTAAGTTTATTCTGCTTCTGTAGCATTTTTTTCACCATTACCTGATATTTAGAAAGATCAATTTATAAAGAAGCATTTATGTCATCTGAGATGGAACTCCATGGCCATTTGGAGAAATTGCAGAATAGAATTTCTACTAGTTATGTTACTCTTTCTACAAATGCATGACAACACAGATTGAATTGCAGAGTGACTGAGAGAAAAAAAAAAATATTTTTGTTCTTGAAGGCACATAACACACAGTATTTTCTGTATAGTCTGCGGCTTAATAATTGAAATAATTTGAAACTATATATTATATTCAAGTGTAATCTATTCCATCAAATAAAGTAGAATTGACTAAAAACACTCATCTGGAGAGTGCCTAAAGGGGACAGTGACAACTTTTTTGTCCAACCAATTTATGCTGCACTCAAACAGTAACACATTTCAAATGGCAGCATATGCTTATAGACTCTAGATTAAAACGTGCATTATTCTGAAAGAGATTTATCACAAAATTGACTTTGAATGACCACATTTGTTTATTTGTTTTCTTCTGTTTCCTGATTATCCCCTTTTAAGTTTTCTGCAGATGCGCCTTGTGCCAAAAGGGTGAACAGAAATTGTAATAAAGTTCTCCATAAATGTAACTGCATAAGCTGTTAGGGAAATGACTGTTTGATGGTTCTGAAGAGGTATTTTTCATTTCCATATTTTCATTGAACTATCTTATGTAGTATTGCTAAGAAAAAAAAATCATTTTGAGTTTTAGAAAATCAAATTCAAAATTAAGAGTAATGACTTGCAAACTACTCTAAAAAAATGAATTTGAGTTGCAACATATGGAAATCCTCAAGATACTTCACTTTAGTGACTGACTATTCAGAAATCAGTCTGACACATATTTTCAACCAAACTGTATGCAGTGTTATGAATTTCCACTTGGAAAAAGTGCAAAACTCACAGCAACTAAAGGAATGGAAGGCCATAAGTATGGCCTAAGCAAAGAAGCATAAGAAGCAAAAATGCTTCTTTCATCCTTCATTCTGATATCCATAGTTTTGTAAATATAATCACTTTCGATCAAAATTCATTACTACAGATATTTACTTTTGAGTCAGTTGGGATATTTTCTCTCCCCCAGCACAAGAGAGGCCGTGCACCCTTCCTTCACTTATTGACCAATATTCACGTATCTCCGCCAACACATGCTGTACAACGCATGACAGTAACAAGATGCTTTTTCATAAACTATTCTCAAGTACTGGGAAGAGATGTCAAGTTCTTTGCCATGAAGATTTAATGCAGTATTGTTATGGAAACAAGAATTCGTCTGACCAACATACTGCTTTTGTAAACTAGACAGGATTCTTAGGCATTCAGGAACTGGATAGCTGACAACACAGTTTTTGATGTTATTGTGAAAAAGAGTACTAGGTGATACTTCACTTAATACATAACAATGTGATCTGTAAATTCCCTTTTTTTGTTCTTTTTTTGATTTCATTCCTTTAATCTTTTTTGAGAAATTCTGAACACAGACAGAAGAGAAAGAAGTATCTTTTAATGAATATAAAATACTGCAGGTCACACATTAGTCTGAGTTCTGTAATAAAGGTGTGTTATTTGTACATGAATTATATTTTGTGGCCACAATACTCACATCTTCCTATACTTGCATCCTAAAGTACTAGTAACCACAGAAAATGTATAAACAGCTTTTGGAAAAGAGAAGAAGCCTAGCGTATTTTCTATCTCCAACAGAGGGTGTATTTTTAATTTTTATTTTGGTTTTCTCCCCACTATGGTTTCTTTAGGAGAACATTATCCCTTGCAGAATCTTCTCACAGAAAAAGAGAAAGGTGGAAGAAGTCATCCCTAAGACTGGCTGCATAAGACTACCTGACATTTTCACAAAAAAATATCAGGTAACTGTATGCTAAATGCATTTTTTTCTTTTTCTTTTTTCATATTCAGGTATATTTCTATAATAGAGGGATACTTCTGGTGATACTAGCTTTCAGAAGTTGAGAGACATGAAAAAGCTTCACTGGAGGTTTTATAAGATTAGAAACAAGAGAGTATTCCTGAAACCCAAACAATTTAAAAGTCACGTTGAAATTTAAATTTGGTGTAGTGTCTCTGGATCTCTGACATCTCTGTCTATCCTCCAGCTGTCTATCACCAGTGCATTCTCTAAATAAAGAGAAAACTTCTGAGACTCTGTATGCATGGCGATGTCGGTAAATCACAGAGACTGAGTGGTGAAACTATGGCATCAGGTGTAGTAATTTGATGAAGCAATTAACAAAATCATAATTACAGTAAAGATAAGACATAGTGGATAGGAAAATGTATGAAAGTTCTATATAACTGAAGATGTTTCCTATTTACTACCCAAAGTGAATTTATTTGAGGGCATCATTTGTTCTTTTTTTTTTTTTTTTTTCCCAGGGATCAAAGACTTCTACTGACTGTAGCAAATTGGAAAACTTCTCTAGTTTCCTCTTTTATTCAGTACTAATCTTAACCAGACTTCACTCTTTCCTATCAAAATGCAGCAGATTGTAGCACAGGATTATCAGACAAATGGAAATGCACAAAGAGAATGAATTCTCCTGTAAAAAGCAGAAGTTGAATTCATTCAGCTCAGCATTTTGAGGATACATATCAAATCCCCTGGAAAAGTTATAGCTCTCCCTGCACTAAACACTAAGTTTCCTTTACAAGATTTATGAAAAGAAGCAAATGATAGCTAGAGACATTAAACAGACTAGTACTGAAAAGTATTCAAACCTCATTAAATGTTTCAAACTTACTAGAATCTCCAAAATGGTTTATCAGTTTTAAAATATACAGTTGTGTTAGTTTACCTCCAAAAATTGCCCTGTGCTAGAATTTGTGACTAGATTTGTCAGCAGTAGATTGCCGCTTTCTGTTCTCCCATGGCTACGGTTTGCATCTCACTATAATCCTCACCTGGCACCTCACTGCCAACTAGGCCTTCAACCCATGCAATTGTCTCTCTCTGTGATTCATAATCATTTCTACGAGTCATACATCTTTCAGGTGTGTATGAAATTTCCCAGTTTCTCCTCCAGGAGAATCCAGGAAAATCCAAGACAAACACTGCAGAGCACATTGCAGCTTCTCAATGCCATGTTTTGACTCCTTCACCTTCTGTTACATCCTCTCTCAAGCTGCTCCGTAGCAAATTCTTTACACACCAGCAAACACACTCAATAAACCAGACATAACTGACTTCTGTAAACTCAGGCATAAACAGTTGGTGCCTCCCAGACTCATCTCTAGGAATGCCAAGTAGGAAAGCTCATCCCCTTGGACCCTTCCCTTTTCTTGGAGCCCAGCACAAGAGCTACTCTCTGCCATATTCTCGATTTTCTCTCTTTTCAGCAGAGAACTTGAGACGAACTCTCCCTCAGGGAGACCTGATTTTCACAATTACTCGGTGGACATGCAGTGCATGTGGGAACTCACATTCAGCTTGATGGTCACTGTTAGTTCTCACTCTGATAACATAAATCTCAACACTTTGCTTCAAGATTGCAACTGAAAGAAAGTACTGCACAAAATGAACTGGGGTTACTTTAAAAAGGTCAAGTCTACATTTGCAAAATTTTATTTTATCTAGACAACCATAGGTGATTGTTTTTCCTAAAACATCTACTGATACGCAAAACACATATTCCATTACCTAATATAATCCTTTACATCCTCCTTGACTATATTTACCATCAGGAAAAAAAATACTATATACATATATTTACTTTATATATATATATACATATTTTTATTAGTATTATTTCTATTATATTTACATATACATACTTTTATTGTTACTATCTCTATATATTTACTAATATGTACTAGAGATGTAGAGGTATAGCCTGAGTCCTAAATATTGATATAGAAATTAATAACATAATGAACACAGACTTTGAAAAATCCTGAACAGAGGAGAAGAAGGCTTTTGCTAAATACTTTTACTGACATTTTAAATAAAGAATAAACAACCAGACAGAACCACGAAGCCATGCCTATTCATCACAAATCCGCATTATTCTCAACACTTTCCCTGTCCTAGAAGATCTTCATGACCTCTTTAGGAGGCTTGCATTGAACCACAACAGTCACTGGGTATTTTAATCCATACTGTTTTTCATTCTATTCAGAGGCAGGAGGAGCAGCCCTTCTCTGTACAATCCCAAAATTAATAACTTCCTGATAGTGCAGTCAGGCTGCTAAGCATGTGTGTCCTGTTAATGGATAGAGTCTCATTAATTTCAGTGGAACTGCACCTGGTGAAAAAGTCCATGCGAGTTACAACACAGGATGTCCAGGCTGATCCTGGCAAAGACATATTGACATATATGGTCTTCTGCATTATATGCAAAGCAGCCCACATAGGGTGCACAGGAGAATACTGATGTAGGAAATAGCATATTTTCATATTTTGGAAGTTCTTGACAAAAGCAGGAGTACAATGTTTATCTTGGCCACTATAATTGTAGAAAAAATGTAGACAAAAATGAGCAAATTTTGTTAAAAAAAAAATCATTGTTTTTTCCTTAGCCACCAGATCTATGTGAAGCAAAATTACTCCAGCAGAAGATTAGCCGTACTAATATATAATTTATATATTAGCTGTATATAAAAAGGAACACAGATGTAAAACTGCAAACAGATTTTGTTTAAGGTAATACCCAATCTACGTTTTAAATTACTTGTGTTTTTTTGTTGTTATTGTTTTGCGCAGTTAAAAACTTCTAAATCATCATTTTTAAAAATTCACAGCTTTATTTTTATCTTTTGCAGTGATAAAAAGAAACCTTATTTATGATATCAGTAAAAAGGAAAATATTTGTAGCTAAGCTCTATTTCTTATAACTCTATCAGAAACTAAGCTGTGATTGCTCATGTTTTCCACTATGGGGACAGCTAAGGAACAGAATGCAGCTGACAAAAATGTGTATTAATATATTCTCTTTTTTTTCCGGTATATAAGTATTACGATTTTAGAGTACATTAAAAAACGAAACAGAAAAATAAACTATTTTTAACACTGCTTTGTAAGTAGATGAAATAGAACAAAATAAAATTTAAATTGAGAAAGTAATAGGATACAACAATGTTGTGATAACATTCTCAGACAGTTGTCAAACATGCAAAAAAGTTTATTGCGTATAAGTTGGATCATCTAAATTATCCACAATTATACAGTACACTAAATAAATAAATAAACAAACATCTTTAGTCTAGCTCTGGTGATCGTGGAGTCTGATACCTTCCTAACAGCACAATAAATTAGACTGAGGTTGTTTGAGTTCTGTGCAGTCAAATTATTGGTACATATCCTTGTATCTTCAAGAATGAAGATCTCACAGCCCCTGTAGGGTTCCATGACCACCTCACAGTCATTTTCCCCCTAAACCAGTTAAAATTTCTGTTCACAACTTGTGATTATTGTTGTGTGCATTCTTGCTGCAAGAAGAGTCTGGCTCTGTCTTTTATAGACCTTTCTATTAAAAAGCTGAAGGGAAACCTCTTCCCTAGCTAATCTGCCTAGTTTATTCAGCCTTTCTTTGCCCACCATGTGCTATAGACCCTGACCATCTTGGAAGACTCCAGGTAGACTCAGTCCAGTTCATCATTATCTCTCTTATACAGGTATATATTAAGATGGGCACACACTCAAGGTACAGTCTTACAAATACATTAAAAAGAGGGACACAATCACTTTCTTAGAGTGTAGACTTCACTCTTGTGTATTGAAGTCCACATAGCCATCTTTGCCACTGGGCAATGCTGTCATGCTGGCTCATGGTCAACTTACTGTCTACCAGGATCCCAGAGCCTTTTCTGCAAATGCTTACCAGTCAGTAAGCCCCCAACAAGTACTGGTGCTTGAGTTTGTTTGTCCCCAGAGTTGGACTTTGCATTTCCCTTTTTTGGAATTTATGTGATTGATTGGCCTATTTCTCCAGTCTGTTGAGTATCCAGCATATTGACCACTTCCCTCCAGTATGATGTTGGTATGATGTTGACACAAATTTAGTGAGAGTGCACTTCCTCTTGTTATTCAAGTTACTAATAAAAATGTTGAACAAAACACAAAGTCCACCTGTTTGCTATTCATTGATTTCACCAATTTGACTAAAGTATCCATGTCAAAGGCTTTGAAGGTAAACACGATTCAGCCTTCTTCCCTTAAAAATCAAACCAGTTGTTTCAGCTTAACTGATGAGGAGTTTGACCATACTGAACAGTCCCAAACACTTTCTGATTCTTAAAACTTTTTGCACATGTTTTCAAGGAGTACACAGTATTTCTGGGGATTGAGCTGAGGCTGAGTAGATTTTTCTTCCCTGGATATCTTCTTTCCTCTTGTTCTTGAAGATGGTTGGATACACTACCAATCTCCACAACCACAAAAAAAAAAAAAAAAAAAAACCCTGGATATTAAAATGAAATTTAGTTAGAAAAGCTACTTCTCCAATAATCTTACATACACAAATATTTTTTTGTAATTCACTAATAAGTTTTGACTTTTTGCCTAAGCTGACTTATCTAGATAATTAAGTTTTCCTCTGTTTCAGCTAGATCTATACTGAATGTAGAACAAAATAGAAGAATACATCCTCGACCAAAAGTCCAAATCATTTGATTACACAATTCTAACTACTAGTATGACCTCGTCAGTTTAGTCAGTTCTTGACATCTGCACATATTTTCCTTCAGGTTCTTTATAAAGGACAATAATACAGGGCAACTCAGGAACAGATTCTTGGAGTAAAAACATCCAAAGAGCTTCCCAAAGTAGGCATCCGCGCTTTATTTGCATATCAATTAACTAGTTCAGAAACTTGTTATTCTCAACTGCTTTCTTTGATTTTTCATGAAAAAGAAGGCAATCTGACTGAAAAAAGAATACAATCTGAGGATTTGTCTTCGATCTTTCTTACCAAGAGAACAGAGAGAAACCTAATTCTAAGACGAAGGACGTAACAGACTGAAGTTTTGCTCTGGAATCCCTAGAAATTTTGCTTTGTGACTTTACTTTCTTCATCACCTAGAATTACAGCTGCTTTTCACTATTGGATGATAGTTGCTATTCCACTCCTGTGTTTAACATGTTTTCACTTCTCTGAAGATCTTTTTTTCTTCCAAAAATATGCTATAAATTCCCCATCAGAATTTTTCATACATTGGCTACTGGTATTTAGACCACATGAATGACTGTTACGTCTCCCTTTGCTATCTATTTTCAGCTTATTCTTAGTTCTTCTGCAAACAATTTTTTTTACTATCTTGTTTTTGTCTTTCTGTAATTGTTTAACAGACAGCAGAGTTCTTATAAGCAGCAGCTATTTACTTCAAAGGGGCTTCAATATCGAGGAAATGTCCTATTATTAGCATATCCACTATGCCCAAGTGGTATCACTTCCTCACTATTTCAAATATACCAGAAAACAGTAGTGCTTCTGGAAATTATTGCTCAGAAAATGTTTCTCACCAAATCAAACAATGTTTCTTTTCATGTTCAGCACATACTCTTACTTAATGAAGTTCAGACTTTGCTAAAATTAAACTTTTAGAAAGGTGAATCCTTCAACATAAGCCAAGTAGACAAGGCTTAACAACTGTTAACATGTCACAGTAAGTTAGCATATTACATGAAGATAAACTTCATTTTACACTTGATTCACGAGATTTCATTACAACTGTAGTTTGTTTAGTGCACACAATGGAGGGTAGAGATTAAATGAATACATCAGCTAAGGAACTGAAAACTTGTTTTACAGATAAAAATAAACAATAATGAAAGAATGAAGATTACAGTAAAAATAGTCTGTGAAAGAACTGGCTATAAAGTAAGTAGGAAGAACAGAATATCTTTTTTTTTTTATCTTTTGTTTCTGATTAATAAGGCTTCTTTCTAAGTTGCACATATTGATATGTTTCAAAGTCAATGTACTAGAAAGTGGTAACCTGAAACTCAGCTCCTACTTTATTTCTCTGAATAGTCAAAATCTTCTAACTTCCCATTTCAGAGACTGATATGTCTATAAGTAGACTCACTCAAGCTAGACTTTCCCAGTTAGAAGTGAGCGGCTACTTCTGCACCCTGTAGTTGGACACATTTGTTCTTGGAATGCCTTCCTGCCACCCTTGCTTTGCAATAACCCAGATCTGTTGATGAAAAGTTTGAATTCTTAGAAAGGACGCTGAGGAAACAAATGTTGCCTAAGGGGCAATACTTTGTAGGAAGCATTTTTGCTTGTTGTGTTTTCACTTGTCCTTCCTTTCACAAAGTTACTCTTTCTTGGAGGTTTTTAAAGATTATTTTTTCTTATTTAAATATCTGTTTTAGCATATGTATAGAAAAGCTCAAAAACAACTCCTGTGAAATTATTTCTTTTCTATAACCTAAATACTTCACACTTTCCAGGGAGATATGGAAGAACAGTTTAGGAATCATAAACACGTGTAAATGTAATTCAGACAAGACTGAAGGTATTTGTTCTGTGTTTTAGAGAGAACAAAGATCTTCTTTTTATAAACAAAGTTTCATTAAAATGTTCCACATATAGAAGCAGCTATTGGTTCAAACTGCCTATATTTCACCTAATCAAAAAACAAACAGACAAAAGCCCCTTCTGTTTTCCCAGACCTATCCCTAAATAGAAGAAGATTTGAACAGCTGTCTGTCATATGGATTTTCATACTCTCAGGACAGAGATTTAAAGATCTCATCAGCAAAGGATTTCCATTCATTTTTAGAAATTCTAGTCCTGTTTGACCATGCATTTTAATTTAAATCATTAGAAAGTCAGAAATGAAAGCTGACTCTCAAATCCTGTAATGTTGCTATGGGAGAAAGGAAATGTATTTTTCTGGTAACCCAATGCTTCATAGAGCCCACGGCTAACAGAACAATATGGACAAATCCTCCATTTCGGATTGATAGTCAAGCTTCCTACCATTTGAATTTCAGAAATTCTAGGAAAATGTATTAATATTAACACATGACAGCAAATATAGTATATTAGAAATTAAAGAAGAATATTTGGGCTGATTCTTGAATGAAGTGGTGTATGAGAATTATGAGAAAGATAGAAGTTGCTTGAAAGGGAATGAATTTTCCTTGAATAATTTTTTACTCATTTATCTTCTTTACCTCTATTTACCTCTATTTATTTATTTATTTATTAATTGAACAAAGAAACTATACAGAAAAAAAGAAAGAAATCTTCATTGATCACAGATTTATTACTAAAGAAAAGAAAAAAGGAAAGAGGTTAAAAAAGTATTATTTCTTAAAATGATGATACATTTTCCTAGATATTCTTTGCAATTCACTCTACCATTAGCTATTTCAAAAAAACTAGCCCTAAGTCAGAAACAAAGCAAAAATTAAACAAATTTCAAGTGTGTACAGTGCCTATCAGGGTCACAGAAAGACAAAGACATTTCATCTTAGAATTTTCTGCATTGTAAACTCATGTTTTCAGAACAACTAGTCTACATACTCTGTAGAGGTATTTCTGGATGAGCAATAGATATGTCATTATTATTTAGCATTAATTTCAGATCAAGTAGAAAGAAATATTTGCACAGATATAGCAGCAAACGCACATATTCCTACCTTGTGTATTAACATTACTGAAGTTTTTAGGAAGAAAATTAAATTAGCACTTTCTTTTAGAATGCTTGTCATGACCGTATTTATTAACATATCTTAAACAGGATCGTATCCCATCTTATTTTGAATGCTGCATTTTCTTATTCATTTGATTACCAGGAATATTATGAAGGCTGCATTGTTCCGGTAGAATATAATTTGTATATTTTAATAATATATTTTATGCTGCTGACAAAGTATAGTTTTCTAGTTATGTCTTTTGTTCAGTGCTTTCAGTGATATTTCATTTATGAAATAATTACATTATTATAAAAAGGTCTATATTATTAGTGCGTATATCTGCATATATTTCTATGATTCATATAAAAACATAAGCAAAAAAAAAACTCAGTAAGAAAAAAGGATAAAAGAGCAGTGACTGAAAATAGATTTTTTAACCTATATTTTAAATACATAAAATACTCCTTTTTTTGTGGAGTTACTGTCAATCTTAATATTAAAATAATAAATCCTTTGAATTACTGATTCATTAGAAAAATACAGTAAGAAAACATGCTCCTAAAATAAAAAATGCTCCTAAAAGAAATATTGCAAAAAGCTAGGAATAACAGCTATAAATGCAACTAACATTCATTTAATCCTAATTATAACAGCACTTTCCACTCTTTGCTATTTGAATATTCAGAGCTACTATTAGTTTGCCAGGAGCGGATTTCATTTTCCACATATCTTGAGGACTCAATTAAATTATTCTGGGTATATTTTTTAGAGTTTTAAAACATTTACACCCTGAATATATAATTTTACTTATTCATGGGGTTTAAGACATTCATTAATGACATCTTCTAAAGCAGAAAGGAAGAAAAAATTAAGTAATGGAGTTGTTTTTCACTCAGATTATGAGACAAAGTAGAATACAGTCCATTATCCTTTCTATATGGCTTTTATTATACAATATTTGAAAGGAGCCTAATAATAGTATGCTTGCAAGCTTTCAAGTCTTTAACCAGATGAAGCATTATAACAAGTAATATAAACTCACATTCAGGAATGGATAATATATAATTAGCACTTACAGCTTCAGAACTTTGTGTAATTGTTAAATAATTAATCCTTACAATATATATCAGCAAATCTCTGCTGTGCTGTAGGTCCAGTGAGTATCACAACTGAGTTTCACTACTACATCCCATCCTCATGGTTAAGGAATTTATAACATTACTCTTATGTCTGCTTTCCAAAGCAGTTTCATCTTTCATGAAATGGGTATGCCAGAGAGTCATGAAACGACCATGGCAAATAATAGTAGAGGCTGGCAGGAGGCTGCCTACTGTGTCCCCTTGCGACACCATATCCTGTTGTCTCCAAAGGACAGAGACTTCATCAGTTCCCTGGAAAACCTGTTCTGGTGTTTACTCTCTTAGGGGAACAGAATTTCCTATTTTTTGCTTGTACCTAGTGCATTCATTGGGCACCACTGAGAAGAGTTTTGCTCTGTCTTCCTGTCTTCTTGACCTCCCACCATCAGGTAAATAGGTGTCTATACGCATTGACAAGATCTGTCTTTATATGAGATGCTCCAGCACTATAATTATTTTGTGCCCCTACACTGGACTCCAGCGGGTCCATCTTGTACCTCTTGTGCTAGGATGCTCAGCACTCAAGGTGCATCTAACCAAGGTGATGAGTCACCTCCCTCCATGTGTGGACAATGTTCTGTTAACGATGCCCAGGAAACTGTTGGCCTTATTTGCCATAAGGGCTCACTGCTGTCATCTGTTCATCTTTGAACAGGTAGAGCTCCTTCTCTGCAAATCTGCCCTCCAGCTGGTTAGCCCTTTCTGGCCTAGTGAGCACACTGAGCTGGGTCCTGACTATGCACCCACCTATTAGCACATCCATTTACCCAGTTTTCAGTTCTCCTCACTGTCCACTTATCTTGTCCTCACTTCATCAGCTTGATGAGGATATGTGGGAGACAGTGACAAAAACGCTAATAAGGCCATGCATCCACTGATCTCTCTTGACCCACCACGCTGACTGATCACAGTTCCCACAATCATCTTGCTTGACCTTCTTGAAGGTGTGAGGGACATATGATTTCTTCTAGTCTTTGGGAATCTCTGATTATCTGCATCTTATCTGATACCATGGACTTCAGTATGTCCCATTTGTCCATGTGTTCCCTAACATGAGCCTCATCTTTGATGGCTTCCCCTCTGCTCTGAGAAACTTGGGATTCCTGAAGGACAGGTTTACAAGTAAAGACTGAGATGCAGAAAGCATCAGACAATGGACTTTTTTTCCTTGCTCTTTGTCCCCTTCCTAAACTGAGTAGCAAGTCCACATTTTTTTCCTAGTGTTTCTTTTCCTATTGATACATCCTGTTGATACACCTGTAAATCTCCATTTTATAGATAGGAAAATGGAATGCCACCAAAGGGTCTACTGAAAGTCACAGAGAAAATCAGAATTTGTTAAGTCCTAGTGAATCCAAGTCTATCAGTCAACAATGTAGTTTCTCTAAAAGAAAATTTAATTTGTAAAATCAAAAGGGAAACTGTCATGAACTTTTTTTTTTATGTCCAAGTGAACTTTTTAATAATAGCTGAGACTGTACAAATGAAAGGACAATCACAAAAGAGAACAAAATAAATGTGCATTAAGTCCTTCCTGTAAAACAAAAAAGATGCATTTTTTTCTTTTTTTTTTTTTTAACCATATTTAAATTCTCAGACTGCAATGAAAACAGACACACTCCTTAAAGTGATTTCCATGCACTGCTGTTCTTTCAGAACAATGCTCAGACTGGAAATCAAAATGTTTAATGCTGTAAGAAACATATTTAGTATACTCATTTTGCACATTACACCTATTTCCTAATCTAGAAACAAGTGACAACTGGTGGTGATCTTCTAAAATAGAAAGGGTAGAGTTCATTTTAGGCTTTATTCTCTTAGGTATTAAGCACACGGTCTAAAATTTTTTTATATAAGTGAAACTTTGCTCAGATACTTCCCATTTAGATCTCTAGCAAGGCAACAATGGCAACTTTTGGGGCCATTATCAAGTATTCAAGAACAAGACTATACTTTTGAGGATTTAAAATTCTTTTTTTGTTAGTTCTCTTGCAATTACAGTTGTTCACCATAAGACTCTGAACATGCAGTTTTCACATTCAGAATACATTTGTGAATCTTGGCTACAGAACAGGCTCCAGAAGCCTCGGCTACTGCTGAGTAGCTGCTGTTACTACTACTATTATATAAACATCTATTACATCAATACCCAATTATCTGAATAAGCTGTGTCAAACGGCTATGCTCTCCATAAGTCTGAATTTTGACTTCTTAAAAAAAAAAAAAAAAAAAAACATGACTTGTCCACTTAAAGCCCAGACAAAGTGATTATACTTTTTTTTTTCCCTGAAATGTTGTCAAATATTTATTTCGTTGTGTAAAACTGTTACTTCACTAGCCAAAAAATACTCATATCATGGACAAAATCAGTTTAATTCCAAAGATGTAATAACAGTGTGTTCACACTTTTATGATATCCAGACAGATTTCAAATATAATATTTCATGTAGCATTTAAAAATATTTCATTCTTTCCCTTTTGTGTCCTTTTCAATGGACAGAAAATACAGAATAACTCCACTAATTGAAAATCATAATAGTTGAGTATCTCTAATTAATTATAACAAAGAATGAATGGCATCTCTATAGCCTTGGACGCTTTTCTGTGATTCTTACAATTGATCTTTAATGGTTCTATCTAAAAAACAATTTCCTGTCCTTGGGATTATCTTCTCTGAAATAGTTATGAATAGGAGCCGACTAACAGCTATTTTGACTAATTTCCCTGAAGATATCCCTAAATTTTTCATATCATAACATCTGTCTCTGAAGAATTCGCCCGCTTTTTTCATCAAAAACACCACTTTTTATTTTCTAACATATTCGATACAAATTTCTTTTGTTTCTCTCTATATTGGCTCATTTCTTGATGCAAAATTTCATTACATAAATGCTGCAAAAAGTATGCAGGTAATTTCTGCTAATCTACATAGACTACAAAGACTGTTGATGCACTCTTACCAAATGACTCCTTGCTCAAGCTTTCTTAAAAGGAGCTGAACAGGATATGCCCAAGCCAGCTCTGATGTGTCTGTCTGAGACACATTAGAGCAGCTTGAAAGAGGCTCTAATTTATATCAGCTAACATAGTTTCTTAGTGGTCTGCAATACAAACACTCTGACCACTTTTTGTTTCCCTTTCCTTTAGCATTTTTTTTTTTTTAATCGAGCTTCACAGGAAAGAGGCTAGGCAGAAAAATTATTTTTGGTTTCTTCTGCCAGGTGTCCTCTTCTTCCCTTTAACAACTAGCCATCCTCAGCCAGGATATCAGAATACCACTAATCAGAAAATGTGTCTATTTGTGCAAAGAAAATACCTGGGCTGGGGACGGAGACATGACCTCAATCTGCTTTTAATCGTGTTAAAGGGAGAGAGAGAAGGAGAAAAAGGGACAGGGTAATTATAGCTAGGGTTAAAACAGATTGTACCAGATCCTTAACAGCAGAGGAGAGAGAAACTGCAGGAAAACGTTTCTATATACATTTTTTAACCAAGTGTTACCTGCAACACTTCAAATATGCTTTTACTTACATACTTCCTCCTCCAGTAAACAGCCAAATTTAGTATATATTTCAGCTTCATCAAGTTCACAGTTCAGTGAGAAATGCTAACAGTAACCTCATTTCTGTAACAGTTTCTTTACCAAATCAGCCTATACATCTGACACATGCCTCAGACACTTGGGGCATTAATTTACTGTTGCTGAACTCATAAACCAAGTCTTTTTAATACTATTTTCCTGTTTATCCTGGGTACATATTTCAGGGCTTCTATCTAAAGCATTTTCAACATACAGCTTTGCTTCCCCTCATTAAGTACAAAAGTTCCCCTCCCGGTACCGGTTCATCCGTTTTCTTCTGAGGCTGCACTGTTCACAGATCAAAACACACAGACAGTTTCAAGGGTCTGAAGGTTTGGGGATTCAGTTCTTCTCATTATCCAAGGGTGGAAGAATGACATCACATTTGTTCAGGGATTTCAATGTTGCGGTTTTGCTGGTTGAAAAACCATGAAAATGTTTTGAGGATACAACTGATAGATGTAATGAAATCTGCTTTCCTGACTTTTAAAGGACACTTTTTCTTTACTTCAGCATCTTCTTTCACTGGCCTTCATAAGGAGGAGATGAAGGAGGCTGTTCCTCTTAGTAGCTGGTGCTGCTGGGATTTTGATACGTTTACACTCATGTCGGTGAAGATAAATACCACCTGATAAAAGGTGTTCTTACATCAGTAATCTAGAAGCATCTTTAAGTAAGTAAGAGGTCTGTGATGTACCAAACATGCAAATGTATCTACATTAAAACAGTCACGCATAGTTTTCATTCAACGTGATAGACAAGGAAAAAGAATATCTTAATATGCTACCTTCTGAAGACATATTTTTAAGAAGCAGAATATATTATCTAGCTAATAGTTCAGTATTTACTATTTAAGTCCACTCATTTTTTTCATTTGCTTCTAAAGCTGATTTTAATCTATTTTGTGTTTCCAACACACGGCATAGAGGAATGCATAAAAGATAAATTCTCTTTCCAGAAACGTGATAGATTATCAAGACATAATTAAAGAATGTTATCCAAATTGCTAGTGCCACCAAGCCTTGCCTTTAGCAGTGTTCATGATTAAAGAGTAGTACAGTAACTTGAGCAAATTTCTCCCACTCACTGCAAAAGCAAGCTTTATATAGCAACAGTTAAACAACTGAGAAGAGGAAAACAAAAGGGATAATTTAAAAGTCTATGTCTATTTCAGAAGTAGGTTGCTTCAATTATTTTGTTTTTGTTGCTATTTCAGATGTACAATAATGAAGGGAAAACAGCACCTACCTTTTAAATCCGTGTATCAGTTAGCTATTGATGTTACTACACATTTTCAAATGTCCTTACAATACAAGATATGCGTGATGCTCCATGACTGCACAACTCTAAGGGAAGGTGCAAATATGTTGTTTTTTCCTTTACTAGCAGAGGAGCCTCTATTAGCAGTTCACCTGTAGGCACGTAGGGCAAGATTGGAGGAAACTGCAGAATGGGGTCTTTTCCCACACGAAAGACTTGCTTGTGTCCAGTTTTTCAAAATAGACCATTTTGTGTGCAAACCAGTTTCCCCTTTCGATGGGGGCAGGAAGCACGGTAGCCAGTTCCACTACCTACTGGATTTTTCCCTGTAAAATGCATGTCAGTCCCATCTTTTGCAGTTAAACACAAACTTGTTCTGCTTGAATGAAGAGATTGTACAGCAACAACTATCTCTCATCCAGAAATAGTATGTCTATTTGGGTGATAGTATGCTCAGACTAATAAACCTTGTGAGAGACTGAGCCTATTAACTTGAACAAAGTCCTGCATTAGCACAGTCAATGCACCATTTGACCAAGAGCTTGTTTTCTGTCTGTTTGTTTCTATGAAATCCCTACATCTCCCAGGTACTGAGCCATTTAGACACCTTTCCACAGCCCAGGTAGTGCTCACCCCTGCTTATCTAAATCACTTCAGTACAAACAGATGGCTTCAGTGCACTTCCCAGCCTTGAATAAATTCATTCCGATGAATTGCTGTTAGACAGGCCAGTGCTCTGTAACATGACCAAAGGCACGTCTGCACGGCACGGAGTGCTGTGATGCAGATACCCTCACGCTAGCTGTGTCCAAACTGCCTTTTGAACCAGAAGCGGTAAGCGGGCTCAGTGCACCTCTCAATGTGATTGAATTAGTCACGGCTATTACTTCCCAAATGCAGCTCTACTACTGTGGGGACACAGGCATATACTGCTACATGGCGTTGTACTGACTCACATACACAGACACGGAAACCCTTCCCGACTTTTACAATGTTCCGGTATTTGTGCTCTGTTCGCATGATGGTGTCTCCTTAGGATACACATACAAGAAAGGAAGTTAAGCACAGCAATGCCCTGCTGTCATGACGAGTGTTTAGGTTTTCTGAGAGGGGAAAAAAAAAAAAAAGGCAAATTCCATACGTCTGTTTTATTCATTCCTAAGTGGCATTTATAATGAATTAGCATCCCTGGTATGAGCAAGGAGAAAATTTCAGATTCCAAAGTAATTTTTCTATCAAAAATGAGCGTGCTTACGTTAAGTGCCCCTTAGATACTTATGCATTTGGGGACACTTGTGAAGCTGCTAAGGAAGGAGAAAATTATTCCTCAGTTCAAACCTCTTTTCTCAGTGAGTCAAGGAGTTTTGAATTATTTTTGGCTATGGTATTTAGACTCTGCCTTAAATGAGTCCCCAAAAGTCAGCGAAGAATTATGAGTATCAGTACTGTGACTAAAACAATTGTGAAAGAATTTCTGAAGGCGATCTCCAAAATTCAGGCTACAAGCTAAAACTAGTATTTCATTCTTCATTCTAAACCATACGTGTTTTTTAGGGTTTCCTGATTTTATTTGTTTGATTTTGGTTTTGCTTTTAGAATAATATTTATTATTACTTAATTTTTATTGGTCAGATTGACCAAGCCACAGAAACAGTATGGACAAGAAAATAAAATGAGAATCAAATGCGGATCTTTACCCTTGATGAAATCTAAAAGCCTCATTTTGCAACCCTGACATTTCATTCATGTATGAATGGGTGCAACCACCACTTTATGGGTGGCAGGAATTAAGGGCTGCTTGGTTTCAGCACTGTAGCTGCTACACTAGTTATTACATGAATACATTAATTGTACTCTTCAGTTCACTTCCAGAGACTGAAAGCAGATAACACTGTGGCCTAATAATATAAACTTCTTGTATATACATAGATAAAAAGTTTCCTTTCTTGTATGTTTGAGCATTTCACTGATACAGAGAATACAACGTATTCCACTTTTCATAGGACATAAGCCACAAATACTTGTGGTGTTATGCTGTGTAACCCTTGCTATGTTATTACTGCTTTGAAAGATGCAGAAATCTGATGGAATTTTTAAAACGAAGAGCTGACTCTCTTGACATTTGTAATATGCAAGTCTTTAGTATAATGCAAACACACAATTGTATACTGTTGTCCTCATGTCTTTGCAAGTACACTTGTGCAAAATGTGTAATCTTCCAGGATACGGAGGGGAGTATGCTTCAAACAGCAAAACGTTCTTTACCTTCTTTTAAGTCCATTTGGAAATTTCATAACAACTATTTGACACACTGGAAAACAGAAGAGTGTTTTTAAGATTAATGTATTAATACCTACATTTTCTACTAGGTCAGGCCTTTACTATGGTCAATCTCTGTGTCTGATGAAGACAATCAATTCCATGTTGTATCTTACATTTTTACTATCTTCCTAAGTATTTTTAAAGTACCCTAAATATATGTAAGTATTCTGTTTTACAGTGAATGATACATATCAGATAACTGTAGAGTTCTGAGACCAAAAGAAAAACACAGAAATAAATCCAAAGTATCCATGTTAATATTACATTATTACTATTACAATATTACATTATGCAATTTATTAAAAAAATATATATTTTTGAGCAAAATATTGATGAAATAAGTCTGTAGTGGGAAACAAGTTTCCATATTAACTTCATAAGAAGTGTTAAGGTAAACACATGAACTTTTACAGAAAATAATGATCCTAAATAGGAAAATCTCATGACAAAGCTCACTTGGATTAGGTATGCTGAAAGATGGATATAAAATTTGTAATCATTTAACTATTAACAGCACAGTTCAGTGAAATGCCACTAAAATTGAACTAAAAAATACATCAAATAATTTAACATCAAAATCACACGAACCCCTCTTCTTTCTCCAATAGTAATATGATATGGACCAGAGAAATTTTCAGCGTGGAGTGCATTTAATTATAATACAGATGAACACCTATGTGTTTTGGGAGACAGAGACAGTGCCTAAAGACAAACAGACATGTTGTACAGTACATTTTAATTATTGATAAACGCTTTGAATATAAATGAAAATATTGTCAAAAATGATGCACAATTGGTTAATCTAACTCCTTTCAAGGAATTTAAAATATTGCTACACTTGAATATATATATACTCATATATGCGCATATATATGCATATATAATTTGAACTTTATACACTATATATGTATAGAGTATACATATAGCACACTGGAAAAGTAAGTTTTTACACTCCGTGGACTTCAGTTCTTCCATGTATTGTCAAAATTGAATGCAGATCATAATTGCGAAACACATAAAAATCAGTTTCCGTCTTTTACCTGCTACATACAGGACAGGAAATGCATTTTTCCTTCTTTGAACAATCATGCCACATAGTTTTCTATATGTGTATGTGTGTTTGGTTAATAAGAGCTGCTTGTAAACCTTATATTTCTCTCTTGAAAAAGCAACATCTAACATCTAAAAACATCTCTTCCAATCATTCACATTAAATATTAATAGATCACCAAAGCTGGCATATTATTTTTACCTTTGCTGTCAATACTGCTTGGACATTTTCCTCATTGCATATACAAACTGCCTATCTTATCCTATTTAATCACCCTTGGCAGCAAGATATTACTCCCATTAGGTGACAATTTGCAGCTTGTACACACTTCTTTGCTGGACATTGGAATCACAGCCTTCAGAGCAATGTATTTTTAACAAGGCCTGAAAGCAAGACTAACAAATTAAGTTACTCTTTGGTCTGGATGGCCTTAATAAAAGCAAAGAGTGTTTCAAGCTAAGTTGTCAGCAGAACCTTCTTCACTCCACGTTTTTTTTCTCATGCTTTCTATGTGGTGTTAAATAAAAGCACATAAAACAAAATACACGCAGTCGAGTAAAGACTTTGCTTATGGCCAAAGAAGCCTGTAACTCTGGATTATTTTAGGACTTTTCCTATCCAGGCATATTCTCTAGCAGATACACACTTTTAAATTGATGTACTACTACACAACTACCAAAAAAAAAAAAATTCTGAACATCCAATGATATCGCTGTGAGGTGAAAATCACTATTTAACACACAGTATGCAACTCTGTTGTGTAATAGAACGGATCCCATTTTAGCTAATGCAGTACTATAGAACTGCTTTCTTTGTTCATGATAGCCAATTTTTGAAATAGTTTGAATATTTATGTGTGGATAAAAATTCAAAATTGAAAAGTGCTGTGCAGCCAGACCGGAATGCACTCAGCACCTTCCAGCTTGCACTTTTAACATAATTGTAGTAGATTACAGGCATTAAAAGCAAATCTGTTGTTGATTTTCCCAAAGCAATTAATTTTTATCACTATTCTCAATAAATCATTCACAGTAAGAAAATGCAGCGGAGAAACAGAGGATCAAATCAGTTCCTGAAATCTCCTTCCACCGGTAAGCAGGGCTAATTGCCAGGAAATTGCAGGTGTTGTTCCCTGCATGAGGCAGAGATGTCCCAGCGTGGCTGAGCAGGCTTGGTGCGGAGAGTGACTCCTGGGGGTGCCCCTTGCCAGGCCAGTGCCCAGCGCTGGTCACCGACCCTCTGCTGATGTTGTCCAAAATAACCAACCTGTTGGTTTTCTTTTCCTTTTTTTTTTCTTCCTAAAGTGGATCACTTCAAATCGGCTACACTCCTGGGCATTAATAATTCATTGATTTCACTTCTGTGTCTCTGACATTGTCCAGGAAGAAAGACTCTGAGGGAAGATGAAAATAGTAACTGGCAATGATAGCTGTTAGTTGTTATTTTATATCTTGAGGTCTCAGATCACTTTTTATTTACCACTCCTCCAACAAACAGCTGTCTAACGCAATTGTTGATGTTGTCATGGTCCACAAATAGCTGATCGCTTCTCAGCCTGTGGTAGACTCTCTGTCTTTAAAAGTAGTATTTTCCTTTATCATTTCACATATATTTCAAGTCTGCTAATATGAGAAAGTACAAATATGAACTTTCATACTATATTCCCTTTGCTGTACTTCAGTTTGTATACTTATATCTTTTTATTCCTTGTCAAGTTGAGCTCTTTTTGATCTATAATAACAAGAAAAGAGCACTACTATTTCAGCCCATTCACCAGTTAATATTTCAAAATGAAATGTCATCAGATTTTGATTTTTACCTTTCATTCTTTTCTTAGTAGCAAAGTTCTTTATTAGAGCACTGAAATTTTAATTTTAGATTAAAGGATATGGTTATAAAACACAGGGTCAACTTTTGTTCTCCATATTACTTTTGCTTCTTCTGTTACATTAATATAAATTCAAAATGACTGAAAAAATAAATCTTATAATTCATCTCAAAAATATCCCAGGGTGTACTGCAGCCATACATTATAAAATATCTATCTTTTCATATTATCCATCTATTCCTATACGCTTTCTCCTGTGATTAATGAAACTGTCATTGGAAGCAAGTTTAACAAAACAAGAGTTCTGTCTGCATGCAATCTTAGCATCAACACAATTGTTCTAGTAGATTTACCCATTTACAGCTAAATTCTGCAGTTCTCATGTCTTTAGTGCCAATACTCATTTTATCATTTTACTTTATTGGCAATATTCACTTAGCAGTAGATTTCGTTCAAGAATGACCTACAGGTTTCAACCCCAAAATTCGGAGTTGTATGTGGCAAGGAAATGAAAAATAAGATAGCTGCTATATGTGTCTGGTTTATAAATAGTAAGCCAAAGCATATAGAAAACTAAAGAACCAATCACGATAGTCCTAATTATGAAGTGTAATTTTCGCTTATATTTCTATCAAACAAACACTCACGGAAGAGCAAAAGGGTTAATGCTAATGAGAATAGAGAGTGAAAAGAATTCTCAAAGGGGGTTGAGCAATTCTGTTCAGTTCTTCAAAGAACAGTTATGATGAAGCTATTTAATTTTGTAATCTTAAACTATAAGGAAAATCACACTGAAGAGAACTGGGAAATTTTAAGACACTTTATAACATACAAAATTTTCTATTATTGAATAAGATTTTTTTTTCCATTCAGCTTTTTTATTATGAACTGTTTGTGACCCCATTTAAGGAAGAGTTCACAAGAGATATTATCCTTGTCAGGATGAATTTGATTCAAGTGACAGTTGGTGTACACTGCTGTGACTTTAGCTTCTCTGTTGAAAGAAGTTAGCTTTGTAGATTTACAGTCAAAATTGAATCTAGCAACTCACCATAAACTCAATTTATCATCAGACATTACCTTATCATGGTAGAAAAAATATGCGGAAGGATTCATTAATTCTTCGGCGCATGTGCCTCCATTCTAACGATATATGGCTTCGACATGAACATTTCACTCTGGACTGACTTTATTACCCACAGCACACATGAACGTATGCCTATAACTCCTACCAAAGACAAAACCAGCATCCCAGAACACTTTTGCCTGCTGTTCCTAACCTAAAACAAAAACTTCATTTCCTTACCTTGTTAACTGAAAGGCAGATCTGCAATATAGTCAAACCCCATAGAGCCCAGGTTAACCAGAATTCAAAGAATTCACAGAGGTTCACAGAAGTAGATTGAGTATTAACCAAACACAGTTCCATACACAGTTCCTTGTTTGAATATTTTAGATAGGACACACCAATGACCCAAGTGTGGCTGTTCTCTCTAACAGACATCCAAGGCTAAGGCAAGGTCTTAAGGAAAATTCAAGAGCACGATTTAAAGCTCTCACATTATTGTAGGTTTCAGTTATTCACTTTGATCCAAAACATTATTCTATAAAGTAAGTTTAGTTAGAGTGTTTTTGTTCAATTAATAGGAAATAAAGAGGTTATAGAAGTAGATCTCTGGAATTGGGATTCAGCTAGATATGCTTCTGGCATTATAGCATCTATCAAGCACAAGAACATCCAAGCACAGACTTCAGAACAAGCAGAAAGTCTTTAAACTTAACACATTTAGGCACATTCTTTAAAATACATATATATATATTTATACAACGCTTACAAGCTCATTTGTTAAAACACATGCCAAATTTTCAATTCTTAATTTTATAAATTCAGCACCTAAGTAATGGCTTTTGTGCATTCATAGCTAGTAACTGTTGTACACTCTTGGGAGGCTGTTATGATACTGCATAGCACATGTGTACTTTAAAAGTTTAAGTTTCTTTCTATGAGAATCATTGGAAACAAAGCATTACATTAATTTTATTAAACAGCAACTTCCTGAGAAAATATATTTCATCAGAAAATTTCTGATCATTACCACCTATTTAGAGAATCTGAAGTTTAAGATAAGTAGAGGTATATATAACAGGCCCTACATTTCAGCAGTTCCACAGTGGGACTCAGGCGTGGGAGAGATTATGCTATTTTCAGCCAAAGAAAAAGCTGGTAAATGCTGATGTTTAAAATGGCTCTGATTTTTAAGTAAACTATGGGCAATTAGGCATTAAGCTGACATTGCCATGAAATGGGTGTTTTTGAGAAAATGCCATCCCACAACTGTCTGGCCATTAAGCAGACATTTCAGCTCATCTCATTCAACAGGAAATACGATTGTTTTCGCTCATAAATGCCATAGATTTCTTACTCCTAAGTGTTCAGAGATATTACAAATTTTGATTTCAAGATGAGAAATTAATCTAGGTATCATTTGGTTGTCTGCTAGGAGAGAGTTGGAGATTCATCTGAAAATCAACTATCTAGGCGATAGCATTGTTTTACTCAACTATCAAGGTGATAGTATTATTTTTTTCAAATTGTAAATAGATTTCAATAGTAAAGTCTACTGGGAACATCACATAAGTCTTTTCACTCAAGTCAAAACACCACTCACATATTTTTCCCCGGGTACTATATACCTATTTCGCTAATTATCAAAAAATCAATGTTTCAGCACAGATACCAGCACTTTGCCTGAAAAGGATTTATAGGTTCTGCTAAATTGATACCTCGTGCCTTTTCATAGCATGTAATTCTCAGTGGAAAGCGGTGCTTGTGAACACTGCAAACAACAAAACCCATTGTATGAACTCATCATTTGACATAACATTAAAAAAAGAAAAAAAATGACCATATAAACTGTTTACGGAACGCACATGTCTTACTGTGTGTCAGTAAACCCAGAATCAGGTCCCTATCATCATGTGAAACATTACACAAAACACACACAAACAAGACAAGGTCTCTGTCCTGAAAGCTTGTTAAAAACAAGAAATAGTGAAAGAAATATAATAACTAAATGTAATTAAATCAAAAACTTAGGCATGTTCTGCAAACTATGTTCACAGGAGAAATATTTAGCAATTTTCTCTCTCCTTGGAAGGAACAGGTGAAAATGGCAAGGTATTTCAAAAGACGTTACTTTAAGTAATATTCTAAACAAGGTTATTTTTCCTCCCCTATCCCTGTAATTTTTTAATTACAGGAAATAGTTGTCTATTACAGCTGGGGACTCTTGACTGTTGATATAAATACAGTATGCAGGAGATACCTCTATCCTTTGCATCATATTTGTTTTAGAAAATCCTCTTATACTAGGTGCTCAATTATTTGTCATTATTGTAGCCTATTACTTCTCTATCAGATTGGTTGGTTAAAGCACTACTGTTATTAAAATATACATATATAAACATATATATGATTTATATACCCATAAAGTGTCTGTTGTCCTATGTCAATTGTTTATGATGCTCTAAACAAGAAAATACTTTTAGACCTTCATGTATTTTTCTTTTTATAGAATTACTGCCAGAAATTTTCAAAAGTATAATTATATAGCTCTAAGACTGTAACACTACATTTAAAAGCATAAATATTGACAGTGGCTTTAGGAACCATACCACTGGAAAGAAGCATTCTAAGCATTTTATTTTACACCCTTCACTTTTCTTTGAGGGCACAAGTCATAAGAAAGCAGGGCCAATATTAGTTTTCCCAATCTGGCAATTAAAGCAATTGATGGATGGTCTTGTGACTGAAGAAATACACTGGGATTCATGCATCATAACTTCAGTTCCTGATTACAGCATACTCTACCTTGATAGGAAAATTCAACCTACTTGTGAGCAAATTCTTCAAATGGAAACATTTCTGTCTATCTGGAATACTTAGACTGTCAGTTCTTCAGTCACTAACAGCTGCTGTATTGAATCACCCCAGCTTCCTTCTGACACAAAAAAACAACGAATGCAGTAATTTTGTTGTGGTTTGTAGGTAAATTCAAATAGGAATAATGACTTAAAACATCTTAATATTCACTGCTTTCTCCAATATACTGCAGTGTGCATTGACCAGTCCTGCATCATTGTAACACAGCACAAACCTAAGTATACTAGAAAAACCCTGATCAAATATCAGCATTACAATAAACAAATCTAGCATATTCAGACTCAATATATAGGTTATATAAATCCTTGAAAATAATTTACAGTTACAGTTACATAGAAAATACAAATAATTTATGAGAGGATTAGAGGTAGTTTACTGCTAAGAAAAAGCTTAAATCTGCAACCTTTGAACAGACATAAAGAGTCAACTGCTGGTCCAATTAACCTATCACCCCTCCCTTTTTTTTTTTATTTTGGCCCACAAAACACCTGAATTCCAGTTATTACTATCTTTAACAAATACTGCCCGTCTTCAGCATCCTTTAAAGAAATTTTTCTTCCTTCCTTGCATGAGTGAATGTTGCATGACTTTTTTCACTTTCAGTCCTTACTGGGCTGTAAATTACTCACCTCTAGCTTGCATTCCTAGTCCTCTATCATCAAGTGAAAATGAGAAGCGGGAAACTCTTACTTTCTTTTTACCTGTGAGTCACGGAAAGGCAGTATCACAGTCTCCTCCCTACTTTGCCCTCATTTCTATAGCTTTCCATAAGGAAAAACACAAAGTCACATATTGGTGTGTGACTATTCAAGGCTTTTCAAAGGTGATAGGAGAGATCGGGGAGGGAAAGGCTCTTTTCTGTCTCTGCCTCTCTGTGGTCAGCACCAAATGAGAATATTGCCTTTGTCAGTCTCGACAGTGGGACAAAGTGAAAGGTGAAGCCTTTCCCTTTTTCAGGTTATATTTTGTGAATGAGAAATGTTGGATTAGCAGCTTTCATAATTATGGATTACTACCAGCAAAGCCTACAAAGTACATCTGAAGTTAGAGTAGTTAATCATTCTTTGTTCTTGTACAGCCTAGCGTGTCTTTCGGGGTCCTGTTTGTTCTCCTTAAATTTTATCTCACAATTTTTGGAAAAAAAATGTTTTTAAGACATGGTCTACAATTAAGTTGATCTAAATCTCATAGAGGTTTAACATTGGTCAGTTATATATAATAGCAAATCACAGCATTTCCAGTTCTCAAAATCTAGCTAATGTAACTCCTTCTAGTGAGAACATTACCATTTTAAAGCCAGGCAGTGGTTTTGAGATAAAAATGTGTTTCCAGGAAAATCTGATTGGTTTCGTAGGATTTGTTTGCAGTAGATGGAGACAGCTTTTGAAGACACAAAGCCCTACACACATCCTTATGTGCTTGGCAGAGAGCAGTCACATAGAGATGTTATCAGCAATAGAGGAAACACTTTTCTCATACTAGTATATCTAATTTTAAGCACTGACAGGACTATTTTCTTCCAAAGCTAGAGGAATACATGAGAAGTAAAGGGCAGAATATATACAAGACTATATTACTATCTGTCTAAGGGCTGCAGCTACTGTATTTTTCTTTCACAAGAAGCCCATAAATTTCCAAAGCTGTCTACAGTAATAGCAGTCTTATGCTTTAAAGATGCAAGGTATGCCTCAAACTTTGAATGACAGACCATTTACAAAAATTGCTCTTAGTGATATTATACAACTACCCAGGAAACTCTGAAACATTTTTCTGGAAAAGCCATCATTTCTGATGATTTTTGACACTATAACTTGCAAAAGAAAAATAAATAAATAAATAAATAAAAGAGAATTAGCTGAAAAGTAAACACTTTGTTTAAGCAACGGAGTAAGAGTCATAACCTCCTGGATAAAGCTCTCTGAGGGCTAGTGTTAAACTCAATTATTTAGTTTTTAGAAGAATATTAACTACTATGAAAAGTTAGGCTTATTTAAAAAAATTCTCTAATGAAAATACAATCTTTTTAGAAAATAAATGTTAGTTTAAAAGAGGATTTATGATAAAATCATAAATTTTCAGCTTAGTCCTCATCCAGAAGCTTCAAGAATAACAATCAGGAAAGCAAGATTGACAAAAGTGTATTTGAATATCAAAAAATTATTCATGCTATTGAATTAAACCAATGCTTACGCAGCCTATCTCTGAATAAAGACAGACTCACATTTAAAGGAAGTTCATCCAGATGTTAATGCTTCAGAAGATCTCCATCCTTGTAATACATGGAGATGTTGAGGTAATCTTTAACCTCTCAGGATTTTGTAATAGAATCATTTTTCCCCCCATCTGCAATGAATTCAACTTGTCATAGAAATTCACAAGTCAATTAAATATTTTAATATTTTAAAATATATGCATATTGATATATTTCCATCATCTGCCCATTTTAAAAGGAAGAGATAAGATACATACTGCAATATCTAAGAATGAAAAAAAAACACACAAAACTGAAAGTTATGCATTTTCATGTATAGTAGCATTACCTCTGTAGAAATGCTATAGGTACTTCATACTAACAATGGAAACTTAAGTAGTGTTTATAATTTTCCATTTCCACTTTCCACTTATTTTCTTGTAAAAGTTGTTTCTGAATAATAATTTTTTTCTGAGTTGTTTCTGAATAAATAAAATTTGTGAAGAAGGTAGAGATTATTCATGTGATTATCATTTCATCATAAATCTATAAAAAAATAAAAAATTGTGACAATGTTTCAAGGTGAGGACCAAGGACTTTTCAAAGTTAAACAAACAACAATAGTTTTCAGATTGGATAAGTCATATATGATCTCTAACAATCATATGTTTCAATCTGCAGAGTAAAGATCCTTGTAGGTTCTAGAAAAATGAAAAATGAGATCCGCATACTGTCTGAAATTGATCAATTGAAGTAATTAAAGAATAAATACATATATTTTTCCAAGATTATCTTCAGATAAATAAGCAGGAAGATGCCTGCTGTAGACAGATCACCTAGGAAGAGAATTGTAAGCCTCAGAGAATTGTAAGTTAGGCCAGAACTTCTACAGAAAATCTTCTGCGAAGAGTTTTAAAAATTCTTGTGATTGCTTACATTTTCCTAATTGTGTCTTCAAGGAAAGTTTGAGAAAGAGTTGTTTAGTTTGACTTCAAGAGATCCTTATGTTTTCAGTGAGTTTTTAAAGAAACAGTTTCCATACAGGATGGCACATTCACTATTTTTTGTTTAAAAAATCCTTGTATATATATCCTTGTATAATGAAATCCTTGTATAATGAAGTACAGGAATACATGGGAGATAGTAGAAGAGGATCTCAACAGATGATCCAGTGACATATGGATGCCCAAGAGAATACAAAATTTGATAAAATATACAGGGAAATTTATTACTAAATTGCTTCTTAAATGCTAAGAATATATTCAGCTCCAATATGACCTATTAACAGGAATGAGCTCCTTCTTTGACTAAAAATGTTGATATGAAAGATTGTCAATTTAATAGCTGCTTAAAATAATTTCCATTATGACTGTAACCAAAACCTACACTAAATGTTTAATTAACTACAGAAGCAGTCAATTAAAAATACGAAATTAAAGTTACCCTCTCCCATAAATGTGATCCTGTTTTTATAAGCTACATGATGTAGTTAATGATTATAATCTGCTCTTGCTTTAGCCATGACATTTATAAGGTACGCTTAAGATCATATGCAACACATATTAATTAGTACTATTCACTATTATTATACATATAAGCTATTCAGTTCAATGTAAAAACATATCTTTTATATATATATTATTTTATATATATATATAAATATATTTTATATTTTACTTTCAGTGGTTTAGTGTTTAATTTGTAGAAACTAGTTTTGATAAGCAGGATAATAATTTATTTGTAATTCTATTCCTTGCACTTCACAAACTGAACTCAGAAACAGTATTTTAAAAACATAATGAGATTCTTGATGGCACACACTCAGTTATAGCAAACAAGCTTCCTGAGAAGTGACTTCCAGAACAGAAGGTTATCTTTTTTCTTAAATAACTGAATAACTGAAGTTCTTAAAAAATGTGAGGAAAAAATAATGTAGCCATATGCATATGAATCCGAATCAAAAGAAAGGAAAAGTTAGTAAATTCTAGTAACTGTTTTTCAAATATAAAGGTGGGGAGAACAAAGCTATATAAACAGAGTTCTTTTAAACATAAATTGAAGTACTTGAAAAAATATTTCTATATCTAAACTTATGAGATTTTAATAGGGCTTATTACTTATGAGGTAAGCCTCTAAGGAGGCTTATTATTGGTTAAAGGTTTGCTTCAGTAGTGTGCCCAAACTCCTCTATGAAACATGTACTTAAAATTTTTATATCCTCCAATATTTTAATTATTTTTAAGGGTCAAGCACTACACTCCATCTTCAATTCATGATTTTAATAAATTATCTCTGTCATGCCTCTCTGACCGTGTCTTTCATACACTCCACTTTAGTAAGAGCAGCAATGACCTTTGTGAACCTCTTACCTAAATAACCACTCCTGTTTATTTTCATGAAAGACAAGCATCTGCTGGTAAAGAGAGTTTTTGGATGGATTACTTCTTATTTTGGTCAGTTGTTGAAACAAATATTACAAATGTAAACAGGACTCGGCTACTGGACTAGTAGAGACAATAAAAATTAAAAAGAGAAAGTCAAAGTCATGTATTTGCAGCAGAAACTTCTAAATAATGACTCACGAACGTTCCTCAACTCCGTTTACGAGGGATCAAGAATAACAGAATATAATCTCTTCTCTTTGCCATTTCAGTACCTGAGAGAATGATGGAAATGAAATATATGTTTTGTTTTGTTTTGTTTTTATCATGATACACAGCTTTTAAAGCATGAAACAAAGGGATCTCTATCTTGCTCACAGAGTTTTCACTAGAATGGTTGAATGGCAAAATTTGTAGGTCACAAATGAGCCATTCTGTGTTTAAACTCACCACCTGTGAAAGTCCCTGTATCCCAATATGTGAGTCCTGAGCAATTCTATCCTGCTTTGGAGAGTTTGAAAAACACTGCTTTTACAAGGAGACACAAGGGAAACTCATATAATATTATGAAAACAACAGTTGCTCACAGTGCAATATCTGTGCTCCCGTGTAGTCCAGTTTCCATGTGAATACATTAGGTTTAAATTATAATAACGCTTTGTGTTAATGTTATTTCTATGAAGATGGCTGTTACTCAAATATTAAAGAAGTAAACGCATATTAGACAAAATAAAAGATTGTGAGAACTTGTACAACATGTGCATTAATATATTTTGAATAATTAAGTCAATCTTCCACTAGTTTAATTAAATTTTTTACACCTTCCTGATTAGACAGCTAGTTTAATGACTTCTTCCACACTTTGAGCTGTGAAGTGTGTTTATATTAAAGTTCTGTAAAAAGAAATAAAGTACAAATCTGAAGAACACCTCTCAGGCAGAATAAAAGAAGAGTTGTCATGTATAACCTGCGGGGGGGGGGGGGGGGGGAGAAAAAGCAAACAACTGAAGCTTTGCATAATTTATATCAAGTATAAACATAGTGTAATCATTATTAAATTGTATAATTTCACATTAAAATATTAAAGAAATATTTGATAGATGAGTATAAAAATAGTCACATTTAAAATAATTTATGAAATATATCCCACTTACGTATCAGTTATTCATATTGTTAAAGCATAAAATGATGCAGTACATTTAGAGATTTTTCTGATATGAGCAGAGGAAGATGACTTTTTAAATGTTATCAAGACTCCAGCTTACCACTGGGCATAAAGTGTACACCATTAGAGAGCAGTTACTCCAATAAAATAATGTCTTAGAGATCTCTCTGGAAAACAATGTTGTAATGAAATAAATGACAGCTACAAATGCATTTTCAACAGACTGAAAACAAAGGAAGAGATGAGTTCAGTTTTACTAAAAGAGGCAGTTTTGAGCACCTTATGGAGTTATACACGATAAAATGAATAAGACCGTAGCTTTTGCAAATAGAATACATGCCTCACAAATTTAATAGACTGCTCTGAAAGGGTCAATAACATGTAGACAAGAGAAAGATCCAGTCAGTACAAGCTATTCTCGTTTCCAAAAGGTATTCAACAAAGTCTTTCCTAATAGGTATTGGAGAAAGCAAGATGCCACAGAATAAGATGGAAGGCCTTTATACAAATAAACAATTGGTCAAAGATATGTAATAATAATGCCATGGTCATTTTTAACAGCCACCACGTCTGTGTTCAAGCTGTGTTTTTTCAAAAAAAATGAACATGATTTTCAAAAAGGAGTTAACTGCACAAAGAAGTTTGCTAGTACTGAAGACAGAACTTGAGCTACATAAGAAACACGAGAACCGAAGGACCTGATAAAAACCAACAATGATGTTTTTTGTGCACATGTAAAATGACACACATAGTGACGAAAAGATGTACAAATAATGAGCTAACTACTACTACTACTGCTACCAGCATTCAGAAATAAGACCTGAGTTAATATAGAATTTCTATGAAAATATCGTCTCACTGCCCAGTGGTGGTCAGGAAAGAACACTAAATAATAAAAATTTTTAGGGAAGAGAAACTGAATAAAATATACAACATCCTAATGCCACTATATAAAACTGTGACATATACACTTCTTAAATAACATTTTAATTTCCCTTTGTATCCTTCTCAAGAAGGATTTAATCGGCCTGGAACTGGTACAGAGAATATTGATGAGACTCCTGAAGGAGTGAAATGGCTCCTGCACAACAAACAACTAAGCAGACTATGCCTTGAAAAGTAAGACCCACAAAGTAGGGACATTCTGCAGACTAAAATGTTATGTGCAACACACTAAAATTAAGATAAAAAAAAAAAGGTTCCCTTTCTCTTCCCATACAAAGCCAGAAGGTTTCATGTAAAATGATCAGCTAGATTAGCAAGCTGAGCTGCAAATGGTGAAAAAGTGGGTGGATATTTTGAGGAAGTGCCAGTAATAAGCCTGGGTTTTCCTCCTGATTTTCTCCAGATGACTACATCAGATATAATCCTCACTGATTTCTCTTGAAGGTCAGGCACTACCCTGATCATTACAGAACCTCACAGCCCGCTGCAGGAAAAGGAGTGGGAGGTTTGGGAAACAAAACAGAAGAAATCAAATGTTTATGGGAATGAAATAAAAGGAAGATGTGTAAAATTGAATGAATAAACAGTGCTCAGGACTGAGGTATCTTTTAACTGTCTAACCAGGTATAAAATACAGTAGCTCTTCTTTTTTCTAGGCCCTATAAATAGTGATTACCTATTCTTTGCATCAAACGAGGTAAGATTCTATAGGAAAAAAAAATAGTGTCTAAGTATGTAATTAAATAACTTTATAATGCACACATACTAGAAGCAAAAAAAGATGTTGCAAGCAGTCTCAATTTTGTTGCTTCCTGACTTTTATTGTTTAATTTTTCAACCTTAACAGTGTTCTTTAAATATAGATTTACTTATTCTTTCCTGCATGTGATAACCTTTGCACCATTTCCTATTAGCCAACATTTACGAATTAGCTTGATTGCACTACGGATAAAATATACAGAAAAAAAAAAAAAAGCAAAAGTAGCTGCTGCTTGTAACAAACAATGTCTTGCAAGAATACCTGTAATCACCAAAAAGTTGAACTTGTGGTAGAACTGTGTGGTGTGAATTCTGCGCTGCAATTTGAAATGCCCTTGATCATCTGAGAGGTGTTAGATCATCTGTGTTGGTATCAAATATATGACACATACATGGGACACCTATGCTTTTCTAGTGTGGCAAAACATCTTTAGGTCATCTGAAACGACCCATTTATTAATATTTAGATCACAAAATCCCACTCTGCATGTCCAAAACTAAATATACCTATCTGCCAATTAAAGTAACATTCAGGAATGCAGCATGCAGGTCAATATAGATCACAAGCATTTGCTGTTTAAGCTTGTTGACATGTGTCCTTTTTAATGGCAAACTCACTCGCAGTTGATCCCTCCTTCCTACTTCCTCCACATATTTCTGTACAATGGACTTGGGCTCTCAGAGGAGACATACATAGTCAGCTCTGTTAATGATGGGAAAGGACAGTACTTACAGTTTTGCTGAATAGTGTAACATTCTCATAAAACCTGATAAAAATCACCACAGGCAAAGAAAAACAAACCAGCTGTCAAGTGGAAATAAAATGCACTTATTTATGATTTTGAAAATTTAATTTTCCAACTGAAGACCTTGGCTATAATTCATCTTCTACAAAGCATATACATAGCCACTGGAAGTAGCCTTTCTCATTACTTGTTTGCCTTGAATTAATAGCTAACACCTCAACCTCTCTAAGTTAACAATAGTCCAGTCTTTGTAGAAGGACTTGTACTATATTCTTCTGTTTTTATATCTGTATCTACTAATAATTTAAAATTCCCAAGGAAAATTAAGTAATCTACAAATTGCTGTATCCAGAGAGAAAAAAAATACTTACGAGAATATTTTAAGCTACTATGAGGCCTATGAATCAATGCTATTATTAATACAAGTGCAAAATTTTGGTGAGATTCAAGACAACCTATTTCATACTTTTACAAACAGTCTTAGCTATTTTTCCATTTTTGTATTAATTAGAGACACTACCATTATAAATGTACTGCATGCTGCAAGCTTAGTTTAAATTATGTTCTTGAATATAAGCAGCTAAAATTTGGGAAGAGAAAGTCTGAGTTAGTCACAAAGAGCCACAATTGTGGGTTTATACTTTTTTCAGTAAAAATCACTCTGCGATACGGATGCTTTCCAAAACTTTTGCATTGTAACCTTCTGGAGAAGAAGACTCTCTGTTCATGAACTGTTCAGGTGACATCTGATATCTAGACAATAAATTCCACAATATGATATCTATACTTAGATATCTATCTATCTACAAACTCTCAATTTATTCCTCTTGAGTGCTGACTACTTGTCTGAGACTGAAATGCCATTTTTACCTTAGTCGTCCGGAGGTCAGCCGTGCTCCCAGGCCCCCAGAGAAGATACGGGAAGAAAGGCAAACAGCAGAGGGGCTTCAACTTAAGGAGGCCTCTGAGGGTCAGCTGCCCAAGACTGAACAAAACCATTTCTCATACTCATTGATCAAACCCTTTGACAGGGCAATTGCTTACATATCTCTGTCTGAATTATCCCGTTTTCAAATACTGTCACATTGCTCACGAAATGGGTTACATCATTTCTCACATCTATTTCTTGTATTCTCCTGTAACCACCATGTTTTAGTACATAGCATCCAAGAGAAATAACTGTATTCTGCACTACGTTTATCTTCTTCAAGCAAAAACAATGGAATATCCATGTTAGGCTAAGATGTGAAGTCAAAAAAAAAAAAAAAAAAAAAAAGTGAATTATCTAATTCAGTCTAGTTTCTGATTTTTTCTATCCAGGCTGCACCCTGACTATCCCTTTTAAAGGAGGAAGGACTCTTGTTCCAGATACATGTTCTCTTTCTCGCAACCAGAATATTTAACCTCTATGTACTCTTTTCACCTACCTTCCCCTTCAGCTTACATCACCTTTCTGACTGCAGACAGTTTAGATCACAGACATTTAACTGTCACGTGATTTTAAGTTTCCCTATGATGACTGTAGATTTTATACCCTAAGCCCACTTGGGCATACTCTATTTTAGTCTGAACATTTCTTAGCTAAGCATAAATTTGTATACCAGATGCCGCCTTATAATTAACACATTGGGATTTGGGAGCTGTAGATTTTTCTGGTTACAAACTTTCCATCAAAACGACATCTGTGATTTATGCTTCCAACTTGCTTTCAATACATTTACATAATCTGTTCGATATAAGCAGAGATCATACACTCTCCTTGCATATTTAGAAATAGATTCCACAGAGAGAGTTGAGACCAAATCAAGGTACGGTTTAAGCTCCTATTTCACAGCGATAGATATTTTGAAACACCTATAATCAATGCTTCATAGGACAAAAATAAATTTTGCTTCTCTCCAAGAGAGAAGAAAAGTAGAATGCACCATTCACTCAGGAAATATAGTACCCAACACAGGAAGTTCAGCAACTTAACAATTTATAGCCTCTCTCTGACATCTGAACATTGCTTGCTAGCAATGGATATCTCCATCTTTGGAGAGCACTGCAGGAAGTAGGCTCTGTTTGGTAAGGTACAGCACAGGGTCCTTCTCTCCTACCTGGAGAAGCGATTTGCATTAGGACAATTTCTGTCTCCTATCTCTGGAGAAGACAAGGATCTTCCCCAAAGCCAAGCAGACAAATCACTCCCCGGAAAAGGCAGCTTGGTGCTGCACACAGTCAGGTCAAAGCGGGTGGAATCTCTTGGGACAGAGCAGACTAACCTGTGGTTCCTTATTCTCTCTTCTGCCTCTTCTTCTCTCCTAGTGGATGCAGCAACAGCAGAAAGACACTTTGCATTCTCCAAGCAGGTTGCCCTGGATTCTGGGTTAGACAGACTCTATCTGTCCAAACCAAAGAACATTCAACTTTCATTAACGACACATTTCTTTGAGAAAATCAAAGTATAAATTATGATATTAGGGTTTGTTCCAACATGCAAATATGCTAGCGACTTTTTCCACTGATGGTTGGACCCACACTGACTAGTAAGAACATCCCTACAAAGGCTATCTCCATCCTGAGTACAATACCTTAGATATTGTCTAGATGTCTTAGGAAAGAATCAAATATTAGGAGAACATTACTATATTAAAGGGGGAATATGGGTTATTAAAAATTTAAATTGTTCAAGGCAATCTAAGAACACTTGAAATATTATGATGGAAAGTGTGCATACGTGGTTATCAAATATTATTGGAAATTAATACTTTCACAACCATAAGCATGCTTCCTTTAATTAAAAAGAAAATGAAAAAAAAAGAAAAATATAATATTGTAGATGCTCTTACGTTCTGCTCCAAGCCAAATAATTCAATAAAAAGAAATGAACTAAATTAGTTACATGAGACAAGATAAAGTATTTGAAGTAACAACGTAACTTTTGTTTCTAAACAACCTTGTAGAAGGATCCCCCAATATTTTTTTTAAAAATATATTTTGATTAAACCTTCCCAGCTGCCTGACGGAATACTTTACACCCAGTTTTACAGTGTTATTTATTATCCAAGACAAACGTAACTGCAACTTCATATTTTTAATTTTTCTAGAGAAGTCATACAGTGCAGGATATGGAAAAAAGATAGGAAGGAAGAAAAAAAATGCTGGAATAAATCTTTGTTAGACATCTAGTTCATTAAGTTTGTAATTATCAGTTAGGAAAATGTATCACAGACTAGGAATATGTATATTTTTATATATACAGGCATTTGCAAACACACACACATACACACATACATATTTGTCTCACTGCAGTGTGTATAGATATGTAATTTTTGAGATGAAAACATAAGAAATAGGAGGATATTTTCCTCTCTTTTAAAAGCAAAGGTTAATATTTATTTACATTTAAATTAACAAATGTATATCCATCTATGTGCATTTGTGTTAATTGATTGCTAACCTAAGCAACCAAAGAAACATGACAAACTATATTTCTTTTTTTGGATAACTATCAGGGAGAATTTTTTTCTGACTAATATCATATGGGAAGAGAACATTAATGTGAAGAAAGGTTATTTCTGCTAGAAAAATTATCACTTTGCTAAAGCTAACGTTCAATATATTTAGAATGACTGATTACGCAGAGTATTAATACACAAATTGTGTATTAAAAGTGCAGGTCCCAGCTAGAGCCTTGATAGAGAAACCCTATGGCATATCTAGACCTCAATGCCAACCTCAATGCCGGTCTCACCCAGGTGTGACCCTGGGTTGTGGCGTGGGAAGCAGCCTCAGGCGTAGTCACGTAGCGGTGTTTGGCTGGGGAACTGAGACGCTGGATCCTTAAAGAAGGTACAGCTTTTGAGAAGACACAGTCATGTATGACATTGCCACATGCTGATGCCCACAGTGTCAGTGAGAGGAAGATATTTTCCTTTTTGCACCTCACCTTAAGACAGGACTTGTTGTGTCCTAACTTAAGACACAAACCCAGGGAGCCCGACTTCTGTCCCTGGTGTCAAACACACCTGTACTAAGTCCCAGCACTTCCCACCCATAACACTTAAAACCGTCCGGTGCTGGCTGATATTTCCTCCGCTCTGCAATGCCATGGATCTGGCATCAGAACAGCTAGCAGAAGTTAGATCAAATACCCTTGTCAAATCCAATACCTTTCCCTGGTAGTTTGTGCATATGGTTTCTCCTGACTTAATGGTACCCAATGAACTCTGAGCAGAATAAGAGCTAGCTTAAGACCATTAAAATTCAGTGCAGCTTTGCTTTACAATCAACACATTAAAATATACTAGGAATCAGCAATATTTAAGATTCAGCAAGCAATATGGTGCAATTGCTTTCCCAGTTCAAATAATTAGGCTTTTTTATTAATAGTTGCACATTAAAGGACTATTTGAAAGAATGGCCATGACCTCAGCTAATGGAAATATGGCAACTCTGTTGCTCTGCTACAAAAATACTTCATAATTTAGCCTAACCAACCTAGCTTCCCTGCCTCACAACAATTAACTTGTAACTGTTCCACAAGTTTATCTTCTTTCATATTGCTGAATATAGTTCTATGCAACAACACATTTTTATAGTGTATAAAGGTTTCTCATTATAAATAGTGTGAAAATAAAGCTTGAGAACATAAAAACACAGAAATACATGGTTTATGTCTTTATTTGTTTGTTCAAAAGAAACTAGCTAAATAACATATTACAATGTATAACCAATAACACTATGAAAATAAATAAACAAAAAAAAAAACCTCTCTCAGTTCTACTAATTCTAAAACTGTTTTTCTTCTGTAACTAAGGAAGGACTTTAAAAGGCCATTTTAAAACCCTCAATAATTTATTTTTTCTCAATAACAGTGGAGAAAGAGAAACAAAAGTCTTTAAAATTTCCAGCTTTATATACTGAAAAAAAAATAAATGATATATGTGCATGGAAAACATTTTATTGTGAATTAAAGTGAATAATTTCTGAAATAAATTCAGAAAATAAAAAGGTGGGCAGTGAAAAGAAAGAATACTACACAGTGCCTTAAATCATTTTCAATAAATGTTCTGTATACTATAAATGTGTACCTTGTTTTCTAACTAACTGAAGCAATTTAAACCATCATGCCATCTACAGAAGGATGAAATATCCATGAGGTCGAAGTAAATTTCAAAGAAAAAGAAATTTAAAATTTCACAGAAAAAAAAAAGTCATAATGAAACACCACTTCTTTAATTGCTCTCATCACACATCAGACAGTCCATATAATAGCAAAGCACTATTAGTACTAAACTTCAAAATAAAAATAAATAAATAGATAAAAATCATCTTAATATTTTGAATGCATTAGAAGAAATCTTGGATATTACAATAGCCTGACTCCAAGGTATTGTGCAGATCTGGAGATCTAGGCAATTCTTTTGCCTGGAACTACAGAAGTCAGTAAATACTTCAGAGATTTCCATGAGAGGAAGTAGACACAGATAGATATTAAGAAGAGAAGTCTTAAGGTAGGAAAAGGCAATGCTCTTTATTCAGCTGTTCATTTGAGTAACAAGGTGGTGAGGGATGGTTAATACCACATCTTTCCATCATTCAGTCTGTAGCTACAACTTTAAAAAAATGTGTTATTAGGAACTCAGGATGCATGGTATACTTCTTTGGGCTATTACTTTGGCTTCTGTTGTATAGGAGTGAATAGTGATGTGATTAAAAAGTCTTAAAAAATAAACATAGCTAACTGGACCAACTAGATCTGATCTTAAAATTTATTAAAAGTGTTTGAGGAAGCTGCCTCATATATATGTGTCAAAGCTGTTTGCCCACTTTGAGATGTTACCATTTTCCACACTTCTACAACATGCTGTCTGCAGATCTTGAAAATCCTCCCACACTGAGATCTATGCATATAAAGCAAACCTGTAGACATCGAATTTTGCCTTGCCCTGGTTTTCAGAACCTAAAGACACTGAAGTCACTCCACTAGAACACCTTAATAAAAGTAGCATGCAAGGCACCTTTAAAAGAGAATATATTTCAGGTCATTCAATTACAACTTGGAAAAAAAAAAGGCAGAAAAAATAAGTTCTAAACTTGCTTCTAAAAAAGTCCAGTTACACAGTTGGCAAGGGAAGAAGGCATATTTTATCATGGGAGGGCATTATAATCCAGGGCTAAAAAGAAAGAGGGTAAAAATATTTATGTTTTCTCTCATCTGCGTTTGCTATTATCCATCTACTTTTTTGTCCAAGTGTGACAAAATGATTATTCATTTGCATGTAAATATGCCTGAAATTAAGATTTTAAAATAGCTAGCAAACCCTAAAGATACAGTTATGATACAGGCTCTACAAACAGTGTGTGCACCCTGGCACAGACACGCATACACAGAACCTATACAGCTCAGTGTCCCTCACTACAGCTGCCACTTCTCACCTTAGACACATGAAGCCTGAATAAATAAAGACACTGAATTAACTCTCAGACTACTGAAAAAAAAGACTTCTCCAGAGTAGGCCTTCAGACGTAACATAAAAATGAATTGCCTCTTTGTGTGTAACTTTAGAGGGGATACACAAGCAGTATTTACTCATGTCTGGAGTTTAAAGAGACCACCAAGGACATTTCAGTATCTTCATTTCCTATTTTCTAGCATACTAGTGAAGTATTCCTTTAGCTGCTTCTAAAAATAGCTACAAACACATCTACAGATATAGAGAATATGTATTCAAAATCACTTTTAACTTGCGTAGGTATGCAATCTTCCTTGGTCGACTCCTAAAAATACAGGCATTATTATTCGACCTAATAAATCTACGCATTATATATTTCTCAAAAAACTAAAAATAATAAAAAAGCCTGAGTGCAAGGGGACTCAAGAAGATACTGAAACAGACTCGGCATATTTGGATAACAGGAGATGTGCTTTATGAGGGCAATATTTAATCAAGTTAGGATAGAATGGTTTGCAGTCACATTTGCATATTTCAGAGAATTTACTATTTAGGTGATGACCAAAGACAAAGTTATGCTACTCTGTAAACCTAAATGCCACTGTGGAAAAAAAGGTGGGGAGAGGAGGAAGGGAAAAATGTGGAAACAGGGTAGCTGAAAATTAGTCTAGCCAGGATGCTATTATTCAGACATTCTGTCACGTGAGATATGTCCGTGCAAGCTGCTCAGTTCCCAAAGTAACATAATGATTTCAACTGGTAATACATAATAACAGGTAACTAAAAATTATGTCTTACATATTGTTGTAATCACATGTGAGTTTGTGTCAGTGAACCGAGGGATTGAAATATAAGTAGCACTTATATTTTCAAATAACTAATTATCAGAGAAATACCTTGCTTGTAGAAATATGTTTGTACTTCCAAGTTCTCTGAAAAAGCAAAGTCAATACCTCAGTGTCCATGTGTCACACTGTTAAATCAATTTAAATGACCATTTTGTTACATTCTTCTGTGGTCTAGGCAAGTGACTGACACAAACCAAGGTATTATCAGGAAAACAATGCATCTCTCTCTGCTAATTGCTTTGTGAATAGTCACATTTGTCTTTTAGACCATGCCGAACAAGCACAAGCTTCAGGAACCTGAAGATAAGGCAAAGCAGTTTTCCTGTAACAATCAAGGGATTTTTGGAGCAGTTTGCAAAAAAAAATGAAAAATGTACTAATAATTCCTCATACGGATTTCTGAGTAGAATCCATATAACTAGTTTCTTTTCACCCTTATTTTTGTATAATAGGATATGAAATTTTGGGTTATGCACAAAATATTTAAGACTTCCATGCTCAAAACACAATGTTTTAATCAAATAGTAAATGCAAAACGCCCAAGAAACAGAGGCCTGTATCAACATGCTAAAAATCCCAGACAATTATCAAATGCATTTGGAATTCTGTGTACTTCTTAGATTCTGGTATTTTGGAAAAGTCTTTGTTCTTTCTTTGTGAGCCTTTCTTATTATTGCCTATACAAAATTTGGCACCTGCAATCCTGGCATGTTTCTCAAGTTGTTCTGTTAAACTGGAGAGAAATCTGCAGCAGACTACTCTAGACTAGACACAGGCAATACATTTTTTCTCCCAAGGGAAGAGAAAAAATAGCGGTGGCCAGCCAGTATACCGAGGGGACACAAGATCAGTATGCTTTAGATTGAGTTTTAAAGTGGAAAGGATCCTGCCTTTCCATTAGCAATTTGCAATTAATTGGCATGAAATTCCAGAGGAGCAAAACTGTGTCATTGTATGTTTTGAATTACATATATATAATATATGCTTTCAAAAATATTATTATTGTATGTATATCCTGTAAAATTCTCCCTCCTTAATTCTTTAATCATTCATTCAATGGCAAGTTTTATCAATTATCTAGAGAGAAGATAATGGTTGTCCTCTTTTATGCTGCAACATAAGCTTTGATATGATGCTGAAATGTAGTTTTTGGTTGAAGATTGGAAATGCAGTGGACAGTTCTGCCAAAAAGGGTCGCGAGGCAGCAGCACCCAGCAGCAGAGATACCACCACAGCCCAGGTTGCGTCAGCATGGTGCCTGTGCTGTCTTTTCCTATTCCATACTGTGTATTTTTCTATTTTTCTGTGTGAATAATTTTGAGCATTAATGACAGATCTTATGTTCCTTAGTGCATGAGCAATACCAATTCCAGTGTGTATATAAGGTGAGTATACACACTCAAATCCAGTGAGTGTATGAGGAAAGCCACTGCAAGCTGCCAAATCAAAATCAAACGAACAAAAAAAAAAAAAAATAGGGAAATTGTGATTCCGGATAGGTCAGTATGATACCTTTCATGCCATCTCTATACTTGGAACCCACACACCACTGCTCTCTACTATGGGGAAAAAAAAGAGAAGATATTTAATTTAGTTTTGTTTAATTATGTTATTATTGTGAAAAGGATAAACTCTTCAATACGCATTGCACATGCGTATATACACTCATATACGCATGTGTAGTCTTTACATACAGACATAATATAGAATTTATATTACATTGGGGCAAACCAAAGACCTCAGTAACAGTCTCAAGACATTTTTTTTAAGATAATTTAATTTTCATTTTTTTATTTTAATTTTATTTTTGAGATGATTTTGTAGAAGATAATTATTTAAACAGAAACTGAGTGAATGAAATAATCCAGTCCTCATTATTTATCTGCAAAGTAGATATTAACCTACATGTTTTTCCATTTTTAAGCACGTTAAATAAGAAAGTGAAAAAAAAAGCTTTGATTTAGGGTTAAAAAAGAAGAATTCACTCTTAACCTAGGATAAATGCTGCTCATAGTTTTGAAAGCAATTGCAAGTTGCAGAGAGGCAAGTGGGAATTGCCTATCAATATTCTTCAAATGAGACATACAGCAGCTTCAAAGAGTTCAAGTTAAGAGATCCACAACTGATATTATATCCACATTCTCCACCAAACGGTATACATTTACACTTGCTGTACAAACTGAGAATAATTCCTTTCCAAACCAAAATGGTAGTGTTTTATATCTGCATTACACAAGCGATAAAAAAAAAAAAAGATTACATAGGAAAGAAGAGCTACAGAAGAGGCTTTTGTTTCAACAGCAGACTTTGGGAAAATACAAAAGCTGTAAGAGGTAGGACAAAGCAGCCCAATTAGTTAAAAACAATGAAAGTTAATGGTTGTACAAAAAAAGCACATTATATAAAAGCAACTTACTGAAATGCACATGAATTCACTTTGTAGTAGTCTACACATACAAAACTGAAGCTGTACTTTTAAAATATTTTTGACTCATTAAGTTGTGTCCATAAATTAAATCAGACCATGAACAATGACTTTAGAATTCTCTTTTTTAGTAAAAGGACTGTCCTAATGACAAACACCTGTTTTATAGATTTACCATGAATAATTAATTAAATCTAATGAAGATACTTCATCAAAATCTTGCTATAGAAGTAAAAAGAGAAAACAAAACAAAACAAAGTACAATTTGTGCTATTGAATTTAATATTGGTAGAAATACATCGTTGCATGCAACATATTCACTTTTACTCCTCCCTGAGTGGGGCATTACGAGCCCTATCACTTCTTAAGGATCATGCTGTATTGTTACAGTTTACCACTATACACCCCTAGTTGGACTTGCTTCCCTAAAACCTGACTTTCCTGCCCATGTTTTCCAGAAAGCATGCATATTTCCTGCTTGCCATGATGTATTAGGTATCAGTGACAAATCAGCTGTCCCAAGCAGCACTTAGCCTCTTAGCTCAGCAACAATATGACTGTTCCCACTTCAGCCCTTCTTTTTCTCAGTCATGCACTGCAGTCATAATGAAGTCATCCATCCTGCTGACAAGAAGAAGACCTTAGCTCTTTGATACAAGTGTCAACCACAGAAACTTTAAATCCAAGAAAGGCAGAATTACTAAGAAACATTTAATCCTGCAGAAGACATATTTTATGGAAGGCAGGCACAGCTTTGCCTGCATGCCTACACATGCGTACACAGTTGCTTGTATATCTACTATTATTTGCATAGAGAAAGCACATGATGACACTGTGTAACAAAGAAGTTTTTTTAGCATGTCAGGGATGGCTGCACTGCTCAAAAGTGGTAAAACCTTGGTAGACTTCTGAAGGTCATCACAAGGGCTTCAATAAGACCTTTCAGTCAGGCTGATAAGTATACACTATGTATTAATAAGAGAAAAGCATAGTAAAACAATAGAATTTGACATGGACGAAAACTCTATGTTTCCATTCAGGAAGATGTACTTTTATTATTCCAAATACAACTAAATAACTATATATTCATATACCTTTCCATTATTGCAGGTATTATCCTAGCCATTCTATGAGAAGAAATCCAAGACAATCAAAGTCTGGACCCCTTTTCCCTCTGGGATACCTATTATGACAATCTTTCTTAGTGATAAATACACGTACATGGATATAGTGTAAAAACCTATTATAACTTCTGATTATCCTCGAAAAAGAATATAAAGAGAAAAATGTGTTAACCCTCAAAGGCTAATGACAGACAGAGCCAGACAACAAAAAACAACCTGGATTGTACTTTTGACCTAAAGCTCAAATAAGACGTTACTGTGTATTTTTATTATTCTAATACCAGGAATGATTTTCCATTGTGCTGGAAAAATATATATGTACGATGGAGAGCTGAATTTTTCTCCGCAATCCTCAAAATATTACAGTGCAAGCACACAATCACAGATTCAAGGGCTGTTTGATTTACATGGGACATAGAGTGTCTTACGTGATGTAAATCTCATTCTGTCAAATTCACAGCTGAAGTAGTGTTTTCTGGTTTCCTAACCGGCGTCCTAGTTAAATGGGCATCCTTTCCTTATCAATCTAATTGGCAACATGTTCCTAACTTGTCTGAAAACCCTTTAGGTTAACATGTTTAATTTTATCTGAATAGTCAGCATCCGCTCCACTTTGACAGCCCTTTTTTATGTACTAATGTGTTCTGGGAAGATTTTATTAGAACACTTTATTTCATTCTATTTTGTTTTATTTCTCTAAGGGAATAGAGGTAGTATTGTTCATCCCAATTTGCTGAAGCCAGCAATTGCCACATCACTACGTACTTTGTATCCGGTAAGAGCAAAACCTTTAATTTTCTATTTATTTAATGGTGAAAATAATTAAGTACTGATCCTTTGTAGAAGATAGTAAGGCTTATCTACTACTAAAAAGTGCACAGAATTTTCCTATGAATCTATTCCACTTCCATTGACTCAAAAAGACAATTTCATACTAATCACCCAAAGAAATACTTATTACTAGTGAAACAACAGGAAAAGAAATTAGGACTTTGAACTGGTCAGTAAATAAATCAATATATAGATTGATAGGCATATATATATATATATATATATATATGTATATTTCCAGGTGCATGTTTCAGTCCCACATGGTTTATTGCTTCTTCAATGGTGTGAGAACCTGATATTTAAATTAAATCAGCCATTTTTTTTAATGTGAATAGTGTTCAGTAACTGGAAACATGATCATCAGAGTAAGAAACAATCACTTGGGAAATCAAGTTCAAGATTTTCACATAAAAGGCAAGAATTTAATCCACACTAAGTTGAATTAAAAATTATAGCTAGTAGAAAAGATGTGCCAGAAGCATTTTGTCTTTGGGTATGTCGCTTTTGTTTTTTTTTCAATTGCAAGTTGAAAAAAAAAATGTGCATTTTTTTAATAACCAGAGAAATTTCGGAGAATGGAGAGAAGAAAATGAAGCAACTATAATATTGTGAGAGTCTCATAAGAATAAATAGGAACTCAAACATCAAAATTTTAGAACTGCATTTTAAACTGGCAGTTCTTAATTTTATGAAAACCAAATAAAAATCTTCCATCTATCTCCTGTTTGGTAACAAATACTTATTTCATCACTATAATAAAATAACTTGAATGATGAGAATAGTGCAGATTAAAAAAATGTGGAAGCATTAATATAATCAAAACCTCTCTAGGGGCTACTGTCATTATCCATTAAAAGATAACTGACAAGTTCTTCTTAATTTGCTATTAATCTTCCATATTTCCTCCACAATTTAATACAGCAACATTTTATTTAATTAGTATGCTCATTATAAATGTTTGTCATAGTGGTTTAGTTGACACAAGTTGTCTAACACCGACGGTACAGATGGCAGAGTACCAGTGTCTAGTCTCAAAGGAACTATTTGACCACTGCAGTAAAAGAGCAATAAACAAAATAACAACATTGCAGCCCACTTCAGTTTATGTAGGCAGTCAGCCTTTTATCGCTGTAAAACCTTGAAATGGATGTATGAGCGCTGCAGCTATAAACAAAGAGTTGTTTACAGCTTTGGGATGGCAGATACCAATACTGGCCTAGAAGCTTCAGCAGCCTGAATGTCAGAAACTGACTAATGTGGAGAAACATACTGTGGCTTGTTTTATGGAGAATATGTTTTATAAACCTCAAGGGAGAATTTATCACAAATTCATCCACTCTGCTGCAGATTGCTCCTTTAATGTTGAATACTGGATTTCAGTCCACACATCAGCTTTAGCAAAGCAAGGAGGGGACTCAGAGGATATGCCAGTTTCTCTTCACTTCATCATGATAATTTTTGAATTTCTTCACAGAAAATATATATTTAATGTCTTTCTTTTCCCATTTGTACAAACAAAATATCCTGTGATTTATGGCTAGCGTATTAGAAAAACTCAGAGCTAGTTACTGCTGCATCCCATTTCAGTCCTTCACATTTGTATGCTGTTGTACAAACTGCATGCATGCTATTTAATAATAATAAAAAAACAGAGCTTTATGCTACCAATACCCAGGAAAAAATCTGTATCCTCATTTTGAAAAAGTATATAAAGAGCATAAAAGTGTATGAAGAACACAGAAATAAAAGGAATCCTGCACAGATTTTATTTTCTTGTTAAATGAATTGTTGGTGGCTAATAAATAGTAATTGTTCTCCTCCATTCCTTGGCATTAACAAGATGGGTGGCAACTATTATTTTTATTAGTATTTTCTTCATCACTTCTCTTTGCACAGTTTTTAATGCACAATTCATATCAGAGCACTGATGCCAAGTAATATGCAGAGCACTGCATGGAAAATTTACATTTAAATATTGGCACTAAAACCTGATTCTTTTCTACTAATACTGATTTTGTACCAATGCAAATCCACTAAATTAAGTAAAATGTCTTCTGACAGAAAGTGAGCGATAACAACAGAGATCTAAGTCTAATGTAACTTACATTAGGCTTCCAAGATAACAGTTTCAAAAGCACCTAAAACAAGCTCCAAACCAGAAAAAGCTTGATTCACTGATGATAACTCATTTCAGCTCTGTACTTTGTTTGTAAGGTTTCTATCAGAGTATTTTACATATAATATTTTACCAAACTTGCACAATTTCAATGGTGTAATTTCATTTATGTGTCTGCTTTCCTGGGAGTGTTGCAATGTTTTTTTTGTTTGTTTGTTTGTTTTGATTTTGGTCTTCTAGTTTTGTAGATAAGACATTATTTGAGCATATGTCCAAGGGATTCTAATTTTCACTGATTTTTTAGGCTGGGCACCATGTCTGAACTAAATGTTTCCATGTTTTTGCCCTGCACTTCACAATCCTTTCCCTTTCCTGAATCTTTGCACCTCTGAATCTAAAGACTTTTCTGAAGAGAAAAAAATGATGTTCTCACCCTCATTTTGTTTGAAAGATGACCCTCATTTTCTTTTCAAGATCACCCCACAGGCTCAATCCAGAATACCTGGCATAAAGGAACATCTGTGAAGGCTTATTCTTGCAGGTAGAACTAGTGTCTGACTCACCATTCTTGTGAAGAAAATTAAAATTTCATGGGGGCTAAACACAAGCTTTTCATATTGAAAACTCTGTAAGAAAACTTCATTGAGATATTGAATTATCTCAGTCTGAATATCCAGAAAGTATGTAAAATGGACAGGATAGTCAGTCTTCATGTATTTAATGTATAAACAGTGAGATAAAATACAGAACAAAATTCATCACAGCTATTAAACACTTAAAAGCAGTAAAAAGGAAAACAAACAAACAAATGAAAAGCTCTCATGTGAGGAGGATAACACACAGCAAGAATTCTGTCATCCTAAGCTCTTTGACATATTCATAAAAATAATTTAACACACTTTTTATTCTATCTTGAAAGCTAACCATGCATTCCATGGTTGGAAAGAAGAGTTCCAAAAATGGACAAAATTAATAAAACAACAGTCAAAATCACAAAAGTGAATTTCAATTCAAAATACTGGTTGAGTGTATAGCTAAAAGGACATTTTAATGAAAAAAAGAGTTTTTGAGGATAAAAAAAAAAAAAAGTTTCTAAAGTAGGTGAGATGATAGCACACTGATAAAAAATGCAACCAAAAAGGTGTACTCAATGCCACCCTCACCTCAGTCCTTCCTGGTGAGACTGGCTTTCAGGAATCCCAGGTACCTGAGACCAGAGGGAAATTCTGGAGCAAACATACTGCCAGTGGAGGAGGCTCAGGTTATGGAGTGCAGAGACAACTGGGACACACCCAAGTCCAGGGAATCTGTTGGGATGCAGCCAAGACTTTTGAGGAAAACAAATGACGTCCTTGCAAGGCCACTCTCAATTACCTCTGAAAGGTCGTTACAGCTCAAGTAGGTTCCTGAGGACAAGAAGAAAATGAACGTTTTGCCAGGAAAGGCAAAATAGATAATCTTGGGAATTACAGGCTGATCAGCCTCACTTTCAGCCCTGGAAAGGTAATTGGAAAGCCTTGAAACTATTTCCAGATACGTAAAGGGTCAGAGCCTGAGAGTAGTCAACATGGATTAACAAAGAGTGAGTCCTGACTGACCAACCTGGTAGCCTTCCACAATGAGATGACTGGTTGTGTGGGTGAAGGAGAATAGAGGATATTTTTAATATGGATTTTAGTAAGGTTTTGGGCACAACACCTTCATTGACAAGCTGGTGAAGAACAGACAGGCTGAGTGAACAGTGAATTAGACAGAAAAATGGCTGCACTGACAGCCTCAGGGAGTTGTAAGAAGTTGTCCAAGTGGAGACTAGTCACTAGTGGAGACCCCCAGGGATCAATACTGGAACAAATCCTGCTTAACCTTTTCATTAAATATGTGGGTGCATCTTCAGCAAATTTATGACACAAAAACAAGAGGAGTGGCTGATGTGTCATATAGTTGCGCTGTCACTCAGAGGGACTTTGGCAGGCTGGAGAAATGGGCAGAGGAACTTCATGAAGTCCAACAAAGGGAACTTCTCCATGAATAGGAGGAATAACTCCATCACCAATACAGACTGGGGTCCAATCAACTGAAAAATGACCTTTGTCCTATGACCAGGAGTCCTAAGGGACAATAATTTGATCAAGAGACAAAAGTGTGTCTTTTTAGCAAGGGAGACCTATGGTTCTGTGATTATGTGAGATCTACCTGAAGGCAAAGTTAATTTTTTCTTCAATTTGTCAGTCCACTTACAAGACACATGTATATATATAAGACATATACATAGTTACTAACATTATTCCAGAGAAATACACGTGCCAAATCCCACAATTCATTATCTTCACAGAACTACTCTAAAGATCAATTTAGGGATCATTTTAATTTAAGAACCAGTCACGGTTTCCCCTAATCATATTGTATCCTCTATTAAAATGAATATTTTAATACTCTAATTTAATTAATAATCACTTAATGACCTAGCCACATTTTTGTGGTTTCCTTTTTTTTTACTTAGGTAAATTTAGCACTAATGAGAAAAGCTGAATGACAGCCTTGGAAAGGTCTGCTTAGCAATAAAAAGATACTCTATCTAAGCAAAAGCTCTCTCATTTTCTACTTTGGTAGTGTAAAAGTCGCAGAATGTGTCAACATAACAGTATCCCTCAAAGAGCTGACTTTTCAGCTTATGAAGACTAAAATCAGAACTAGCAACGATCATGTTCATTTGCAAGGTTATGAGACAGACTGTGCAATTTATTGCCAACAAGCCAATACCTTGTATTCCTTGAAGGTAGCCTTAGGAAACTTGTTGTCACTAAAGTTTCTCATCAAGGAAACCTAAAACTCATCTGTTCCAGCTTCTTCAGGTAAGCCACTTAAAATCTGTTAAATTACTGGGTGAAAAGTTCCGTGAGTATTTCAGATTTCAAAAGTAAAGCCACAGATAAAATCTAGGAAATTTTTCTCAGTTGGAGACATGCATAGAAGTGCTTGCCTTCTCAAGGATTTCAGCTTCCCATGTTAAGTTCACCATTACTGCCCTCAAAAATAAGGATTTGTGTGTAGTGATACATTCTGGGCAGATATACTGCTGATGACAAGCCACCTCACCCAATATATATGACTCATGAGGCAGATTTTTGCTCACTGTTTGCAATGCTCACTGTTTGAGCATTGTTGGCTCACAGCTTGAGGGATATGTTGTCCATGTCTGTGAACTATCTAGCCTAGTACTATCTGCAGATTTCCAAGCGTATGTGGTGGAATTAAGGGGGAAAAAATTGTAAGATAGCTCTCATGAAAATGTAATTTCTTGAAAATAGGAGTGGTATCTCAGGATAGAGAATTAACTGGAGTCTAGATAGACTCCTAGGGTCTAGGAGTCTAGACCCTAGAAAACAGGGAGGAGTCTCTTGCCTAATAAACAAGATGACAGAAAAATGAGAGATTTTGAAATGGACAACTCCCTGTTACTATAACAGCATAGTGCCCTAGATGGACATAGATACAAATATCAATCTGTCTTTTATATATGATACATACGTAACCATAACATATGTGTTGGACCCATATTTTTGTCATTCAAAACATGTGTAAGTCTCATATAAGCGAGGACGCTTGTGCAGAGATACCAGATATAGATAGACACTATCCATTACTTTCCCCTCTGTCTGACCAAGCACCATGTTTACTCAATTTTGTGGTTCACTGAAGAGATTCTCACATATCAGTACATATCTGCTAAGTCTGGTGTGTCAAAGCAGACACTGTTATCTGAGTTAAAGGAGTAAAAACTAATTCTCTTAGAAGAAAAGGAACAGCAAAATAAAGCTGGAAAAAGTACCAGAAAATCTGGATTAAACTTGTCTGTCTTGGCCATGTAAACAAAAGCGGAGAAAGAAAGAAGAAAAAAAAAAAGAAAGAGATATTTGGTGAAGCTGTATAGCATAATGATTTTCCTCGCTTCATTTTTGTTGCTCAGAGATGGAATATGGTCTCCACATAAATCCTTGGAGTCTATGAATTGTCCAACTATCCATTATTCCATTACCCCCTGCCATCACAGTACATTATACAATGCAGTGATATGCGAGCGTGGCAAGGAGTCATTTCTTAGCAGCTGAACAATGAAAGAATGCTGGTTGGACCGTCTGGCATTCTGGCAAAAATAAGAACTTGGATGTCCTCTGCTTCATGTTACAAAGCACAGGTGAGAATGAGAATGAGGGTCCTAGCAAGGTCTAAGAGTTATAACCTACCAGAGCTATAAACTGCAAGAGCTATAAGCTCAGCGTATCAACCCATGAATTCATGTTGCCCACTCTGTTGTCTGTTAGACATCCAGCACCAACATGTCCATTCCAAGTGGGAGAACAGACTTTTATTCTGAGTGAAAAACTTGTATGAAATGAGAATTTTATCTTTCTATTTTCAAGGTAATAAGCTTTTAAACAGTCTTTCAAAGTGATTTTGATTCACAGACCTTTTTATAGCAAGGATTTCCAGCACAAAAGCCCTTTAACAAACCTTTTTTGAAGCAGCATTATTAAAGCATATATCCCACTCCTTTTTTTTTTTCATTTTTGTTTTTATGGCTATGATAGACAGATTTATTCCTGGTTTCTTGGAATTTTTCCAAGTTTGATTTCATCTTTTCTAGGCAAATTGGCTCGTACTGATTTTAGCTCAGCTCACTGCTTCTACTTCTTTGACCAACCCAGACCCAGCAAATCCCAATCTCATTTTCATCTCCAGCATCCTGGAAAAGTCCCCCACAAGGTATTCAGTTTTCTGTTTTTAGATTTTTTAATTTCTGCAAAAGTCTCTGCCAATTTTTTTCCAAGCCTATTTGTAAGGACTTTCTCATACATTCTTCTTTGCTTTTTGGCAAATGCCAGGAAGTATCTCTTATTGTTTTCCCTACCCCCTTACTTTCCATGAAGTACAATACAGAAAAAAAAAAGAAAAAAAAAAGAAAAAAACATATTTTTGTTTATTGTTTTACATATAACATTTACAAAGATCACAATTCATTAGTCAAAATCAAAATGCTACTGAATTAGATTTCTATTTTTTTAAATCTAGATTTACACTTAGTGACTTAATTTACTTCGTTTGCAACTGAAGTCAGTTGGGTAGTCTCCCACCAGCATTTAACAGATCCTTTTTCACATCACAAAAGCACTACTCGATTTGGCACAGTTCTGAATGATTGGCAGTATCTACCCAGGAGAGGCCAAGGAATGAAATGCCAAAGAATGAAATGCCAAGGGTTTTGCAGGTCACTGCTTTGGCAGAACTATATGGGAAACCTTGTTTTTATCCTTGGAAATGCTATAAATTTCTTATATTCACGAAAAATAAAATGCGACCAAGTCCAAAACACAACCAAAATAAACTGCAGAAAGGAACGCATTGACCAAAGAGGAAGAGAGAAGGGGAAGTGAATTATTCTGAATCCATCCCCTATCCTCCATCCAGAAATACAAATAAGTTTTGAAAACATCATAGTGGGTGCAATGTTAATGTATTGATTCTCTAATTTTCTAATCTGTTTATCATGAAATAATGTTGCAGAGCAATGAATCAGCAGATGTGTAAGTAGAACCTCAGATAATAGTTGCATAACACTACTGCCTCAGTAGTGACTGGCAAAGATCTTTAATCTTAAAAATCACAAATTCCTAACTTTCAACTAGGGATAGTAGTCAGGAAAAGAAAACAAGAGTGATAATGACAATTAATATTTTATGAATTTGATTTATTTTAGGAAATTGAAAGATGCTGTCACTATGCATTTTTTTTCTACTTGTGACACTAATCTGCTATTTGGATGATAGGAATGCAATTTACGTGTCCATTTTTAAATCATCTCTCTAGCTGGATAATAATGCTTCTTTCTGTAAAGTATGTCATGGGTGGAAAGCAGGAATATACAAGTAATTTAAATAACAGATAAGGGTAACTGTCTTTTTAAAGGGATAGGGCTCGTTTTGAATGGCCAATATCCTAGATTATGACACATGTTCATCTTTGGTGAATGAGCATCAGATATGTGAAGTCATGCGGACCAGTGAATATGTTGCTGCCATTGTTATTAGAAGTTGTAAATTTTGTCTTAAGCTAAAAAAAAAAGACTCAGGATTTGTAAGGCTTTGTGTGAGCTTGTTTTGGATTGCCTAGCATTCTGGTTTAGCTTGTTTAGCTGTAACAGCAATAGACCGTATGACTATTAAATAATTTGTTTTAGGTTCTGCTGAGCTTTGTGCAATTGGGTTGTGCAACTCTTAATGTTATTTATACACCTGTAAGTAGCAGGTAGTAATAATAAGCTGTTACTGTGTGTTGGATGAACTATCTATCACCCTAAAATAAAAATGCAGAGCAGAGGACTGCAGGCATGGTCTAATGACCATCCTTGCAAGCGAAGGTACATGAAGATACTGGACGACAAATGCTATAAACAACGCAGCAATGACCAATTAACAGCCATTAAATAAATGTAGCTTCAGGAACTGGGTAAAATACAGTTTTGGTGATAACAATGAATGTAAAAAAAATCCATCATATGAAATCAGTCTCATCTCATAGCAACTCAGATTGCAAACCAATTGAACTGCAAACCAATTAAGAATGCAAAAGTTAGTGGACTTCAGGTACAAATGTGCAAACATGATCTGAAAAAACACCCCAAACAGGAGGAAGGAATCTCCCAGATTAATATCCCATCTCTGAGAGCTGAGGGCTTTGGGTAGTGACAGCTCGCTCTGTGCTCCACACTCACGGGGCCAGTCAGTGACCTGAAGGTCCAACAGGGCAGAGAAAGTGAGATCATGAAACTGGAAATGGAAAAATACTACAAGGTTTGCATTTGTCTTTTGTAACTGAATCATTAATGTGACTGAACTGTAACAATAATTATTAACAATAAATGTTAATATTACTCTTGTTATAGGCCCTGTGACATGCATCTAACAATAGTTCTGTCATTAGATTGCTAAAAATTTTAACTACTAACAGTACTAACTACTACTACTAACAATAAATTCTTGTTTTTCCATAGAACGTGTTCCTGCAGTTGATGTAAATTCCACAAGTTGTAGTTATCAGTTAGTGAAGAAATATGGACAAATTAGGATACAAACTGAATGCAATATATGGGTACCGTTACAGGTAGTAACCTATGCGATTACAGTTTACAGTAACCTATGCAAAATTTCAGTTTGAGTAAGAGAATTGTAAATGTCCAAAGTATTATTTCTAATTGTCTAATTTTGTATTCAAAGACTATTATAAAATAGGAACTAAAATTAAAAACAATAATATATCTGAATATTTTAGGAGAATATGACTTCCTGTGTTACCAGCATGCCGCAGTTCATGCTACACACCCCTATTTTTTTAGGAACTGTAAGATGACTTTCTGCAGTTCCAATGAAAATAATAATAGTTGCATTTATAGAGGATTTAGGAGGAAGAACTGGGGGTCAGTACTTACAAGGAAAAGAATATTCTATAGGAATGAAATCATAACAGGAAACAGTGAAAAACATCAGTGGAAAAATGTGTCAGTCATGAAGAAATAATTATATATATATATATAAATATTTTACAAGCCATTATTAAATTTGTAGCTATGGTTGCCTGTTCTAAAGAGATTTGAAGTCCTATTAAATTCCATAAAGTAGAAAGGTATATCTATCATTTCAGAAGACCGTAGCTTTATTTCAGAAACAGTTATTAATTTGTAAATTATCATGTCCTAAAATCACCTTAAAATTCAGCAGTGAGCGTTGTCATTTTTTTTTAATATTGAATGACTAGCAAATAATACTTTTGATCTACATAAACCACAGTAAGATATAGTTGCTGATATAATGACAAAATTTGCTTCATAAACACAGATGCTCTGTACTAATAATAACATCCCACTTCCAATCCCTTGTAACCCTGCATCAGCTTGTACTGTTTTATAAAATGGCATAAATTTTTTATTAGTTCACTGAAAGGATATGAAATATACTTTTCTACTTACTTTGCAGTCATAGCTTTAATTGCTATGTAATGATTTAAAGAAAACTGAAACACATAAATCTGAAGGTTCAGAGGATTTTTTTTTTTTCCTTTTTTTTTTTTTCAGGTGAAGGAAATACAATGTATATGCTGTTTGCTGGACACTGACCCTCAATGGAGGAGATGATACACATAAAAGCATTGACTTTCTGTAGGATAAATCTCTGATCATGAACTCATTGAGGTCTATGCAAGCTGCCTCAGCAACTGCAGACACGGTAATCCCCTCCCCACCAAAATATAGCCATCTGAAATAACATATGCTAATACGCGCATCCTTTGCAATTTCTATAATAAATACACTATAATAAGTAAAATCCAATCAATAAAGTACACCTATTGGCATAAAAAATATTAAAAAAGAAGAGGGACATGACTTTCTAAGAATTTGCAATAGTATAAATGGTGAAATAATTTATCCCACATTGTCCACACTGTATATTTGTCTACCATATGTTTTTTGTGCTATTTAGGAACATCATGTAAATGTCTCTCTGTAGGGTCTGCAAAAGAAACTGTACTTATATCTTTTTACCATACATTTCTCACAGACTAAGAATAAAAACAAAAACAAAGAAAAAAGCAGGTAAGTTACTGTATTATTTTTCTGATATTGACACTGATGATAAAAGAGAAATAAAAATCTTTGCAAAACAGAAGTAGAAAAATAGATCGATTACAAGATAGCTTGTAAATATACCAGTTATAATGTATTTTCTTTAAATATTCTCCCTTGACTATCTTACTTAGAAACCCATTTGGCTGACGGTGTCATGTCTTAAATTTCTCCCAAAGAGTAAAATATTCCACCTTATGTGAATTGCACTGCAACCAAAGAGGGAAAAAAATACATTGCTTATTGTTCTACCTATGGAATCCAACATTAAAAAGCAGTGTGTGACCCATTTCCACTGCCAAAACACATCATAACAAACTATGATGCTAAATTCCACAATTCCAGATAGAAGAATTGATATAATGCTTTCATGGAAAGCATTTCCATGGAAGGTCTAATTCTACAGTAGAAGAAGAAAGGAAAATCTTAAATCATAAATATATCTCTGCACAAAGAACATAACATCGGAAGACTAACAACCTCACTCATTCATATTAGATGCAAAACAAAGACGAGAACAATAGCAAAATTCAGAACTGGATTCAACAAACAAATAAAAGAACCTTCTCTTCATGCAGTAATAGCATAGTTTTAATGGTTGGGACAATACTATTAGATTCCATTAGAATAAAACAAACTAACTTATAGAAAGAGTCTGGTATCCTAATGTCCACTATATTCACTATAACTGCCAGAGTTATTTGAATGAAGATCATCTTAGAATTTGTAGAAGATTTTGCTGTGTATTGTAGACACACAGAGAAGTAAATGCCCCACTAGGTTACATGGTAAAAATATATGCATATATTTACACACATGTATACATGTGCAAACGTGTGTGCACACACATTCACACATAGATTTTAGCTATTATTATTAGATTAGTCACTAACTTCTTAACTCTGGAGTATACTGTACTGGCCAAGCAGGAATTTTGGTTCTTTCTTCCAGCCAATTCTCCCCCTAACTATAACCCTTCTGTCCAAGGCGCCTTCCTGATACCCCACCATATCACTGTACAAATAAAACCACAGCCACCATAAGCGCCACATTTATTTTTAAGAGTGCAAATGGTCTTTAGGACGCTGCCAATATGCATCAAAATGTTAGAGGGCAACAGATTGTGAATTCATAAATATTACACTGCTTGGGAAACCTAGAAAAGAGAAAGTTGTACCTGTTCCTGGATGTTTAGGAAACCTGACTTACAACTTCTCATATGAAGCAAGACAAAAAGTCACTTTTTGTTTGTTTGTTTTATCTTTTTGAGCCAGCTCACTGGTGATCAGTCATCTATCTATTCAGTGATCTATCACAAAAAAAAAAAAAAAAGGATGAGTATGGTCATCTCTATTTCAGACACTGAATTGTCCATAAACAGTGAATGCAGATATCCTAAAAAGGCACAGGCACAGCATTCATTGTCTGATTTTCTGTAATGTTCTTGTAAGGCAATGGAAGTGATACACTTACCTGGATTTTCAGACCTTTTCTTGAACTCCACTCCACACTGGAATGAAAATTTTCATGCAAGATATTAAAGTTTTATGCATTGTACTCTTTGCAATCTATTTTTTTTTTTTGTCTCAAATTCTTTGCAAGTCATTTGCATAGACAGAGATAATACTCTGCTGTTGAGAAGTCTGATCAATCTCCTTATGACCTGAGTACATTTCTGAAGGAACAGTGTTATTCTCTAGGATTGGCAACAAACAGTCTAGGATTTTTTTTTAACCAATTTTCAAACTATTTCACTTTAGTAAAAATAAGTGTTCTTTGAACACTTCCAGTAAAAGGCTCTCTTTTTTTTTTTCTTTTTAATTTATTCTTTCTCAGCAGATATGACAATGACAATGCATTATTTCATTTGGTGTAGAAGAAGCAACCATAGAGTTGTTTTGCTTGATTCTGAATGAATTAAAACAACTGAAAGATAGCATTAGAGCAATGATCCATTTGCTCATAAGTAATGTTAAAACTTCAAAAGTACGTTTGAATTTTACTTTTTTTCTAAATGTCACCTTTAAAGACAACATATACACAGAAGCTCGTTTAAGAAATTGAAAAGAGATCAGCCATTTCATTTTGTATTCAAAAGTAAGTTTTGTCTCAGTAATAAATTAGTTTTCCATACGCTGATGCTTTCATACAAAGTTGCGTCTGTAGGACCCTATATTCTGAACACCCTGAGCACCAACAGCAAACTATGATGAGGCTTCCTTCATTTTCCAAGTCTCTCTTTGTTACAAAACTGTTGAAAAATAATATTCAAACTGGACTGGCTGCTCCTGTATCTCAGCTGTGACCAACCATTTTTGGCATGATAGGTCTTTATAACATACACAAATTAATACTGTATTCTACTAACTGACCCAACTTTACTCATTCTTACTCACCAGAGATCCATGTCCTACCAAATTTATTTCTTCTTTCTAGAAACAAAGCCTCTATTCCTTTCATTTCATTACTCATAATCCCTAGACTTCCTTCTGAGGACTCATTTTTCTTTATTTTTGTTGCAATCGAGTCATAAACTTTCTGAGGTGAACAGCATGCATATGTGTTCGGTATGCTCTAGAACATAATACACTCACAGCAGAATTTTATAAATTATATAAATATTTCATAGCAACATTACTCTTTCAGTATTCTAAACTCTTAATAACCCTTAGTACTTGCACTGGGCCTAAAGATACCCTTCTCGATACAGTGATTTTTGTAAGTGGAATTCAGGACTGCAAATTCCCTCTCTCCTAATTAATGGCAAAATGTTTCCTACAAAAAACCATTCAGAAAATTCTCATGAACACGACAGAATTCTTGCAAATTAAATAAATATTCTAAAACTGTCTTACAACTTGTGTAAAACATTGTTCTTAGTAACTATATATATATATAGCAGGATTATTTACATACATGCATATTTTTTTCCCCAGTCTGGAGTTTTTGCACTGCATAGGGTAATTTTTTTCCTGATTTTTCTAAAATTTCAGACTTATTTCTGCACAGAAATTCAAAGGCTACACCTAAACAAGAAAATGCAAATGTATTCTGCCTTACAGTTGCTGTAGGAAATATTTTTTCCTTCATTATCTCTGCTGAAGTTATCAAAACTCTTCAGAATCCCTAATTAAAAATTAAGGACCATATGTTGGTTTTAGCATGATCCCTATTTCTTCATAAGAGATGCCAGAACACTATCTGCTCATTTACACCTAACCATTTTATGATAAGAATACAGGATTTATTTTACAAATAGCATTGATAATTTGCAGAGCTGAAATATGAAGTGACAATAGAAGAATCTTTTGATTCTGTGATCTTAATAGAACAATCGTATTACTTTTGTCTGCATAAATAAGTGTACTGCATGAATTTACAAGGGAAAGATCTGTACTTTGGAAGAATACTGAGGCTAAATTATTGGTGAAGGGGAGGGAGTGATTCAGCAAGCTCTTCAAGAATACATCACCTTCCAGTGATGTAAATTCTATACAAAGTTGAAACAAGAACTACAATGCAGCTTATTGCAGCATTGTTAAACATCAGTCACCTTTGATTTCCACAGGAAGCAAGCACAATCAGCTGGGCACTATAGCCTGCAATATGCACCAATTCATTAAAAATCAAAGATGAATTTTCCTTTTTTTTTTTTTTTTTCCCAGAACAGATACTGCTGAAATATAGCGCCATCAAAAGCAATTGTCAACACTGTTCAGGACTGATGAAAATGTCAGCAATTTTTCAAGAATTTCTCCATGATTTGGAGATTTTTTCAATGGAGCAGATACAGCATCCTAAAATATTACTCTAATATCAAAACAGGAAAATTATCATAATAGTGTTTTTTCAGGCACATTCTCTGGGAATTTATTGAATACCTATCGCACCTTGAGACACTAGAGAGTGAATGATAAGTGAATTGGGTGAACTCTAATGCTTCTGTGGAGTTATGATAGGACACATATTTAGGCATGTCCTAGGAAATATACACTAGGCAGTTGCAATCTTCTGTGATAGATTTTTCTTTTCTAAATAGATAATGATCGTCCTGTGCTCTTTGCACTTGAATATTTATTTATTTATTTATTGCTTTTAATTCAGCCTGCATCCTAACACCTGAACCTCTCACTAGTCCTGCTCATGGGTGCCTGAAGACTCCCAGGTGAGTTCAGCCACCATCACAGACCTGCTCTGCTAGTGCAGATCTCCTATCACAGGATCACACCCTTGCTCTGCCCTGACTTGCATGAGTCCTCTGCCAGCTCCCAGCTCCCCTTCTCTCACACAGCAGCTCCTGCCCTTGCTGCTCTGGGATGCAGGTCTTTCTTTGGCTGTCCTTCCCCAGTCCTGTCATTCCCAAAAAAATTTTTAAAGGCAGGCAGAGGAAACTAAACCAAACCAAACAAGTCTGTTTCTGAGATATAGAGGCCTGGTCAACACATACTATGACCCAAGATTGTTGTAGTGAATATACAGATGGCACTCATCTGGCTTCCCGCACTTGCATTCAGAATAACAAGATTATTATTACATCCAAAGGCTCCTTTTCACTGGGCTCCAGAAAAGTAGGAATTGCATGATTATTTATCTGCATAAAATTTCATCTTCCAGGTCAGAATACTTGTCTGAATAAAAATAATAACAATAATAAATGATTCACAAATGAACATGCAGTTGGTATGTGTAAAATGCCATGTATGTATTAATAAAATATATACATATAAATATAACTGTAGATAAGATAATCTTTTATAATATAAAGCATATAAATTGAATGTTTGAATAGAAGTAATGAAAGAAAATATCAATGTCAGTTGGAAGGTCAAGATAAGAATTAAATGGTTAATGTGACATTTCTGAAAAAACTAAAAACATGCATCTGCAGATTTTTTTCAGAGTAGGAACTAGTAAATAGTACACAAAGCTGAAGAAACAAAAAAGTGTACATGGAGCAAGAATTTTGAAAATCATCATTAGTAATAGTATTATTTGTTTCTCTTTGAATATAAACTGCAGCTTAACTGGCAACTATACTGTACCATAAACATCCACAGTTAGACAGTTAGCCATTTTTGGCATACAACAGCCAGGAAGATGCAAAATTAACCCTAAAGCAATTAGTTCGCCTGTGGCGAGAAACCTACTGTGGCACAGAGCCATATTATCTCCTATGCCTTCTCTCTTCTGGTCTCTGGGATAGCAGATGTAGCTACGAGGAAGAGTAGTGTAAAGCCAACTGTTTTGCTACAGCGCCAGGTAAAGAAAACCCAGGACAATTTTTGCCTTACTTCTGTAGAATCTGCAGACATGGTCAGTCAGTTTTTTAACTCTGGAAACAGGAAAGAGTTGTGCTATCCCCTTGCTCAGAAGAACTTGTTGGACCTTCATTCCCCCAATTGTGTTAATTTTACACTCCAAACAGAATTTGGGATTTGCAGTCATTTCTTCCTGAAATGGTGTGATCAGCAACTGAAGGGACGCTTCTGTAGAACAGCATGCTCCTTATTCTTCTCTGGGACAGAGCGGCCAAATTCAATGAGACCAAGGTGGACAAATGGTCCAGCTAGCTGTCTATACGGTCTCTTTAACAGTGACCATAAAATATCCCTTGGAAAGGACAGGACTAGGGCACTTCTGGTACTATCTCATAATTCTCTTCCAGACTAAATATTTTCAATTCATGGGATTTCCTCAGTGAATTATGTGGTGGCAATCTTTGTTTAGTTTGGATAATAATTATAGCAGTCTTGTTTAGTTCTGGGTAATAATTATTGTCTAGTTTTCTCTTGAATATTTATGTAAACTTATTGCACTCGTTCCATCCAGTGCACACATCCAGTTTGCCCAATATGCACAGGCTTCCAGAATTCTACTACGATTTGCAAGAAGCAGTACACCTTTTTGATGTAACCCATTTTATACATGCTTTTTATTCTATATTCCCTACTTGGTACAATGGAAGAGACAGTAAGTACTGTGTTCGACATGTATTTTCTCAGCTGGAAGTCTACTATTTTCACCTATAACTAATATACTAATACAGTCCATACTTTTAATCCTCTGCTACTATTCTCAAAAACTTCTCCAACTCTACCTTTTTTTTTTTTTCCATACAAAAAAGAACTCCTCATATATTCAAGTCTTGGCAAACCATGGATCTATGCAACAATATAATTATATTTGCTGTCCCTTTCTAATCTTTCCTAATACATGATTTGTTTCTTTAACTGCTACCAAGCATTGTTCTGTCATTTTCATGGAACTAGCTATCAAAACTTCAAGGCTTTTTGCCTGGGAAATAATGACAAGCACTGTACCCATTACTCAATGTGTGAAACTATCTTTACTATTATGTATCTCTCCATGTTTACTGACACTAAATTGCACCTGCCATATAATTGCCCAGTCACTCAGTTCCTAAGGTCCTTCTGCTGTTTCTCACAGTCACCTCTCATGCTTATTCAGTAGCTTTATACAATGAACAGCCTTTCTCACCTCACTGTGTGATTCCTCTTTTCTGGAGAATTTATGAAATATTATTTTAAAAGATATCAAAACACATAGCTATGGAACTACTATGGTAACTTCCTGGACTTCAAGATGTAACCTTTTAACGTTCTCTCTGCTGTCTTTCTTATGTCTCTACTGTCTTTCTTACACAATTACCTATACACATCAAAACTTTCCCTTTTATTCCATTCAATTTCCTTAAAAATCATTTTTGGGTATCAAGATGGACTATAGTAACTTCTTTATATGACTGACTGACTCGTTCCCTGACCTCCTCAAAATACTCCAAAGGATTTTAAAGTAAGACTTCCCTTTAAAGAAGGCTTAGTGACTCTTTTTCAAGTAGCTTATATTTATCCCATGTGCAATAATTGGATACTGTAAAATAACTCGCCCAGGAGAGATGTTAGAGTCCTCAGTTCTCTGTATTCTGTCCCTGAAACATCCTTCTAAAGACTGTCTGTACATATACTGTCTCACTCTTCTTAAGGACCAAGGCGTTTCACAGGACATTGACATTAATTCAGTTGTTTCAGTTCCCAGCTAGAATGGGAAGGTATGCTGGGTGCATACTTTCCTATTCCAGCCATCTATTGATATTTTTTGTGTCTATTTGTACAATACCATCAACTTTTTTATCATAACACAACGATACCTGTATGTTTGTACTACAGTATCTTCACTGTCTTCTCAGTTTTTGCAGAATCCCTTCTTCACTCCTTGCAAAAGAATTCCTGTTTGGAAATTTTCTTCATTTCTTTTGTAATGCACAGTAACTCATTGAAAAACATTGTACCTGCCATCTCCAGCTGCATGCTCCCAGCGTCTTATTGTCCCACACTATTCTCACTGAAATCCTCTCCCTTGCCTATGGTGACTATGTCTCCAAAGGAAAATAGTATCTCTTCTTCTCAGGACTCCACTTTCTTGACAGAATGCAGCACTGCTGTAGACAGAGGCAAAAAGTCAAATATAAACCTTCCGTCACAGCCTGACTGGTGTAAAAGGGAAAATAGGAATAGCAAAGTGGTTTTTGATTTTTTTTCTGCAGTATGTTTTTTTCTTTAGCTGAAGTTCTTTGGTTTGTTTTCCACAAAATTCTGAAAGTGTTCTAATCCCAGAAAACTCTCCATTCTCATGGTAGAATATGCGTAAGTGTCTTGGTATAGAACCCTTTTTTTGCACTTTATAGCTCTTTTTCTAAGTCTGAGAGTTCCTGCCTGTGAGCTGACAGCGCAGTCTCACCTTCCTTCTTGACGGATCTTTTCAAAGCTTTATGACCCTCTTCAGTCTTAAGATCTGTCTCTGGAAAAGGCAAGCTTGTAGGTAGTTTCTTGCTATTACTACATTAAATCTATTGAAATGTACTGTCCTGATGTCTAATCCTTCTACAGAAACACTTCTTGTTTGATCTCCTCTTATAATAGTCTCTTTAGATAATCCCTTCATGTTAAAAATTGCTCAATTATTGCTTATAAGATCAATTTAACTTGGCAAGAGTTTAAGACCAAAACGTACATTCAACAATAGGACTTATGTCATCTATTAGCTGTGCATAGCTACCGGTCCCTGTAGGTTCCTGTTAGCTGGAAACAAATATGTAATTCTACAGTTCTACTTACCCAACCAATATCAAATACAAATCATGAGGGAAAATATATTGTTTCTTTCTACTACAAAGCAGCTGCTACCAAAGGTAACTTACAATGCTGAAACACTTCTCATCCAATAGAGGTTTTTGCACTTTTCTTTTTTATTAGCTAGGTTATTCATTGGAATATAATATAAATAGCACAAACAGAATAAACTGAACGAGCTATAGATATACATCAAAAAGGAGTTGTCTTATTGTTTTTACTAAAGCCAAGACTAACAGGAAATAATTTGTTTTAATGTTGACCTCATACTTGCTTATATGTTCTCCCTTAATAATTTTAAGATATTGATTTATTTATTGAATTGTATTTGTGGCTTTATTTTGTTCACCATAAAGTTCTATCGCTAGTCAGCTTAATAAATTTAGTATAAATTAGCTCTAATATGGGAATCCATATACATCCACACAACGCACATACATTCACTCTTCTTTCAACAGAATTCCAAACAAATTATAAGCAACTCATTTTTCTTGCATCAAATTGTAAAGTACTGAGAAAATCAGAGTAGGGCGAAATTCCAGCAATGTTTGCTAGCCTTTTGACTCTCTTTCAAATTAATATTCAAATACAAGATAACGACGGAAGTTGTAGCCCATTCCACAGTGCCAGCTGTAGAAAGTTAATAAGAGCAAAGTACAAAACCACACTATCGTCTGATTGCTGTGCAAAAAAAAAGACTTATTCTGAAACTACTTTTAAGTCAAAGACTACTGTATTATCTGTGATCCAACTGTGGCTGATTATGCATTTTTTAAACACTTCACATTCATAGTTTGGATTGTGATCTCTGAATTTAATACTACTTTATCACCAGCATTAATTAAAACCTGTGCTGATACAGTCTCCTCAGAAACACATCATTCTAAAGACTTTTGTAGGAATATAAATGGACTCAGTGACAAGAAGCAAGGAATAACATATTAAACACATCTGTAAGATTTGCATAGTAAAGAGACTTGAGCTTATTAAATCTCAGCAATGATTTAAATCCATATATTGAAGATTTTCTTAAAATCATTAGTCTTACTATGTCTACACAGCAGAGAGATTTCCTTATTTGTTGTATAAATAAGAAGCTTAAAAACAATTATTTTGAGTGTCTGGAGTTGCTTTGCATCTGCCTTCCAATTCTTGCTGTTTATCTTGTTAATTCTTTTTGTTGACTTGTTTTCATGGAGCCTTCTTGAAGAGCATAGAACAGATGGAAATACATGTACAGAAAAGAAATATGTCAGCTATATAAAATATTGAAACCAATATAAAAGGTCATTTGACCTCCATTCATTTTAAGGATTTTAATGATACTGGTCTATAACTTTTGGAGACAGAAGTTGCTTGGTGCCATGCATCTTCAAAGCTGCTTGTTCTCAAAGGTAGAAAAATACAGATAAATGTCTCCCTTGGGCAGTCTTCTCCAGGACCTTAGCTGAATTTTGGGAAGTCTCCCACTGTTGATGTTACTTTTTGCCATATTCCTATATATGGTGTTTACTCCAGGTCTGTCTTCCACAAGGATCTTCATGACTTCCTAGTTCTAATAATTTGCATGCTATTTACAAAACAGTTTCTCTGTGGGTTTAAGGAGGATGGACAGGAGGAGGAAGCAGAGCACACTTTCTATCCCTGTCCCTTTCACATTTATTTAAAAAAAAATCTATTTCACAAATACTTTCATCTCCTAGATATGAGATAGATTTATGAAAGAGATGCTTTTCTGTGTATTTGCCATTCTTTCTCATTCTCATTTTCCAATGAGGAACGTTTTGTGCTTCTCTTTGATGGCTATTAACAAATTATATTTTTATGAGATTAAGTGTTCCTAACAAAAGTCATGACAGTCAAGTGTGAAACAATACTCTACCCTAGAAAAGCTCTGCCCTTCTGATAAGTTGTAAAAAAGAAGAATTCAGCAACTGGGCACTTTCTCACTTGTTTCTCTCTTATTTTGCCTGTGTAGTTTCTCTGCTAAGCAATAAATAAATAAATAAAGTTAGAAAGACTTTCTTTTCTGTTAAATAAAAAAAAGGTGCTACAAAATCTAAACAGATATTTGAAGTGGTATCAATTTACCACCACAGGACCTTTATTTCTGACCAGTAGAGCAGAAGCTGTCACTTTCCTTTAAGTGTGTGGAAACTACCACCCACGTTGCTAACAAAACGATCTGTCTTCATGACAGGTCAATGACCAAAATCTTCTAAGCTGCGATCTTGCTCCACATAATTTAAGCACATGGTCATCCTTTTCTTTTTAAGTCTGAAGGCAATCAGAAAACTCAGAACAAGTTCAACACTTGTTAAACAACAAGTTCAACAACTTGTTGAACAACAATATTAGTTGTTCAAAAACCTGAAATAGCTATGTACCACCCTATGCACCACCCATTGCACTGTACAGATAATAGCATTTATAATGGTATAGACTTGCTCAACTTCTGATATTTTATTTTTGGTGTTAGGCATAAATAGTAAATGGGACAGAACAATTATTTTTAAGCAAGCAGATTTTGGATTAAATTATAATGAAAGCATTTGAATGCAATCTCGGAAAAGTCAGTCCTGTAAATACCAGGGAACATTCAAAAGTGAAGACTTGTTGGCTTCAGCTCGTTAGAGCAAAAAAAAAGTCGTATCAACTTGAACAATGTGTGGGGTAGAATGTCACTATTTTTAGTAGTTATTACACCTATTCCACTGCGTGCATTCAGATCCTGTTACACTGACCACACCTTGACACTTTGGTCACAATTTTGAATTATGGTTATTGTCTTCCAGAGGGCTGATAATACAACTTTTAAAAAGTAGGTAAATTCAGATTCTCATTAGGATCTCTGTGTGCATGACTACTGTGACTAAGCCTAGGGAAATGTGCATAAGCCTAGAGAGAGCAAAGCCTGAAAAGTCTCTCAGAATCCATACAATCACAGTTTATATTTGCAGGGTCTTATATGAACAGCTTCTCATCAGGTGAAGCTTGGGATTCGTGATTGCCATCTATTTCCTTCTTATGATCTTCCAAGAAAGTATTATAGGAAAAAAAAAAAGTATGAGTGACAAATGTTTTAACTGTGTAACAGTAACATTTCCATGTATTACTAAACCCAATAAAGAAAATAAATAAATAAATAAGTACATTTACCAAAATTGTTTTACCTAAAAAAAATCTAATAAAGAATTAAGTGATAGAAAAAGTATCATTTGGACTTTCAGGAGAAAAATTTGCTGCTTGCATTTAATCTTTCAAGTATCATCATGTGAGTAAAATCTTTAGCAGCAATTCTATGAAAACTCTTTAGCAGCAATTGCTTTAGAAGCAATTCTATGAATTAACTCCATTTGAAAAATATAAACAACGTTACTAAAGATATATCGGCAAGTAATCGCACTCAGTTGATCTTCAAAGAAGATAGAAGCACATCTCAAAAAATGAGTTATAAATTCTGTTGTGTACATAAAAGGAAGAGATGTTATTAATTGAGCAAAATAGTAATATTGTAATAATAGTAGTATTATATATATTAAAAATATTTTTAAGGACACATATAAAATATATATTTTCAAAAGTAAAGAAAGTAGAGAACATATGTTATTGAACTTTTCCACTGCATTACTTAAAAGGTTTTAAGTAAGAAACACAGGTATTTGCAAATTTTGGTTTTTGTTCTTAGCCATTCTTCCCTTACACTGGCATAACAAATGATAGGGAATCATAATAATTTTTTCACTGGAAAGAAATGTGTCTATGATTTTAGGTCAGTTGTCATTACATTACCAAGAGGTGAAGTGCAAAACAATTAAGGACTTGCTTATTCTCTTCTTTTTTGTTTTGTTGTTGTGGAACAGTAGAACAGCTTGAAATGCACAGATTGAAGTGCAGTTTGAAGTTTGCACTGCAGTTATTTCCCACCAGCTTTGCTATGTTCATTGTCAAATTCACACGGAAATGTGGCACAGAGGTTTAAAGCTTTGATGAGTATATCATGAATAGAACTGATTGGCCTGAAAACTGCTAAAAGAAACATTGTTCTGAAATATTTAGTGCAGCTGCTAAAATGCACCTCTTCTTAGTGTTTTCCTGTGAATAAATTCAAACCCTGTAAGTACTACTCATAAAAGAAACTATCTCATGTTCATATATTTTTATCATACTGATATATACCACACTGTAAATCAGAAATCCTACCATAACTCTATACTGTACATTAAGTCATTGGCTGTTTACTTATGGGGTCTATAGCTGGTGGTGCTCATTGCGGGTCTATCACTAGATAAGTGACTTCAGCTAAAATAATATCTTTAAAAGACAATGTGACATCAGGATAAATCTATTCTGTGGATTCACCTATAGGGCCTTTTAAAAGAAAGTTTTAGTCACTCTTGTTTTAATATTCTGCCCAGCAGAATCACTGCTTTCTACAGTAACATTTTGTTATGTGAGAGCTAAACAGGTACTCTTCTTAGCATTGCTTACTAGATATTTACATGAGGACACAATGTTCTGTACTAATAGAGTAATTACTCTTTTTTTTTTTTGGCTCAGTCATTATAAAGTTTGCTACTATATTTGGAATATCATATTAAACTTCTGTTTCTTTCCATTTAATAATAAAAAGAGTATCACAAAGCTGAATAGATTCAAAAGTCAATGTCTTAACTCTGTGTATATCTTCTTGTTTTTTATAGAGTGAAGGTGCCCCTCACCTTTCAAAAGAAGATCCACAACTGCTATTTAGGCTTAGATCTTGAAGTGACATCTCTAGGTCCTTGCTGAAATTAGTATATCCAAGTTATTTAATATTCTTCCAACGGCTAGATACTAGAATTAAAGTGTCTTCCTAAAAATCCATGCAAATTGTATTCATCTTCTCAACCACCAAGATTTCTCTTTACTCTTTCTCTATTTTTTTTCCTTTTAAATAGCTTAATATCACTACAGAGAAGCAAATCTTCTGTGGATTGATTTAATATACTTAAATATACTTACACCTTTAAAAAAAAAGCTTCATTTACAAATCAAAAGTAGAAAGCAAGGCAGCACAACACTTATTTAGATGTTGTCTCCCAAATTCTCATCAATCTAAAGAACTCTGTAATTTGGTATATATAGAAGGGTGGTCTTTTTATTAGCAGAAGCTGCTATAGGTGGAACAAGCTTTCATAAAATCTACCTCTTCTATGGCTCTATAGAAATTTGCTCATCGGCAGATACGCCCATGGGTCTAAGGCAGCTCTCACTGATGTCGCTGAAACAGAGGTTTTCAAACAAAGAACTTAGCACATGTCCAAAGAGAATTTTCAACAAGAATTTAAAGAAGTGGAAGTTATATAAAATGTCTTAATACATATATTCCACAGTAAGTATATTTTGGCAGCAGTAATCTGCATCACAATAATGACAGCTAAACTATGCAGTATACAAGGACAGTATATTACTATTTTAACAGAGGGAAGAGTAGAGAGATTATGAAGTGATTTACTTTCAAATTCTAATATTCAGCTTTTTCTATTAGTGCCGCTGTAATTATTATTATTAACAGAGATCTGTGTTACAATAATAGCTACAGGTTAGAAACTATCGCCACTACATCCAAAGATCATGTAATGGACTTAAAGAGCTTATTAATATAGGACATTAGTTCTGGTTGCAAGTACCTGTTAATGGGCTAGATTGCCCTTACTCATGGCAAAATCTCTTGCAGGGAAGAAGATTTTGAGAAATGCTGCATTCCTTCCTATGCATGGCTTATTTGGAGACACACCACACTGAGGTGCTAAATAGTCAGCATGACTTTTCACTTCCACTTAACAGAGAAGCTAGAGTGAAAAAATGTACATGTGGAATTATGGACAGTCATCTTCCTCCAATTCCTCCTGAGGACAAGCAAACCAACAAGCAGAGTTTACATTGAGACCTCTTGACCTCTCTCCCCAAACACAGGGAAAATCTGTGAAATCAAGGAAGGATGACATATATTACCCTAAGATCTTACCTTAGCCTATTTTTCCACTGATGCAAGAAGGCAAACAAAAGATTCAATATGGCAAGAAAATTGTGGTGGGACATATAATTAATATTTGGAGGAAGCCACTCTACCTATCTGGATGAAAAGAGACATACTAGACAGAAGGACACATATGCTGTCTGAACTTCCAGTTCCAAATTAACCTGTTCAAATAAATAAAATTTAGGAGATCATATGTCAGCATAGTAATTCCTAGAATGTTCACAAGAGCTATTAAGTACTAGTATTAACAGGAATAATAATTGTAAGATATTCATAGTATAGAGTTTTTAATTTTTTTGTCCTTTAAAGTACAATTTCTTCAACCTATCAACAATAGCCTATATATTTTTTTTTTTCATTTTTTAATATTTCTGTTTAATAATAAAGCTAAAGCCATATTACACTTTGCCAAAACATTCAGTTTCAGCATCAGAAATCAAAGGTACTAAAAATAAATTCTTGCAGACACGATTTCTAATGGGTGAATGTGTGCGTGTAAACGGCTAACATGTATATGCATTTTACACATACTAATTATACACATAAAGTACATAGTACATATACACATTCTATGAAAGCAGGTGTATGTTTCTTAAATAAGCATGTAACAGGAATATGCTTGTGTTTTCATAAATTCTCTTTCAAAGAGTAAAGCCACTCAGAAAAATTGGCGAAGCTGGAAAAAAATATTAAGAAATTAGCTGCTGAACAAGCTTACTGTTAATTATGAAGGAGCTTCGTAAAGCCAATTAATCACGCTTATTTGAGCAAGTAATGAATGACTATTTCATTCAAAACTTTTCAAATGTACTTATAATTTACATATAAGTCAAATGCATTTGCTTTAACAACAGAGACTAAAGGTCTTCTAACTTGAATTTTAATTGTCCTGAATTTTTGCTCCTATAAATTCAGTGTGGACCATTAGTAATTATTAGGAACATTTCTCTTATTTTAAAATAGTCAACCCAAAGTACAGATTTCTGGGGGGTGGTTTTAATAATAATAATAATAAAAATAAAAATAACAACAACAACCACAACCTTTAATTCTGTAATTGAAATGTCTTTCAACTTGTGTTTGCTGTATGTGTCTGCCAGCATGAGACAGTGACCACTTACAGTGATTACAAAGTATACCAAATGTAGTATATATGTCACTTCTCCACAAGAGCTTGTTGGCAGCTTTGATCGACTTCTTTTTGATTACACCACAATCACCTCATTCCACTTTAGCTACTCTCACTCTCGCTGTCTCTCCAGGGGTTCAGATGTCATTGCTGTATACCTTAGCAGATGAATCAGTTTTCCTTCTGTTAAATCCTCTTCCTGGGAAGATGAATCTACTCATTGATTTTGACCAAAGACTAGCTTTTTAAAAAGGTAGAAGAGACTTCTGACCTTTTAAATGATCAGATTAAGGTGGTTATTTTCACATTATTAAGTAATCAAGGAAGAAATACATTAAGAAAGAGTTTAGTTCACAGACTGTTGTGCTGGCTTCTAAAAACTGTTGTGCACTGACAGCTAACCTAGATTCCATTTCTTCCTTTTCCTCTGAACCACAAGGGAACCTAAAATGCATTTTCACATTGCATTTTGCCTAAAGGCTCTCAGTAAAATTTAATTTTCTTACTGCATTGATTTTTCCATTATAAGTTGTAACAGTCTAATGATATCTCATAAGAATTTTTAGTACCGAGAAAAAGGGATGTGAATGATTTAGCAATAGTAACTGCAAGTGCTAGAGGATTTATTCTTATTTTCTTAAGAATCTTACATCTGTCTTTTTGATGGGCAGTTGTTGAAAAAGTCTGTGTCATATCACCATGTTTTTGATAGCCATCAGAAAGTTCTCTAGCCTGTTTCTAAAGGACGAATCAGGACCGAGATTCCTCAAAACCTCTCCTACTGCTGCTAACTTCTAAAAATCAAAGCAAAGCTTTTTCATCAGAGAGCTGAATAAGGTGCTTAAAAATTAATGGGCCACATGGAAACAAACAAATTGAGCTTGTTTCCAAAAATGCAAATGGCAAAAATGCAAATTCCAGAATGTACAACTGCTCCTGTCTCACAAGTTACACTACCTTCACTGAAGGCTGGCATCTTATCCTAAGTTAGCAAAATACTTAAAATTTGTCAGGTTTTTGCCTTATTCTTGGACAAAGAATACATCAGACAAATGACATGGTCCCTGGGAAAAAAAAAGAAAGCTCGCAGGCTGACGCCTTCCTTCAAAACAATTGTATCATCACCAAAGCTGTAGAAATCATGTCTGAAAACAACTGGTACGATAGACTGTGAAACATGAAGGCAGTGCCACAACAAGTACAGCAGAGGTTTGAAAGAGTCCATATGTTCCAGAGCTACAAAACACTCTCTTTCTCATTTCACTTCAAAGACAAGATAGATACATAGGTACATAGATGGACAGATAGATAAATGGACGTAAAAAATGTACATTACCTAGTAGGTTAAACTTTAATAGGCTAAACAGATTAAAAAATTAGTGCCTATTTTTCTTAGCAAACAGGAGTTTGATTAGTATCTTTTATCAGTTTTTCTATGAATTTACAGAAAACTAAAAGAGCATCCAGTAAGCCATTTTATATAATTTTCTTTCAAACAGCTTCCATAACAGTAACCAAGAGAGCTTTATTACCAAAGCTGGAAGCAGATGTGGGCACATCTCATATTGTAGTCAAGTCATCTGGGCTCTTCATGCGAACATTTGACTGTTTTGAATTCTTGGAAATAAACTAGATTGAAGAACAGAGTGCTTATGAAAAGTATGGCTTACACATTCCCCTACAATTCCCATTGTGCAGTGCATCCACTTTATGAAGTTTCTTTTTTGGCCCCCTGGATTTTTTTCTTTGTGAATCTCTTTTCTATTTTTAACATAAGTACTTACCATCCTTTCCAAAACACATTTTTACAGTAAACATTTGACCAACACTATATATTTGTGAAATGTAAATTCTGTTAAATGGACTAGAGCACTTAAAGCTTAACTGAATTGCCTTGCCCATAACAACAAAGTAATGAAATAACAATAAAGTAACAATAAAGTAATGAAATGAGTTTCATACCATATTTTAAATTCTGCACTTTCCAACTAGGGGAGCTTAACACAAGCATTTGCCTCCAACCAACACAGTAAATGAAGTAACATAATTGAAATGAATGTATTCATTTTTCTATGCAATGAATAGGGCCACTACAACTTCTTATTTAAACATCATTGGACTGGCAAGTCTTGTTTGGAAATGAGGTAGATAAGGTCATGATGTTCCTACAGGGAAGATGCATCAAGGTTAGGTTCTTTATAGCTCAAATACTGTGGAAATATCTCTGATTCAATAATTTAGAAGATGGATTTTGCATGCTTTTATGATTTGTGGATGACTTTTTAGCCATCACTATCTCTGTTATGCACTAAAATTATACATCAGTACACCTACTCCATTAGAGAAGCTGATTCTGACAGTCCAGACTGTATTTTTAAAACTGCCAGAGTTTTAGTCTCTCTTTAAATTGTGGGAATGCTCATTCTTATCGGGGTGGAGGGGGACAATATTGGTTGGTATTACTTTAATGTACCAATCATCCCTGTATTTAAGTGAAAATTAACATTTTTAAATTTAGACCAAATTTAATCATTTTCTACTTCAGCCTCTGCTATGATTTTTACATGGATAGAGTCATTCTGATGTTGATGCAGAACAGACTTTATGCTAACAATAGACATCTTGAGATAGTGAGTCTCACTTCTTTCCACTTGAATCTAGCCTACAGGACAAAAATAAATGTGTGTGCTAACTTCTAACACAAGGGAAGGTTCTCTATCAACGCAGTCTCACTATAAGCAATAAGATCAAGGAGTTTTAATGCAACACAGGATTGTCCTACTTCCTCAATCCTTCCATCAAGTTATTTATGTCTTCTGAAGTGAAGGATTATCTCATACAGCTTAGGATGTCCATACTGCCTGTGGCTAAAGGCCAGTCTGGGGGAGTCAGTCTCATTACCTTTCAAATTCACTTTCCGCCTCAGCTTTCCCCATCCTCTCAAAACCTTTCAGTAACAATATAAATATACATATATATATATATATACACACTTACATAGCAATATATTTAAAAAAAATCTGTCATCCCACAATCATACAATAATACTGGCAATGACAAAAAAGTCAGAGGTTCAAGGTTTGTCTAATCAAACATTCAGCAAACTAGGGATGTGTGGCAGATCACAGGTTTGTCCCTTGAACTAAGGAGGAGGAACACGCCTCCTCTTGTCCAGCTGGCACATTTAAGGACAAACATGTGTTATCTGTCTAGGAAGAAAAATTCTCTAGCACAAATGTAATTTTTCACAGGTGCACAAGGTGGTGACATATAACTCTGTTCTCCAAAATAATGGGAGGGTAGGAGAAAACAAAACATTAGAATTAAAGAACCAAATTAAGAGAATAAAAAAGTAAAAGTCTGTAAGTAAAATATGTATACAGGTCCTTTATGCCTAAGTATCTAAAAGAAAAAAAGGTGAATTCTAAAGCATCAAACACATGAACATTATGCTTGAAATACAAAACAATGCATTTTAGACAACTTATAATTGGAAAATTGTTAGAGTTACGATCATGCCCTGTATTAATACATATGTTTGCAAAAGGATAAATTACTGGATAAATTTAAAAATAATTAAAACTTCAATTAAAGGTTTCTGGAGGATATTGACAGAGAGATGGATAAGGGTAATATAAATCAGTTATTTAGTTAACGTGATAGAACAAGCAAAGAAAAATTAAAAAGAGGTTCAATGAAACTTGCTCCTCCCTAAGTTATGATTCAAGAAAATTATTTTTAATAGGAAACTTTTTTTTTATCTTGTTAAATAATTCCTGGTAGGGTAAGTTTTAGTGTCTCTGTCTTAAAATAAGGAAATTCAGGAACTGACTGAGCCTACTGTTCAAAAGCAGATTAAAGTTCAGCTCTCTCCTTACACAACACACTAGACCAGTTTCTTAAGATGATTTCAAATGTGTTTAAGGCTATAAAGAAATGCTATATTCACACACAGAAGTGCTGACCACAGGAGTATCTAGTGATGTTTTACTAGGGTCATCTCTGCTAAGGCTTCTGCTGTTCTTAATTTTTATAAATTACCTAGATTGTTAAATTTGCTGATCATACAAAATTGGGTGGAAAACTGCGTACTTAGCAAGTAACAAGTGGAGTTTAAATGAATTCTGATTTTCTATGTAACCAGGTTGACAAGCAGAAAGTGAAACTTAATGTTGACAAATGTAAGGCAATAAAAGTTGAATTCTAAAATAATAAACACGGGCATTTTATGATCAGATTTGTGTGGAAACAGGAAAACTGGAAAAAAAAGATAGAAAGATAGTGGATATTTCTTTAAATATATTAGAGCAATTAAATATGTCAGAAAGCAATTCAACATCCCATAGAATTGCAAGCTACAAATGTAACACATGGCAAATTCATATGGCAAGCTCTTTGAATATTTCATGAACTTTTCATCATAACATTTAAAGTACATTTTTCTGTGCCTAATCATTCCCACCCAGAAAAAATAAAATAAAATAAAAAATAAAATCTGAGACTAGAAGGGAAAAAACAAGAAAAAGAAACAAATAAAAAAAAATCAAGCTTTAGATATTTGATCAAGTGGATAAGACAGTGATTACGAACAACATTAAGCACATCAGATGAGATTAATCTAATAACCTAATTTCACAAACACTATTTTAATCATAAAAAATACGTGCTATGAATAAGAGCAAATAGTTCACTTTAAATGATGAGTGTAGCATGTGAAGAATAGTTAATAACAATAGTAAGAAATAATGCCTGATTATTTCTTCTCCTTCGCTGATCAAGAAAGGGAGGAAAAGGAACTGTATAATGGATTGGCCTCTTATTATTTCCTGCCTTATCAAAAAATAAAGTCTATGTTGAGATTAGATGATCTCTCACCTCCTTCGAACTATGGTCTTTCTTCTTCTTGTTAGGAAAGAATAGATAAAATCTGGAGCAAATGTTAGAATAAAATAATAGCAATGGTAGTCGTAAAGAATTGTCTCATTATTACCCAGCTTTATACTAAGACAATGGATTACTATCAACAAACAGATCTTGATTTCTTAGAAAACTGTATCTTGCTTACCCATTTTGCATGATCTAATTGCCTACTCTTTTAGATTCCTATATTAGGGGAATTAAGGAACTTGTATTACATGAGAAGTCATCAGATGCACCAAGATTTTTCACATTTATTAGAACTTTAATTTCATTAAATTTTCCATCTTCTGCTTCTATCTTAAACAGTTGTAATAGTCTTGTCCTCAGATAGATTATAGACTCTACTAACTATAGCAAGACCCCAAAAATATAGCAAGACCCCAAAACAAAGAGCTAAAAGTGTAGATAAGAATATGTATTTCACTGATATCCATATTCTAGAAAAACATCTCCTAACAAAACCATACAACATTTCAGACCTTGTTAGCTCCATTCCTCACTGTTCCTTCCATTTTATTCTCGTTCCCTTCAACTTTTCATAGTAATAATTTCATATTAAATCTTTATCTCCCACATACAAATAGATAAGTGGAAAACAGTCTAGACATGGTCTGAAAAAATGCCATAACACATCACAGTCTATATCTACTACTTCATTAATAGCATTTTTTTAAAAAACAACAGAAAAGCCACTCAACTAGAAACAAATTTTCAGTATGCACTGATTACTTGAAATGTTGGAGAAAATATTAGAAGATTGTTGATATTTTATTTAAAACTTAAATCTCAAGCCTGGTATTTTCTCTAACTCTTCTGAGTAAATTTGGAAAATTAGAAAATTTCATTATGAAAAATATTTCAAGTATTTTCCTTGATATCATTTACAGCAAATTTTTGCTCATTTGATTTATCTCTTTTATATATATATATATATATATATATATGTCTATGACAGAAACATTTGTACTATATTTTCCAGAGCAAGAATAAAATGTGTGCTTTCCAAGTCCAAAATGATATTTTTCATCTTCATTTACAGAGAGAAAGGTATTTCTGGGAAGACATAAGATTCAAACCTCTAACAACAGAAGGTTAAAAATTAAGATGGAATGATTCCTAGATACATTGAAAATGCATCTGTTTCAAATGGACTAGTAAAATGTACTATATTATAGGATGGATAGTTTCACCCTGATTTGTAACTACAAAATTCTGAATTTTAATTCTGATGTTTGCTGAGTGACCAATTAAGTTGAAAGGATGGTTTATAAGCTTTTAAGGTTGGCCTGCTTAACTCATAATCGCTGAGTGGAAGACATTTTAGTGCTACAAGGTAACACTACTTACTGCCAGAATTATTGATCAAGGAGGTGCCAGAAGTTTTTGAAAGTGTTGGGAAGTAATGACTAAAATAGTTTCGTATCTCCATACTGAGGTTAGAATAAACCTTGTTCTGACAAATGTTTTCACCAGATCACCATATTAAACGAAAAAAATGCCCTTGCTTTACCATTTGTGCTTTAGAGGGGTAAACATACAAAGATCCTACTTTTACATTGTCAAAGGAAAGAAAAAATAATAATTAAAAAAAACCTGTGTAGATATCTCTTTCAATGGCATAGAACAGCTTGGTTTAATTACTTACATAATAATGTTTTTCATATTTTAAAATTAAAACCATATGTCAAACTCAACAGGAAAAGAAAATACCAATTTAATCATGTTCCACAGTTATATTTTTCAAAAGTTGTCTTTCAAGACTAGTGTAAATAAGAACTTCAGTGGAAAATTAAAGTCTTAATTAGTAGCTCAATTTCCTTATATAAATTAAAAGAATTATAACCTGTGTTCTCAAAGAGCCAGTGTTACATAAGTTTCTAGTGATAAACTGATAAATACTTTAATATGAAAACATGACAGTAATTTTTAAAAGCTATACATTTTTCCCTGTAAATGAGGTATTTAGAAATTAAAAAAGATAATTAGAAGATAAAAAACAAATAATATCTAGCCAAATAAATATTCTCCAGACAAAGCAAGATGGAGTAAAACAAACAACAACAACAAAATAAAAACTAAACTAAGTATGTGATACTATTCTATTCAGAATCTTTATAAATACATATACATAGTTTTTGTATTTCCTGGTGCTGTTTTTGCTTTCATATTGCTTTCATTGAAGATTATAGGAAGTTTTCCTCTAGAATTAATTGTGATTGGAACCTGAACATTGATGCTATATTACAAAAATGTCTGAAGTATTTTGAAGACTTGAAGTCATTACAATCTGAAGCACAAGGAGAGTCAATATTTCCGTTTAGAGCATTTCTGTATGCAACACTTGCTCCTTGCATAATCAACCTGACTTCCACACATCCTCAAACACTAAGCAGAGCAGGTTTTATACAGGAATTGGAAAAAGTCTAAAAAAATCATCCCTGTTTAAAAAGAAACTGTCAACCGTCAGACTTGATGTGATGCAGGCTCATGACAAGAGCTGACCCACAAGCAGTGAACAAACATTCCAGTGATAATAAACAACATTTAATAACATTTAATCTATTTTGACAAACAAATCATAAAGTCAATTTAGAGTCTCCTTCATCTTTGTTCTTCTATTTTGTCAAGAAGTAAATTAATTTTCATTAATTAATTCTGCACAAATATTGAATCATTCAAGGGTTTTCATCAGCAGAATTAAGGACTTGGCCCTTATTTCTTTCTGAGTATAAAGTCCAAGAGCTCATGGACCTTCGTCATGATTGTTTTGGTTTGGTAGATTGGTTTGGTTTGGTTGTTTGTTTCTTCATGTAATGTTTACATATGAAGAATGACTGGAGTGTTTCATGATGTAGACCGAGTAGTCATAAAAATTAGGGTCCCCCTATCTATCTAGCTACCTGAAAGATGTATAATTTTCTTCTCAGATTTCTAAGAGGAGAGTCCAAACTGGTTGAATCAGATATCTAGAAATAGTTATGAAATACTTATGGCCGAGGAACTGTTACCTTATTAAAATACTGTAAGAAGTTTCTGTTAGTGAAAGTAGAAGTAATCCTGAGAAGTAATCCTTCTCAGTCAAGTTGAAGAGTACGAAGAGTACGATTTACCTTATCTATTAGCACATCTGAAATCCAGTTACTTTTACATTAAAGATTTTTATACATATACTTCTATGAATACTTGAATAGTTATGCTAAATTCATATGTCTTTACAAACATATTTTCCTACTGAAAAAGAGCAGATTTTCCTCTTTCAGTATTCTCTGCTGTGCCTGCCTGAAGGTAGAAAATGGATTGGATAAAAATCCTAACCTAAAAATACCTATGAAGATACTCATGATTACTCATGATACTCATATTTTATTATTTATTTGATTCTTCCCTCATATTTACAGTAATTATATCCTCATATATGGTTATTTGTAGTACTAAAATTAATAATATATGAAAAAACTGAGACTAGAATATGTGGACTTTTTTTCATACAGTCCCCTCCCATTTCAATACAGTTCACAGTATCTTTGCTCCTACACTTGTATGATTTTAAAGACAACAAAGGTAACTTAAAATAAAAAGTAATGAATCCTTAAATTGTATTTTATTACAGTTTCATCATGTTTAAAGTTTTTCCAGTTGCACAGATTAAATAATACCTACAGTCAAAATAGAGGACACTAGTCTTGGAGCTGGTTAATGTTACCTGTAATAGTTCCTACTTTTAATGAGGAAAGATATTATGTATAAATATTGGAATAGATTCCTTCCCTCTCTCTCTCCCACCTGAATGTCAGAATAACATCAGGACACATGCAAACCTCTGAAAACGTGCATGCATTTTAAGGCACCTTTAAGGAATAAAACAGTATTTCTGTGGTGGTTGAAATGAGTATTTTACATTCAAATCTTCCCTTACTATTTAAATAACTTTAAATGAAATGGTAGACATTGTCATTTTAATAGTCCATCAAAATCCTCAAAAGCATAAATACCTTAAAAACATAAAAGTTAAATTCAAATTTGCATTTGAAGTTACCTCACTCTTGTAAGGTATATCTAGGATATTATCTGTTCTGTAACACTTCAGATCACATACAAATCCTTCACATGATTTTGTAATTTTTTATAAGACTATCTATCTAATAAGCTTTTATAAATCTTATGAATATACTCTTACATACTTTGGTTAATTAATAAATTGATTGGCCAGGGAATGGGGCTTGGCATAAACAGACGTTGTCAGCAAACAAAGCAGTTAACAGTTTAGTTAGTTTAGCTTAGGCCTCTAACCACGCTGCCTGCCTGACATCTTCAAGGATGATAAAAAGTTGCTTGAACTTTGTAATGTATCGAAAGGTTATTTCTGCAGTATTCTGCAGATTTTTTTTTTTTTTTTGCTGTGTTCAGCTTTTTGAGCAGGGTTCTCTACATTTTCCCTTTCTCTCTCTCTCACTGTGCTTGCGGTCTGAAAGGGGACATCTTCAGTACTTGCCTGAGATCCATTTTGAGTCCCGTTCAGAAACTTGTGTCCTGAAATACACTACATATGTTGGGAAGAAAAGAGGAAATCACCCATCCAAAACCGAGTTAACTTTAATTGACTACTTTGTTTTCTAGATGGTGATGAACTGGTATAAAGGAGACATGTGAAAACATATTCTGGCTAGCATGCACCAGCAAAGCACTAACAACGCTGTCTGGTTCCATCTGTCCTGTGATTAACATAGAGTCTAGTCTCTTTTAGTAATATTCAGATTTGCATATGCAACATTAATTTATCTGGTTATTGCTGTTTCATGCTATTTTATATGATCTCACCTGTCTCTCTATTGCAAGTACTTGATAATTATAACACACACAAAAAAGAATTGCTTAGTTCACACTGCTACCTTTAATAACATGTGTGTTTCTCTTACCCACTTATTTTGGTTGCCACTTTTGTAATCTTTCCAGTGATTACTTAGCTTATAAATAATCATGTGCTATGTGTCCATCTTTCCTGGAATTAATATGTAAATATCACTTTGGTTCTTGTCATATAAAACTAGCTTCTGATCACCATGGAAAACTAATCATTTAAATAATAAAAATTTACTGTAGTTTCAGTCTGGATTATGCAGCACAGAAAGTGTGGATTTCCCCTGTATTTTCCCTAATCCTAACATGAAATAAGGACTATGGTGTTTCCAAATAATCTCCTCAAAGTGCATAAAGAAAGTAATTGTTTCTCACATTACAAGAGTAGTAATAAAGCAGATACATAGTTGAAATAAAACTCCAGTTTAACATTTTTGGGGAAAATAATTATTGTCTTTCTCCTCCATGAATTTTCTCATGGTGTGCAAAGGAATACTTTCTTTTTTTTCTTCAATGTATTTTGGGGATAGGATTTGCTTGTGTCTATTGGGATATTGACCAACCGTATTGGTCTGTGCAGTTGTAATCAGCCAAGATTTTAAAATAATATACAAAACCAATAAAAGGGAAAAAAAGTCAAACAAGCAACGACAACAGAGAGATCTGATTGCTGATCCTGGAGATGGAGGAGTGGAGAGTGAGGGAAATATCCCTTCCGTCATGTTCCTGTCCACTGCTTTCTCTGCAAAATCTTTACTGATGGAGGACACAAACTGGTACTTGTTAGAACAGTTTAACAGTTTAACAGTTCCATGCTGTTCCCTAGTGGATATGTTTGCTTTATAAAACTGCCCAATCTGGCACTTCCTACCACTTCTGTTTTCTCATTTACAACTGAAAATATACAGTGGTCCCTCTGTGGGCAAGCAAAGGGCTGCAGGGATTAAAAGAGATGCATTATGGGATCCAGGGAAATATAATCCAATTAACACTTCAGGTCCTGTTCCACTGACGCCTGAACACATCTGTCATACTTGAAAGATGGATTTTTTTTTTTTCAGTAACAAGGAATAGACACTTACAAAACTGCTTAAACAACTTGTTTTCAGATTTTACCACTTTTCATTCCTACAAGGCATCGCTGAATAAAAATCAAATTACACTTATATGTTAAGTTTTTTTTTTCCTTCCCCTTCCTATTTAGGCATTAAATCAAAAGTGTGTTTTACAAATAGAATGAAGTGTGTGTATATATAATATATATAAATTTTATTTATGTGTGTATGTATGCGCATGTGTGTGTGTATATATATATTATACGGAAAGCATTTCTGTAAAAGGATGTTCAGGAAGATTTACACTTACTTTAAATGCAAGCTTTGGAAAAATATTCTCTCTCATCCCCTCCTCATGACACTTAATTCTTTAACTTTTATTCTTTTCAAGCTACCAGTCAAGGGAGAAAGTGCAAGAGAGGTGATCTCTCTGGGCACCTTTTCACATCACTACCAATTTGAATTGAAGGCAATCAAAATTTGTTGATAAGAGAACATAACAAGATATCTTTCAAAAGTTCATACTGCATTATCCTTCTCTCTTCTGACTCATTCCAGAGATCATTCATAGTCAAATGACCATCATATTTCAAAATTTCCACAGCAAGAAAGCATTTTTCACTCAAGTTCTCAGTCAGCTCTCAGCACAGCCTCTACTCATTTCATTCCCCAGGAGCTCTCATTGAGGGACATGGCACGGCCAGGCCATCTCCAAGGCTAAAGTGATGCAGGATTGTAAGTCAGCTCCAGCTTCTCTGTATCCTCTGCTGAAGATGAGCAGCACAAATCCTAACTCCAAGTCATATGATGGACCAAATATTTATTTAGAAAATTCTTGAGGACAAAAGGCATTTGTGCACCACTCTTCACCTTAACCAAAGCAGAACACTGCTGCCTGTTCCTCTCCTCAGTCCAAACAAAGGTTTAAAAAACTTTCTGACCAGGAACATGTGGTACCAATTAACACGAGCACTTTTTTTTTTTTTTTATGTGTAGCAGAATAATGTTATATAGATAGATAGTGTCATTAAGAACAAACTTCTTCATTCAGCATTTTACAATTCTACCACACACAGTAATGAAGTATTGCTATTCCTCTTTGCCACAGATGTCCAAAAGGTACTAACAATAACATCGTTAGCAAAACCAGAAGATGAAAGTGATACTGTAGTTTGCTGTAACTTAAAATTGCCATATAGCAGTTCAAACTGAATACAAGAGATGAGACAAGACATTAAAATCACTAGCTGTTCACACATGCAAACCAGAAAAGAAATAGAACATACCAAAATTTCATAACCAGTTAGAAATTATAACCAATAATAATACTCTAGCTCAAACAAATTTAGGTGAAGTGTGCTCCAATCAGTATTACCATTATTTTAGTCATGACCATGTAGCAGGCCTTTGGAAATTACTATATCTGCTTTCATGAAAACTGATACTACAAACCATGCTTTTAGCCACCAGTGACATTAAGCTGCTGCAGATAAGGAGGAAAGTTACTATCACCAAAAACAAAACAAAAAAAAACACACTGCAAATCTTCTTCTGCAAGGTAACCTTTTCATCTGAGTTCCCTCCTAAGACTACTAAAGCACAACGTACCAATAAAGCACACAAATAAAAAAAATAAAAAGTGTATTAGTATGACATTTGCAAAATGCTGCATTGTTCATTCTGTTCCCATGTTGTCTCCTTGCATATAGAGCAAAAGAAAATCTATCCTTTCCAAAGATTGCTGTGTGGCCTTTTTTCCAGGCAGCCCCAGAGTATTATCATAATTATTCTTATCATAATTATTATCCACTCTGTTTATTGTCTCTCAAGTTCTATTTGGACCACAACTGTGCTATGATGCAGGCACAAAGGACATTGAACTTATACTATAATACTGTACTACTTTTAGAGATACAGAGTCATACTAGATTATGAAAGCTTCAACTTGGCAAAACATTTTCCTTTTCTTCTGTTTTCCTACACTAATAAAGTGCAAAGCAGACCACAAAGCACTAAAAACAGATGTGAAATTTTGCAGGGGCGGAGATAATACCCTACAAGTATGGAATATTACATAGGTCATTCATGGTGATAAGATGAGGTGAAACAATATGGATTAAGGTTACCAAGGTTTCCTTGAACTTTTTTTTCTGCTTATTAACTTTTTCTGTTCCTTATGATCTTTATGATAACTTTTGAAGATCACTTCATCTTCTGTTTATTAAAAATGTGTATGGGCTACAAACAGGGACCAGTTTCTTGCCTTTCTAAACCCTGATGGGCACGATTTAGACAGAGACTGTTGGAGTGATCCCTGGTGCACACTGTTCCCAATACTCTTTATCAAGCAAAACACTTAGGATATCTCATGCAATGATCATTTTACTATAATATCCAAGTAACCACAGCAAATACATATTCAAGTATCTTAATGTTATTTGCTTCAGAAAAAAATGTTTAAAAATTAAATCTGAATATAATTATTACCACAAGATTTATCACATCAGTGCTGCTTATACTCCAAAATCAATATCACTGACCTCAGAAAAACATATTGTTGCCAGTAATCTTTAACATTTGTTTAACTGTCAAGATTTCAACAAAACAAAACAAAAACAACAAAAAGAAAACACCATATCTCAGCATAATTATATTGTAGGGCTTAAAAACCAAAAACAAATAAACAACAACAATAAAAAAATGACCTACCAAAGCAGCAAATAAAGGAATAGTTGTGTGAGTTTAAATAGTTCATGATCTTTGCAATACCCTGGTATCCTATGTCTGAGACACCAGTATACTGCTAGGAAAAGAAAAAAAAACACGGATTGGTTCTGTGGATTGTATACAATTGGTAGCATAATCTTTTGGAGTTCTAGAGCCTGTGAATAATTCATGAAAGGAAAAAAAAGATGAAACAAATGAGCTTGTTTCAGAATATGAAGACAAGGTTGATGTCATCTGAACAAATGCACATGCATACAAGCATACACATATACACACCATGTTAGGATTTCTAGGATGCCTCCAAAATAATAAACAAAATCATACTGATAGTAAGGCACAAGTGTTGGTTAAATGAGCTCTTTCCATTAGTTTCAGATATAATTAGCATAACATGGAGAAAAAAGGTCCACGTCTTCTTGAAAAATAGGTGAAAAAGCAAAGTTACAGATACAGCATGAGAACACAGACATGTACAATTCATCTTCCCAAACACTCATAAAAAATATGCTGTTTTATGTTCTTGGTTTTCTGAGCAATCTGCATGGAGCTAGGAGTACAACACAAGAGAATCCCAGATTTTTCTGCTACCAGCTGAAGGGTGAGCAGAGGCCTTACATGAGGTTTGAGCACTCACATCTCACCTACAGTAATTGAGAAAGGTAGCCTGATATGACTTGGCACTAAAGACCTCAGTAATGAAACTTCTTTCCTTGGTGAGGATCTCCACTAAGTAGTGTGTGATGATGACTCTCATTACTTCCTCATTTTCTACCCTCATTTCCCTTTTTTTTTCCTTCTCAAGCATCTTCTACCATTTTTTTTTTTAAGTTACAGAGGAATATACACTGCAGTATTTTACAAGATCTTTTTTTAATTAATGAAGAATCATTGAAACAAATGTCACAATCCATGTCGGTCTTAATTTGTCCAACACCGATGATTAATAACATCATCAAGACACTGAACACGTTAAAAGGCAGGCTTTCCTCCTCTACTCTTTTAAGTTCTCAAGCTATCCAACACCTTGGAGAAGTTGCAGGGGATGGGGGAGGGCAGGATATACTTTGTATAACGGCTCTTGAGTTTTGTTCAAAGGTATTGACACACCTAGCTCCTTGCGACTTTCATAAATGTCTATCCTATTAATTCTGTTGCACTTTATCCATCCTAGATTATATGAAGATAATTCTTTACCATTCATCCTGTATTAGTACACACCCAATATGTACATATCCTTTATGAGATGCCTTTCTCATTTTATAATTTTTGAGGAAAAAAAGTGGCAAGGAATCCTATTTCACCACCCTACGTAAAAGTAGTGTAACTTTCAACCTGGTAAAAAGAGTCATTATTCTCAGGGTAATGAAGAACAATGAAGAATATGAAAGAAATGAAGAGCAATCTGAGTCATGAGAGTTGAAGCCTAGATGATTTCAAAATAACAAACCAGGGATTTTTAATGATGTTCCACCTTTCTCTTTAGGGAGGAAATGGAAGAAGATGGAGAAGGCTGGTCATGATGGAAGAGACAGAGTCATGAAGTGAGCTCACTTCACGGTAAGAAGGGAAGATGAGCTTGAACATATGCAGTTGGATACTTCCTAAATTAGGATTTTATTATGAATATGGCACTGAGAGCATCAAGAGACTTCCTTTCCGTACCTATAAATGTCTCTGAAATCCTACAGCTGATGAGGGAAAAATAGGCATGTAACCTGCTAATGTTATGCCATTCATATCATGGACGCAGGTGAAAGGTAACCAGTGCATAGTTGCCTATGTTTAGTGACCTACATATCTTTTGATTGTTTCTGAAGTTCTGCAGCCCACTGCACACTTTCTCATCAAGGAATTTAGCAAAATAATCTACAACCTCACAAGCTGGGCTTAGCTTTGTCTAGCGTATTTTCATCTGAATTCTCACAGGATGCTGGTCCACAGGACAAGGAGTCCAGTCAATAAAGTCAAACACATAGCTCATTTCATAAAGGTGAATAAATCTGTGTATCTTTTCAAGTCTTGTTTTCCCAACTAATTGGAAAAAAAAAAAAAAAAAAAAAGGTCTTGCAAATGGTATGAAAGAGCCATTATTATATTCTTTGTGTGCATATAAGGAAAGAATATATTGGGCAAATAACTGTACTAAAATTCAGCAAGTGACTAAATTATCCAATGGAAAACATAGGTTTTCACTTCAACAACATATATGCTTTTTATCTGTTTGTTTTAATATTCCATCTATTATCGATGCCTGCCCAAATTTATTAGTTATGTTTTGCTGGGAGAATTTCTCTTCTTCAGCACTAGGATTATGATGGATAAAAACTTTGGTAGCATACTATTTAAAATTCACTTTTGTTATATACTCATGTATATTTGCAGAGACTTGAAAAATCGTGCATTAAATTTGAAGTAGGCAAGCATTTCTTCCTAGATTTTTTTTGCATATCCATCAAAATGTCAAATATATAGTTTCCTTCAGTTATGTAGAATATTTTAGTATTAACAACTTAATGTTAATCAAGCTTCTTCCACTATGTTTTCTCCCATCAGAGGAATTCGGTTTCCATTTCTACTGACTTATGAGCATGATAACATTTTTCTGGTCAAAATGCACAGTACATGAGAGTCAAAATAAAAAAAATAAAAAAAAAATAAAAAAAAAACTTTTCATACACTGTCATTCACATACTTCTGCATGAAGAAAACACATCAGCTGCAATTTGCTGACCCTATCATGATATCTGGTGAAAACAGTGTTCTTTTTACGCTGGTCTGGTAATGTCACCTGAGAACCTCATGGTTGTAACAATAAAGAGAGAAAGCAACTCATGCAGATGAGGAAGACTTTTATTTTTTTCTCTTCTTGCAACACTTTTCTTAAAAGTGATATTATCATTGATTTGTCTTTTTCCTGATACCATATTATAGCACCTTCTTTTGAATGCAAAGAAAAAAAGGTTTTGAGTCAAGTACTTTGCCCTGTTGGAATTTTTGAGTTTTAGACAAGATAGTACTTGATTTGATGGCTATACTTATGTCCTACTCCTCAATTGCTCCATCAGATAAGGCCTCATTTTGGTTTCCCTTTTGTTATTGCTTGCAATTTTATAGTCATCGGAATAAGAGGAATAGTATCATTTTCCCTTGCACTTATGTTAAGGTATAGATAGACTGTATGTTATACTTTATCAGAAGTTGAATAGAGAAATAGACCTAGGGTTAAAATGGAATCTACCAAAACAATGCTTCGAGGGTGGGGTTAAAAATTGTCTTGGAAATATTCTTAAATAAATCCTCTTGCTAAAATAAAAATATATATATTAATAAAAATCATAGGACTAAAATCGATGAGATGCTTGAAACAACTATAATGTGGATGACTATATTTTTCCTAACGACAGAACAAAAGACCACTTCTGTGCAAAAGAGTCAGAAAATAGTGAACCTGAACTACTTTGCATGCTGCCCTATGTAGCACAGGGCCCACTCAGGCTGCGAGCATATGTCCTGCCCTGCAAGGAAGGATACATTCCCCGGGTGTAGGAGAGACAGAACGTGTCAACGCTCCAGGAAAGTTACTTTGCCTGACATACTCCCACACTGGCTGTTAAAATGCTGCTTGAGAGTCTAAAAATGACTTTCCTTGGAGGCTGGAGTAGATGCTATTGTTCTTGAGGCAGTTATTCCTGTGGCAGCAGCCCTGAGAGCTGCAGCTCCCAGGGGGCGCGATGGGGGCGCGATGGGGACGCGATGGGCGCGCTCTGAGCCTGCTGCCGCCACAGGACCTTTATGCAGGTGCCTCATCTCACATCAGTCCTCATTAGGTAGCTGCTCTGACACCTGCAAGAACCTCACCAGCCCAAAGGTTTCATAGCCACTCCAGAAATATGAAAGTTTGTCTTACTCATACAGTTTAAGTAATAACTAAAAGTACCAACTAGCCTCGTGTCTCCATTAAACCAGGACTCCTCTGGTTTACAGACTGGGTGAGCAGCCTTGCTGAAACCCTTTGCTGACTGTTTTGGCTTTCCACGGGGAAAGAGCAAGCATTTTAACATTACACTGCTAGAAAGTGTTAAAAACTCTCTGCGGATGAGATGATTGGTAATCTAAAACCAAACAAAGAGCCGTAGCTTGGAGGAAGAGTAATGCCTTGATGGCCGTCATGAACAGCTCTCATTCCTCAAATTCAGGAACAGAGATGAATACACCCTGTGCATTAACAAGTCCACGTTACCTCTTGAAAAGCTTTCATTAAACACACACATGCGTGCACACACGCACACACACACACACACAAAAATGTAAAAAAAAAAGAGATGTAAAAAACACTTCCAGCTTTTCACATTGAGAGGCAAATTAAGCCCTGGACTGACTGACATTGTGAATATTTTTCTATTCACAGTGATGCAGAGGACTGGGCCTATAATACCTATCCTCCTTTTAACTATGGAGTAAAGGGGCTCCTGCTGCTCACAGCTGGAACAAATTCCACACCGTGTTTTTATGAAAAATCATCAAACTATTCAGAGCTTCTCCATCAAGACATCAAGATATCTATGTCTCCAAATACATTTGTAAATCCGTAATTCTACATTTCTGCACAATGTCAGTGCATAAACTAGAAAGAGTAATAGTATTTCAGGCAAATTTAAAGAAATTTAAAAGCTTTCGATATAAATTTAAAACATATTTGTAGGTTGATAGATTTTAGTTATGCTGACAGAAATTTTGTAACAATTATTTTATGAACCAGATTCTGCAGTCCCTATTCAGTTAAAAATTTCATTAAACTGAGCCGGGGTTTAGGCTTATGTATTGATACAGTATATATTTTTTACAAAGGACAATCAATTTCATAGTAAAGATATATAGAACATTAAAAAAATATGACTTGAACAGTAATTTGCACATAACAAGGTATATTTAATAGATTAGAAATATACGAAATAGCAGAAATAACAGTTATTCTGCCACTATTAACAACAAACGAAAATATCTGCATCATTCAATCCTCAGAATGATCATAAAAGTAGTAATTTATCCATAATTTTCCATTTATTGCTAGCTTTTCTATTATTGTTTTATACTGAAACTTATTAGAGAACTACCAGAAGAGATATATTGAAAATCAGACAGCATCGAATATCATTAGGAATTCTAAATATATATATATTCATTCCTTTTTATCTAATTGTGTGTGTGTGTGTTCACATTTCTTAGTCTTAAGTACATTCATTTCGTGTTTAAGAAGTGGTTCATCTATGCCTGGTGCTTATGTCCTAATGGAATTTTAAATCCATCTGTTTGCTATGAAATATTTTCCATAGCAATCAAATATTATGTCCAAAATATTATGGACCAAATCACTCCTTGTTCAACTGTGATGTGGTCAATATCCTGTGACCTTATTATTCTTATTTAATTACTGCGGTGTATATATATACATATATATATATGTACATATATATATTTATATATATAAAATTGCTGACTTTATCAAAGTTTCTGTTAAGCTTATAGAAACAAAATTCTAAGGCTATAGGAATGGAGAGAAACATTAACACTCTTTAAATAAAACCTTTGTAAAAGTAAGTGACTTGTGATACATTACATGTACATTAATGTGTACCTCAGTGACAATGTGTGTTATGTATAGAAAACACACATGTATTCAAAGTGGAGATTTCCTTTTTTTTCTTTTCTTTTTCCCCCCTGAATGTTCTTCACAGTAAATTTCCTTAAAATCTCTGGGAGTAGTAATAAAGGAAAAAAATACTTTTCATGAATAGGAAACAAAAATCCAAACTTAAAAAATCCCAACACTAAATTATAGATCATATGCATAAATGTCACTGCTAATATTTGCTGCCAAGAACATTTTGTTGCTTACAAGGTCTTCAAAGTGATACTAAATCAATTAAGATTATTCTAAGAATGTGGACTTCAGGTACCAATCTGTTTTCACATTAAACAAGCTTTGGACTGATAAAAAATATCCCCAAATCTTTGATGGGCCTGTTTCCCAATTTAGCCAATGATGTCTTAGTTTTTCCAATTTGTTACAATAGTTGGAACCTATAGAATTAGCTTATGCACACATGTTTTTTATATTACATGAGTTAATATCTGACACACAAACTACGCTGATAAAAAAAAAATCCATATACTAGTTAATGTTTACCATATCCACCGTTTCAAAATACTTCCTGCGATATAACATTTTGCTTGTTTGTTTACTGACAGTTTCTTCAATAAAACCACATTAGCAGATAATAACAGCCTGTCATCATTTTTCCATCACAGGTTATCACCACAAAGTTTGATAGTACACTTGTACACTATATGATTAATATTCAAGTAGACAATGTTACTTGACTTTGTCAACTGAAAGCTAATGCAGGTATGGAGGAGTTTATTAGAAAGAATTCCAACCGTAAGCACATGGTAGAGGAATTAATCATTCTCTGCAGACTGCTTATATATTTTACCAGGCCATTATCTGATCTGAATAACAAGAACAATTGCATAATAAAACATATTACTGCTGACATATGCAACTTTATTCTAGCTACTTTAAGAGGTAACTATCTTCACAGCACGAGGTCTTTTTTGAAGTCCTCATTGTTTCTTTTGAATTAAGCTGACCTAATTCAACATTCTTTTATATCAGTATATACGATCAAGTGTGAGATGTATCAAACTTAATTTCTAGGATTTGACTCAGGTGATCTTCCTTCGTAGTCAGTAATAATTACAGCAAGATTAGGTATGTGTCAAGTCATTTTTCATAAAGATACAGAAGAATTGCCAGGAGAAATCCTAGATTTACAGAAATCCAAAAGTTAAATAATTGAGAGTATGTTCCAAACTAATAAAGCCATAAGTTTGCTGTGATTCAACCTAAGCCAAACATTGTATTACATAACTGATTATTCAAATATATTTCAATCTCTCTCTCCCACCACCACCATAGAAATTGTCAAAATATACTTTTTATTAGGTATTCAGTGTCACATGCTTCGTGTTTTGGGAGTACCCAGCATAACGGCAAAGCTTAACCTAATAAACTTCTCTGTATGCAGTCTCAAAACACGTCATGCAAATTATCTGGATCTATTCTTTTAAGATTTTGCCCACAGAGAGTTTACCAGAGCAATGAGCAGTATCAAAATGTTACCTACCTAGAGAAAGGGAAAAAGAAGGAAAAAAAAAGTAGGGGTGTGTGTGTGTGTGTGTGTGTGTGTGAGTGTTTGGGGGGGCGTTCCATCCCTCAAATCCCAGCAACCCTCTTCATGTTTTAGAACTGAAAGATAGATTAACAGTACTGAAAAGCAAAGACAGGATGCCCTATTGAACTACCAAGGTCTACCGTTGTTCTTCTCTCTGCAAGTTCACAAGTTCATCAGATATTTTTTCTGCTGTAGTTGTTGCCACCACTTCCTCAGAGAGTACAGTGATGCAACTCTAAGTCACCCTGATTCACCACTTCAGGACTTACAGTCTACGCTTTGTAATTATTACTAGCTTTAAGTTTATGAATATCTGAAAGCAACTCTGAATGCTATTCTTACTGCATACTTTAGTATTATTCCTTTATCACAAGCACTTACTAAAGTAAGCTCTTTCTAATTCTTTACTGTTGTTACAGTAAAAAAAAAAGAAAAAAATAATATTTCCTAACTTTACAAATAAGAAAATAATTCATTTGACCATAGTAAACTTTCATTTCTAAGGACAATGATTGATTTTAAGTTACATATGTAAAGCCAATGTTAATTTCACACTGAGATTCTTTATAAAACACATTTTTAAATACATCTTTAATAGCTTCTTTGAACTCAAAATTAATGACACTCAAGTACACTTTGATTAGATGAAAAATAAAGACACAATTCATAAGATTTGAATTGTAACATCTATTTACAGATTATTCTGAATTTATACTGTAGAACAACCAGATTGGGTCAAAAATTTGTAAAGAAATAAGTTTCTGTTATTCAAACTGTTCCTACAGGAGACACAATAACACAAGAAGAATTCAAATCCAAGTCCATTTGGCAGGAATAGAGAAAAAAAAATGCTGAAATGTTATTGATTTCTTCGAGTACATTCAAAAAACCTGACTCGACTATATTCCTACTGACATAACGCAAAGGTTTTATTTAGACACGAGCAAACATGAGCAAATATTTCCATTGTCATACTCCTCATCCTTATTTCCTTCCTTTACCTAGGAAATAGTTAACTTTCAAATACTAGTACTGGCTGTTCCCTACCGGAGATGCAGCAAACATCAATAATGGGTCCACTGTCCCAAGGGAAATAATGTCTCCAAAAGTTCCCCTCCCAGATGTGGATATATTTAGTTCTAAACCGCACCTAAAACCAGACACCTCATGACATACCTCTATTTCATCTTGGTACCTTTTCTCAAACCCACAGCTCAAGCAACAAACCTCAGCCCCTTCAGGAGCCCCTTTCAAATGAGTTTACCCTTCTGCTGCCCCAAGATCTTTGTCCTACACTGAGAAAGTGTCATCAGTACTTTAGGATATGTCCTGGAAAAGCACTTAGAAAGCAAAACTGTCTTCTGGAACTGTTACCCTCATTAGAAGAAAATAAAATACATAAGCAAGCAAACCTCACATTATATACATAAAATAAACTTCAGAAAAGAAATTAACAACTTTGGAGACCTGGACTAAAAATGAGTAAAGCTGAAGGTAAACAAGGATTTTTTTTTTTTTTTTGGTCTGCACAATCATGCACACTTCACCTTAAATGAATGCCCTGTCACCTGACATTACTTAGCTGGTCACAATGCTCCAGAGGCTCCTGAAGGTGCATCCCTTTGTTTAGATTTTATCTGAAATCTACCACATGTCTACACTCAGGCTAATGTAGGCACCACACAGTACTTGACACAGTCAGTGCCTTGACACAGCATTCACCTTCAATCTTCTTATCTTAAGGGGGATAAGCAAACCACTCCATGCACTTTTCCCCCTGCAAACAGTTCAATCTACCACTGCCAAGTTCCTCCTTGACCAGAGCAGTACGGCCTCAAACAGAAATACACATATACATAGACACATGTGCGTGCGAGTATGTACACACATTGTGCATCTATATCTCTCTGCATATATCTATATCTGCTAAAGAAAAGGGTTGGGGTGCAGGGGGTCAGAAGAAGACTACACCATGCAGGGACACACACCACGCGAGGAGTATTTACTTACTAATGCAGTCCGCTCGGACCTCTTCGGAAACCTGAAGGAGTCCCCGCTTTCCTCTCCTGCCAGTCAGGCACTGGCTTGTGCTCCTAGTCCACACAGGCCCAGAGGGAACTGCAAAGAGAGAGAAGCACATGCCACATCAGGCAGTTTTGTTTTGGTGGGGTCCTGCGTCGCTGCCACTGCTCGGTCTTTGGGAGCATCCCCGCTCACAAGGCAGACTCCCGCAAAAGACTCATCATCCTGCTACAGAATAATTCTCGCTAATGAAAGAATTAAAAAAAAATAAAAGAAAGAAAGAAAGAAAGAAAATAATAGCAACAACAACAAAAAATAAAAGTCTCCCCCCGCCCCCCGCGCTTCAGGCTCCAGCGCCCTACGATGTCGCCCGGGGAGCAGCGGGGAGGGCAGAGGGAAGGTACCTGCAACTCTCTCCGATGAGGCCGGCGGAGAGAGAGAAGCGAGCGCGAGGAGAGCAGAGGAGGGAGGAGAGAGAGGGAGCGAGGGGTGGGGAGGAGGGGTGTGTGTGTCCGTGTGTCCGTGTGTGCGCCGTGCAGCGCGGCCCGGGGCGCTGCGGGGCGCTGCGGGGCGCAGCGGCGGCGCCTCCGT
>VWPW01026752.1:0-75368 GCA_013389825.1 Crypturellus undulatus
CCTGCCCGTATTGTCAGAATTCTAACTGGGGTTAGAATTCATGGGAGTCAACCCTCGAGGCCTAATGCCCAACCAGATTTGGCAGTCAGAATTCACTATCTATGACCGTTTTGGACAATATAAACACCTAGCTGTGCAATATAAACACCATTGATACTCACAGTGCCGTTATTGTTGCTACTGCGCTGTGGGGGTTGCAGCCGTACTGTTAACGAGACCTGTTGTACGTGACAGAAGCAGAGATAGGGAATGGCGGACGGAAGATCTCGCGATGTCACGGAATGGGCAAGGGTTTAACCATATTAGGGCAAAAAGTGATATCTGGAGCCTAATTGGTACATAAGACAACTTCCACCTGGACAGAAGTTATAAGAGCCAGCAGCGTATTTCAATAAACGTCATTTTGGCATATCATCTCATAGGTGTCAGTGCTTCTTGACCCTGAGGTGGATGGCGTCAGTATTCCCTCTATAACCACGGACAACCACCACGGGTTGATAACGAATCCGACACAAAGGTATTCCAGTGTAGCTTTACTCATAACAGAAGAATTTTTTTTTTCCATAAAATTACAGTGCTGAATTAAATCTACTAGGTATAATCATTTTGCTCTTTGGATTTTTTTCTATGTTAAGTAATAGATGTTCTGAAAGTCAGGCACCCAAACAACTTGATTAATTTCTTCAATGTTGCAGAGGACTCGTGAACTAAGTCATAAATAGGAACATTCAGGAATCAACCCTGTTTCATGGAGTCCACTTCATTTTGTATAGCCTATATGGTTACAACTGAAGGTATCGATATCCTAGTAAGTGACTGATGAATTTATATTAAATCATCCTGCTTTTAAGGTCTTTTTAAAAAAAGTCTTACTTCCAAAAGTGTTTTTAATTATTAAATGGGATTTCTTATTTCTTTGCCAGCATATTTATTTTTATAAATGACTTGCTTCTATGAGACCTATGGGCTGAGTAAAATAGAGTGCTAAATCACTTTTGCATCTTACTGAAAGATAAATTCCCTTTGGGGTGAAACCCTTTTGTATATCTGGGGAATGTGTAAGTATGAAAATCCTTAAACTAGGCAGACATTATTCACAGATATTGTTTGTATGGAGAGAAAACTTTGTTGTGGCAGAATAGGTGATTCTGTAGAGGGCAATCCTGCCTCACTCTGCTGGAGTTTTCTAAGTGTTTCACTGGTACCAGCTTTCATTCATTAACTTCTTTAATGGTCAGAAGACAACAATGTGCAACAAAATCCCTAAGTTGGCAAATTATACTAGATCTTCTGAGCAGTCAAATGCTACACTCATGGCAAGGTAAATACATAGGACCTCATAAAAATGAGCAAACAAGTAAAATGTAGCAAAGAATTTTGATGAATTTCAAATGTAAAATAATGTGTTTAGGGAAAAAGTAATGTAAACCGTGCTCACATGATTCTGAATTTGAAGCTAGAATTTACAACTGAGGAAAAAGATCTTAGAAGCATTCTTGATGCTTCTCTGAAATTATTGCTTTAAACTATATAAGCTGACAAATCAAGGAAGAATTTCATTTCATTAAAAAGCATATAAGAACAGAGAAAGCATTGTTTTGCCACAAGTAAGACATTTGCAAGACCATAGAGCGAGTACTATATTTAGCGAGTGGTGCAGTTCTCAACATCTCAGGCAACAAGGCAGAGTCAGAGGAGGTGCAGAGATCGACAACTGCAATGACAGGAGGTGGAACAGCTGCCTTTTGAAGGGACACTAAAATGGTTGTGAGTTTTCCTTTTGGATAGGAAAAGACTGGGGATTTGATTGATTGATTATTATAACAGCAGAATGTAGTAGATGATAAGATGAAAGCCAAATCATTAGTCACCAACTCCCCATGTACCCAAACTAAAGGGAATTCACTAAAACCAGCAGGAGATCAATAATCATCTATTTAAGACAGAAAAAAAGAAAATACTTCCAAGTGAATATTGAATTTCTGGCACGTGCTGTCAAAAGTGTTGTAGAAAGAAACAAAACTAGTTGGTTCAAGTAACAATTAGACTAGGTTCTTGGAGAGCCAGTCAGCAGAGAGATACTGAAGAGAACTGTCAGGAATATATACATTCAGAAAACAACAGTAGAAGATGACTGAATGTCAAAATGTGGACCAAGAAATGGAAGTATAAGCTATTTCTTAAGCTACTTCTTTATTCCCCTTCTAAGCTCTACAGTTACTATTTGTGATTATGTTAGTTTATTTTCTCATTTCACCTTCATCCTTAAATTTATTCTCAAGATATTTCAAATATATTTCATGTGCAATCAAAAGCTATTCCACCAATACTTATTATGCTATTCTTATGCTTCTATTTCTTTCCCAATCAGGGAGAAATCAGAGAAAGGAAATAAACAGAAAAGTAATTTAAAGATTAATAACCTAGAAGTTACCAACATTATTTTTCTGTTAATGATTTTCTTATGTTTCAGAATGTGACTTTCTGTTGAAATTCCAATACAATTCTTCAAATCAATAACCTATAAAACCTTAAGTCATCAAGCAGCATACTCTCAGTTACTGCAGCTATTTCACATCTCGGTATGTCTTTGCTAACTTTTGTCAGACTGATGCTTTAGTGATACGACATCACCTATTTCAGAGAACAGAATAATCTTAAACATTAAAACTGTGATTCTGTTTTTCATTCCCATGGTTTGGGAGGATTAAAATTCAAAATACAATTATGGCAGATTATAAAGGTGAGGATCTCACAGAAGAGCAGAGCTAATCCATAAATTTAGTGACTGACTTTGAAACACTCCAAAAATGCTGAGTGATTCCTGTTGACTTATGTCTATTGTTGGCTTCCGTAGTAAATAATTGTTTGTTGGGAGACACATTCTGTTCCAGAAGATTAGAAGGATTTGTGTCTACAGTACCAAAGTCTTGTAGGAACAATCTTACAAGATATAATTGCATCATTGCCAATGTTGAAGCTGAGATCAACAGTTTTATGAGTGTTGTTACTTTTAATTACCAAGTCCATCTTGTAGAACGAAAGAAACAAAGTTAAATTTGAACTAATGCTGTGTGTTCTGGTTCTGTTTTCAACAAAGTAGGAAATCTCTCTTATTTCAGAGACCATATCATAATGTATCAGTCTTTTCTTCATTTTAAAGGTCTGAGCAAATTATTATGATTTTCAGTATTAAACCTAGGATACATATGCAAAATATAGTGTTTCAACATAATTGGTTAACATGGGAGAACTTACTTATGCAGTGTTTTGTATGTGATGCAATGACAGAATAAACTCTTCATTTACCCATTGTGCTTTCTAATGTGATTTATTAGTAGTTTTCAGGAAAATGTACTATATCCTAAAACGGAAAACAGATAGTCTAAATATTTTTCTGATGAAATATTTTAAATAGCTTAGCTTCAGTCCTCTTTTATATTTTTAAGGATGTGAGATTTGTAAGTTTATTTTAAGGAGATCTGATACAATAGAGCTATTACATGCATAGAGTATATAGAGCATGAATAAGTTTCATTATTGCAAGTGCATTTTGAAATAGGTCTATTAAATATGCAGAAGTATTTTGTTATTATTACCTCCTGTTCTGATTACAGACTTCCTGGTCTTAATGTAAGTCTTACTTCCAAAACTTGTTTTTTTACCCAGTGTAACCAAAATACTATAAATAGATTCTTCACATATTTTTATATGATTTTACTAAAAAGAGCATTAGCACAAGAAATATACTTAAAGAACAAGTATGTTTTTTTTTTTTTTTTTTTTTTTACATACAGATTATCTGGCAGTGATTCAGTTGGTTATTAAAATTAAATATGTTCATATGAAAAAATGAATCAGTCTTACAAATTATGTTGGCTGAAAATACAAATGTGACCAAAACCAAAAGGTATCAGTCTGTGATAAAGATAAAGTTGGCATTGAGGTATTAATGTTCACAGCCAAAACGACTGGAGGCTAAATGTATTTTGTATTGTAGTACATGCAACTGTAGATGCAAAGACACATTGTTTCATACTGTTTTATAACCTCAAAATAATGCCATACAGCTATAAAGAACATGTTAGATACAATCATGGATGTCTTTCTCTGTTTCACAGAAAACTTCTTGTATAAGTGTATTAATTAATCCTCAAGGTAATGAGTTAGGGAGAAAAAATAAAATTGTACGTTTTATATATATGTACCTCCAAAGCACAATAAGCAGATAAAAGGTATAGGTAGTGAAGTATTCAACACACTATGGCATGAAAAACAGTAGATGAGTGAGAAAGAATAGCAAATTAGAGCTTATATCCTACCTTCAGAAGTCAGTGCAGCTTCCCATAATTGCCCAAACCCTTGCAAGCAGGCCTAATTTCAGGACAGACCAAATTAATAAGAATGCAATGTGTAAACATTGATTCAGTAATGAGCCTGGACCTATAAATAAGGAACCATATATATCTTACTCAGTTATCACAGAATCACAGAATGATTAAGACTGGAAGGGACCTTTGGAGATCATCTAGCCGAAGCCCCATGCATGAGTAGGGTCACTTAGAGCACATTGAACAGAATCACATTCAGGATAGTTTTGAAAATCTCCAGAGAAGATGACTCCATAGCTTCTCTGGGCAACCTGTTCCAGGGCTTTGTCACTCTAAAATTCAAGAAGATTTTTTCCTCAAATTCAGACAAAACTTCCTGTGTTTCAGTTTCTGTCCGGTGTCTCTTCTCCTGTCGCTGGTCATCACTGGAAAGAGTCTGTCCCTATCATCTTCACACCTTTCCTTAATTTGTTTGAATATATTGATAAGATCCCCTCTCAGTCTTCTCTAATCTAACTCTAAGCTAGAGAGCTTCTCTAAGCTCTCTCAGCCTCTCCTAGTAGGAGAGATGTTTAAGTTCCTGTAAGAGACTGTTATGGATTGTATTTGTTTCGACTCATCATTTACCTGGACAATGCCCCAGTATCTTGTCTCTGGGAAGACCAGCTCAAGACCCAAACAAGGACATTATCTCTCCCCATTCACACTTCTTAACCCCAGTATCTTGTCTCTGGGAAGACTGTAATATCAGCTGTCTACCTGGCTTAGGCATGCTGTCTCTGGGAAGATCAACGCAAGACTTGACTCAGCAAATAACATGTACCAGAAAACTTCCAGAAAGTGGGAGGACTCTTTGAGTCCTTTGAGAAAGGAAGCATAAAAGGCGGGCATATTCCCCCACCACCATGTGCAGAACATCACCTGCACCCGGCATGCATGGCCTTCTGCCTCTGAACATCACCCCCACCGGTGTGCAGAACATCACCCCCACCAGTGTGCACGGCCTCTGTCCTTGAACATCACCGACCCCGAGACACCTGTACCTGCACCGAAGCGGAGCCAGCAACATTTAGCTGGAGTGGTGGTGATGGTAACTATAATCTTCTTGCATCTTTCCCGCTTGGTTGTTTATCTTTCTTTCATTTTCCCTTCTTTATCTCTCTGTCCTATTTGTGCTTATGAAAATAAAGCTAACAAGGTTGCATGGCATTTGACCCAGTTTGTGTCTTAATCTCACTCTTGGGATTGTACTGAAACCTCCCATGACACCGAATCGGGACAGTCCCCTAATGATCTTTGTAGCCCTGTGCTGGACTCTCTCCAGCAGCTTCAGTGACTCCCTCTTGTACTGGGGAGCCCTGCACTGGACACAGCACTTCAAATGTGTCGTGGTCTGAGTATCGCATCCCTTGACCTGCTGGCAACATTCTTTCTAATGTACTTCAGGAAGACACTGGCAATACAGATAACTAAGTTAAATTTCTTTCTAGTAAATTAATAAGTGAAATTTTCAATGAAATCCAAGGATCCTACGTGACATAGATATGCATACAGAGCACAAGAGAACCAGTCATCTGTTACAGTCCTATTACAGTCCTGGTCCTGAAGAAAAAAAAAAGGAAAACTTGCTCAGCTAGCATGTCCATATGTCCATTGTAGTCACATGGAAAACCTGTTGCAAGAAATTTTGTAACATTATTAACCTCTGCTATATTGGGATAGGAAAGTTGCCCTTTCTACTGTGATCCATCAAGATCATTAGAAACTACTTAACCTCTTGTGCCTTTTCTAGAGCAATAAACTGTCAGAATACATGAGTGTAAATTTAATCATAGTCTCAAATGATTGCATTTCCTATGACAACATTAAAACTCAAAATCCTTAGTACAGGACCATTCATGTAAACTGGCAGTTTATTCCCGTAAGAGGTGCTGGAGGAGGTGCAGCATTACTGAAATTTTAATGATCCTATTCCTTAGAAAAAGGGCAAATTCTTCAGATTTATCAAAAGCAACCTGAACTGCTCCTTTATTGACCTTAGTGGAAAGAACCTTACCAAAGTTATAAATAAGATACACGATTTTTTCCATCGTTTGTAACTTCTACAATAACCAAATCTGAACACCTACAAAAACTGAATCTGAAGCTGTAGTTGAATCTCTAGCTGCTTTCATTGTCTTTCTCAGTTCATTATAGCCTATTTCCAGTTGTAGTAATTTGAAACACTGTGCGGACATTTACAAAAGAGTAATGTGCAGAGGAAGTAATTGCTTGAGAAAGCCACAAAACATCTTAGAAACATAAAAGAGAGAGATGAAAAAAAAGAAAAAATAATATGTAAATTAAAATCCATACATTTATTGCTAGAAGGTCCTTTTTACTTAGGATCCTAGCTCTGTAGAGGGTTGAATTACTATGGTCTGCTAACCATTTTAAAATCATAATTAACATTAGATAAATACTGATAAAAAAGTATTTTTTTTACTGCAACATAATCTTTAAGAGGAAAAAAAAAGATTTCATTTTCATCTACTGTACACTGTTGTCTACTTAGAAACTGAGAAAATGAGCAGGGAAAATCATAGAATCGTAGAATCGTTAAGGTTGGAAGGGACTTCTAGATATCATCTAGTCCAACTCCCCTGCACATGCAGGGTCACCGTGGCACAGGACTGCGCCCAAGCAGGTTTTGAAGATCTCCAGAGAAGGAGATTTCACAACTTCTCTGGGAAACCGGTTCCAGTGCTCCATCACCCGAACAGTTGAAAAAAAAAAAAAAATTTTTTTTAATTAAACATAATCTTTAAAAAAAAAAAAAAATTTTTTTTAATTAAACATAATCTTTAAAAAAAAAAAAAAATTTTTTTTAATTAAACATAATCTTTAAAAAAAAAAAAAAATTTTTTTTAATTAAACATAATCTTTAAAAAAAAAAAAAAATTTTTTTTAATTAAACATAATCTTTAAAAAAAAAAAAAAATCCTTAAGTTCCTGGTGAACTTCTGGTGGCCATTCCTTCTAGCTCTGTCGGTGGCCATGAGTGAAAAGAGACCAGCACCATCCTCTTCACTCCCTCCCTTGAGGTATTTGTATACACTGATTAGATCCCCTCTCAGTCTTCTCTTCTTCAGGCTTCACAGGTCCAGCTCTGTGACTCTTTCCTCATAGGGCAGGTGTTCCAGGTCCCCAATTATCCTTGCAGCCCTGCTCTGAACTCTCTCCAGCAACTCCACATCCCTCTTGTAGTGGGTGGCCCAGAACAGGACACAGTACTCCAGATGCGGCCTCGCCAGAGCTGAGTAGAGGGGCAGGATCACCTCCCTCGACCTGCTAGAGATGCCCTTGTTAATGCATCCCAGAATCCCATTGGCCTTCTTGGCCACAAGGACACAGTGCTGCCTCATGGACAACTTGTCGTCCACCATGATGCCCAGGTCCTTCTCTGCAGAGCTGCTCTCCAGCAGGTTGGTCCTCAGCCTGTACTGGTGTCTGCGGTTATTCCTCCCCAGGTGCAGGACCTTGCATTTGGCCTATTAAATTTCATAAGGTTTCTCACCATCCAGTTGTCCAGTCTGTCTAGATCCCTCTGGATGGTAGCGCAGCCCTCTGGGGTATCAGCTCCTCCTCCCAGTTTGGTATCATCTGCAAACTTGCTGAGGGAGCACTCTGTGCCTTCATCCAGGTTACTGATGAATAAATTGAACTGGACTGGACCGAGGACTGACCCCTGGGGAACACCGCTAACTACAGGCCTCCAGCGAGACTCTGCCCTGCTGATCACCACCCTCTGAGATCTGACATCGAGCCAGTTGTTAATCCACCTCAGCATCCACGCATCTATCCCACACTTCCAAAGCTTGCCCAACAGGATGCTGTGAGGGACAGCGTCAAAAGCCTTGCTGAAATCCAGATAGATGACATCCACCACTCTCCCCTCGTCTACCCAGCCAGTCATTCCATCATAGAAGGCTATCAGGTTAGTCAAGCACGATTTCCCCTTCTTGAATCCATGCTGACTACTCCAGAGCACCTTCTTATCCTCCACATGTTTGGAGACAACAGCCAAGATGAGCTGCTCCATGACTTTTCCAGGGATAGAGGTGAGGCTGACTGGCCTGTAGTTGCCTGGATCCTCCTTCTCACCATTTTTGAAAACTGGCATGACATTGGCTTTCTTCCATTCATCTGGTACCTCCCACGTTCTCCAGGATCATTTGAAGATAATGGAGAGTGACTTAGCAATAACATTCGCCATCTACTGCAGCACTCTCGGGTGCATCGCATCAGGACCCACGGATTTATGGATGTCAAGTTTCCCTAAGAGCTCTCTGACCCAGTCTTCCTCTCAAGACAAGTCTTCCTCTTTCCAGGTACCTTCTCTGGTTTCTAGGGTCTGGAATTCCAGAGGGCTGCCCTTATTCCAGAGTGCTGCCCTTAATATGTGGTTAAAATAAAAATAACCCCTTTGTTGCATAGTTTGTGGGTTTATTTTTTTTAAGCTAAATAGTGCACTGTTGGGGTGGGTATTCCGGTCTATAGATGGAAGATGGGCAACCTAACTGTAGAAGAGAAGCCATTTTAGCTTCTACATTCTAGGTTTGAAGAGCAGTGTAGATTGTGAAGGTTGAAGCAGACTCCCAAGAGCTTCAGATGCTTTAGCCCCTCTGGTGTTTCCCTTTGGACAACCCTCATCTCTTCACTCTCATCCAGTTCCTATTCGAAACACCTGTCTAAATGCTGAAGTCCTCCTTGTTGGGTGCCAAATCAAGCACACAATTCTATCCATAGAGACAGATGTTGTATTTTTTTAGGTATTCCAGAGCTGAGCATCATTTTGTTCCGATTTATTTATCAAATGCCAGTGTCATACCCATCTGATGACTCTAGCTACTGGCACTAGTGGGAGAACAGGAGTAGTGAGTCTTTGGCTTATTCTCTTTGAGAAATAAAAAGCAATGGAGTGAGTTGCACCACCTGCCAGGGAGCGGTAGTACAGTTCTTCCTTATGAACTTGGAGATAAAATAGTGCCTCACTCCTCCTTAGTGAGGCAACTGCCTGAGCTCATGGCTTGTATCCTCCTATTTTTCATCTGTTCAGTTTTAAGTACCAATTTACTCCATACCCATCCTGACACATAAGACAATTCTGCTGAGAGGATGAATCAGCTAAGGGTAAAGCAAATACCTCAAGAAATTATTCTGTGATGTGCTCGTCTCTCAGTCACCTGTGAAAGAGTATGCTCACATATCTTGCTAATGAATCAGCCTGACCTCTCTAACAATTTAAACAAATTTGTTCCATGTCCTTTCTGTAGCCTTCAGTTATTAGATTTTTTTTCTATTCCATACTAGTGGGTACCTCCTCCTTGGCAGAGTACATCTTGTATCTAAACACTGTAGAGTAATTTATGTAACTTTTTTTTTTTCTGGTTAGCGCTTCAGGCTCAAGGTCATTTGACTGGTAGGAACATTCTTACTGTCAGCAACAGCCTCATTTGAAAGCACAAATTGTACCACATGTACTGGCTTGTTTCAACAACTTTTTATCAGCAAAAGTAGCGGTAAACATTTCTTGTCACAAGACAAAACAAACAAACAAACATAACAAAAAATAGAATAAAGTGGAGATCTCTGCCTGTTTGGTGCCTCCATGCTCTAGCTGAAATGCTGCTTGGGCTGATCAGGGCAGTGAAGCTCTGAACAGCTCCTGAGGTCTGCAAAGCGAATTCCCTCTCAGGAGAATAACCCTTTTCTTTACTGTATCACAATTAGCCGAGAGTTAATGGTATCAGTATAAGATGCCATTGTAGTCCAAATCCCAGCCCACACAGAAGAATTACAATTTAAACTCATGCTCCAGAAAGAGAGGTTTAATTTACTGTCTCAGAATAGCATGTATCTCCGGATATCAAAACAATTTAATTTCTTTAAGGAAACAATAATTTTTTAAAACTGAAATATTTAAGCAGACTCATAATGAAAGAAATCAGTATCTTCCTTCTTAGAATATACTGTTATAGTGCAGAATTTTATATAGACTATTATAGACAGCCTATATAGACTTCCAGCCATCATGAATCCTTTTTATTATGTGAAAGCAAAAAAATCTAATACAAAATACATTAAGAAATAATTTCTAATTTCATTTTAGCTATGAAAAAGATAAAGAATGAAGAACACATACAGTGAAATTTGCATACTAATTTTTATTCTTATGATTGACAGATATTTTTAATCAAGAATCATTCCTCCTACAGTGATTACAGGATAATCATTTACATTATACAAAATAATAAATCAGAAAAGAGTTTCAGAGTCAGTTTACCTGCTTTCAGAGTTCTATAAATATATACCTTAAGAACATATTTTCTTAGCTGGAATGACACAGAAAATAGTCCATGAATAGTTAAAAGTTTTCCCTACTATATATCTCAATATCTGAAGATGTATGCATCTGATATAAACTTTTATTTACACCAAATCAATTAGGAAAACACTAGAAGATGCAAACTGATAAAGACAACATATTTCAATTAGATAGCAGCCTACTGACACTTTGCCCCAGATGTTTTCCACCCCCATAACATCCTTTGTCATCTAAACATGACAGGCAACTAATTCACAAGTATCCTTACTTTTCAAAGTTCTTTTTTTCAGCGACATAAGAGAACAGAAACAAAAGAGAAGAAAAAATAACCCATTTATCTTTACCAGGCATGTGATTCAGAGCTGTGTCACTGCTTGTGAAGCTCACAGGGCACAGCTCACACAGATCACCGTGACATGCCAATGCCTTTATGGTCATCAGCTGCATAAGACTTCTCATCCAACAGTCTGATATAAACTTCCTACTGTAGTATTACGTGGTTCTTGCTACTTGAACCCACTCCTCTTTCTGAGTTGGTCGCCATCAAACTGAAGATGTCATTGGTGGGGAAATAATGGACTCTGAGAATATGCCTAGTGAATTTATTCTGTTCCTGCTTTCTGGATAAAAAGGACATATATAATTATTTTAAGGAAATTCCTACTTCTGTGAGAGCTTTGTAGATGGTAAAGAGGGGTTCTGAACAAGTGATATGAATTCAGAATGGTGGGGTTGCATGAGAGTAGAAGAGGCTCCAGCAACCATTCTGTGAATCACTAAATTGTGATCAGATGAACTGACATACATCCTGGAGTCAAAAAACAATGCTAATCTGCTAAGTGGCTTCACCTGCTCCATGATTCCACCTCTACTTGCCTTAAAGATTGTTTTCTTACCCCTTTTCTTCTTCTTCCTAGCATCACCTTAAAGTATCACAGCAGCACCTTTCTTCTCCTTCATAGCATTACTTTTAAAGGTTGAATTATCTTCTCCAAGATGGTTTCACAGGTCTTATCTCGCTACCCCCAGGAATTTGGAAATGAAGTGGCTTGGAGGCAGAAGACCACATTGCAGCATCCTGTTGGAGAAGATTTCATCTCAGGAATCCAAGGGAAAAAAGAAAGCTGACAGTCTTTAAGGATACAGTGCGGTGGTCTGCTGTCTGGTTATCTTCCTCAGAAGCCCCAGATTCCCCAGAACATAATACTTTCCTATATGTTTGGGAGTACCTGGATAGAATCACTTCTACCCTGACTAACTTCTGTGAAGGATGGTAGAAGTGGAGCTTTGAGCCCTGAGAAGGATGCCATCAGGTGTTGGTGATCAATCTCTGTTTCTCAGTCAGCAGTGTGCTAGAGAAGATCCTTGCCTGTGATTACAGCAGCTTTGTAGCAGAGAAAAGCAAAGCTGATACAAGCACCAGGTATTCAGTGCGGGAACAGGGACTGCTTTTAAGCAGTAAAAGTACAAAGAGGTAATACTTTTGATATTTTGCATTGATTATTTTAGTCATTGCTGAGTGGAGAGTAAGCCAAGATTTTTCTCTCGCTCCAGGTATTCTCATGGGTAGTAAGAGTGCAGAATCACAGAAGGCAACTTCCTGGACTTCCTGCTTGCACAAAAGCTCTCCCTGTCTTACTCTGGGCACTGATACAACTTTTCACAGAAAAAAAAAATTTCTCTGAAAAAAAACAGTATGCCAACAAATGGGACAGAGCACCTCTTCCTTCCTTAGGGTTGGAGACTCACAAATGAACCCATGTCTGCAAAGTGCCCACCAACACCAGAAATCAAAATGGTTATGTGACCAGTATCCTTCCCGCAAATTCACAATGTCCTGAAACTGCAGGGTCCACTCACTGTCATGCAGGAGGTCCATGGAGAATGAGTTATAGAATAATAGAATGCTTAAAGTTGGAAGGGACCTCTAGAGATCATCTAGTCCAACCCCCCTGCTCCAGCAGGGACACCTAGAGCATGTGGCATAGGACTATGTCCAAGCAGGTTTTGAAGATCTCCAGAGCAGGAGACTCCGCAACCTCTTTTGACAACCTGTTCCAGTGCTCTGTCACCCTCACTGTCAGGAAATTATTCCTTAAGTTCCTGTGGAACTTTTGATGCTTTAGTTTCTGGATGTTTCCTCTAGTTCTGACGGTGGCCACCAGTGAAGAGAGGCCAGCACCATCTTCCTCATTGCCTCTCTTGAGGTACTTATAGACACTGATCTGGGCTCCCCTCAGCCTTCTCTTCTTCAGGCTGAACAGGCCCAGCTCGCTCAACCTCTCCTCACAGGGCAGATGTTCCAGGCCCTTGATCATCCTTGTGGCCCTGCGCTGGACTCTCTCCAGCAGCTCCACATCCCTCTTGTACTGTGGGGCCCAGAACTGCACACAGTACTCCAGATGTGGCCTTACCAGGACTGAGTAGAGGGGCAGGATCACCTCCCTCGACCTACTGGAGACGCTCTTCTTAATGCACCCCAGGATCCCATTGGCCTTCTTGGCCACGAGGGCACACTGCTGCCTCATGGTCAACCTGTCGTCCACCATGACGCCCAGGTCCCTCTCTGCAGAGCTACTCTGCAGTAGGTCAGTCCCCAGCCTGTGCTGGTGTCTGCGGTTATTCCGCTACTCTGCAGTAGGTCAGTCCCCAGCCTGTGCTGGTGTCTGCGGTTATTCCTCCCTAAGTGCAGGACCATGCACTTGGCCTTGTTGAATTTCATGAGGTTTCTCTCTGTCCAGTTGTCCAGTCTGTCCAGGATCCTGCTTCTCGCCATTTTTGAAGACTGGTGTGACATTGGCCTTCTTCCAGTTCTCTGGTATCTTCCCCATTCTCCATGATCTTTCAAAGATGATGGAGAGTGGCTTAACTATGACATCCACCAGCTCCCACAACACTCTGGGGTGCATCCCATCAGGGCCCATGGATCTGTGGGTATCAAGTTGCCTTAGGTGCTCTCCGACCCAATCTTCCTCTACCCAGGGCAAGTCTTCCTTTCTCCAGGCTTCTTCTCATGTACCTAGGGCCTGGGACTCTAAAGGGCTGCCCTTGGTAAACATCAAAGCAAAGAAGGCATTCAGCAACTCTGCTTTTTCTATGTTATTCGTAACCAGGGTGCCCATCCCGTTCACCAGCGGACTCACGTTTTCCCTGATCTTCCTTTTGCTGTTAATATATTTGAAGAAGTTTTTCTTGTTATTTTTAACATCTCTTGCCAGCTTGCATTCCAAATTCACCTTAGCTTCCTTGTCATATCTCTGGATTCCCTGACAATGTTCCTGTGTTTCTCCCAGGGAGCCTGTCCATTTTTCCGCATTCTGTATACTGCCTTCTTCTGTTTGAGTACTGTAACAAGCTCCTTGCTCATCCACACAGATCTCCTGCCCCCTCTGCCTGACTTCTTACGCACAGGGATGCACTGTTGCTGGGCATGGAGGAAGTGCTGCTTGAATACTGACCAGCTCTCTTGAGCCTCCTCTTCCCTCTAGAGCTCTAGCCCATGGGATTCTTTTGAGGAGGTCTCTGAAGAGGCTAAAGTTGGCCCTCCTGAAGTCTGCTTACAGCCCTGCCTCCTCCTTGTTGGATCCTAAACTCAACCAACTCATGGTCACTGCAGCTGAGGCTATCCCCCACCCTCACATCTACCTGTGCCATGTTTTAAGTGTATAGACTGAAAAAGACACTTCCACATGGAGTAATAGAAAGATATTGCTCTTGAAAAAAAAAAAAAAAAGGTGCAGTAGGAAGGAGAATGGCATAATAAGTGAAAGGTAAGAGAACAGAGGAGGAGAACAGTAAGGGTGGGAACTGGTCAGTGGTTTCTGATGTAGCTAGCTGCCAGATGGAAGATTTTTTCTGTAGCTCATGAGCCCTGGGGCAATTGCTTTTAAAGGCGTAACAGCTCTTGGGGTTAAATCAGGGAAAAATACTGTCTCTCGACAGCTTTGACCTAATTCCATCAAAAGTCTTAGGCATCATCCACCACCATAAAGACAGGCATGTAAAAAGAGTAGACTTGTCTGGACTGGTATAGGGTGTGGAGACATACAGGTTCCCTTATGTAGGCTGTGGCAATCAGAGGGCTATGTCCCCGGAAAAGCCCCAGCTGCAGTGACCATGAGTTGGTTGGCCCCACAGGAGTCCTATGAGATTTCTGAGAGCAGAGAACCCAGCTCTGGATGCCACTTTCTCAATACTTTCCTGCACGATGACTTTATTGACAGAACTGACCAATGTCCTCTAAAGGATTAGTCATGTGCATTAGTTATTTAGGTGTGAAGACTGGATACTTCCCATTTAACACCTCTCACCAAACAGAAGCTCAATATTCTCTTTGCAATCATAGAAGAAAGATAGATACTTGCAGAGAGTGTTTCAGATCTAAAGTAGATTGACCATATTAATGATATTGGTAAAAAGCTCTGGCATGATTTCACTTAAACAGTCCATAAAACTACAGAGACTATCTGGGATAAAGGGTATGTAAGAATCTGGAAGTCTGGGGAAACATTTCTCTCTGTACAAAGATATCTACTTTTACAGAAGTCCTTTATCTGCAGTCATGCTATTTGTTCTCATATCTTCTTCTGACATCTAAATTTCCTGACTTCTAGTTCAGCATCAATTTCACTTCTATATTAATACATATTTAAAGAACAGAAAAAGAGAGAGATGCTTATATTGTATGAATAAGAAATGAACTGTAAGTGTGCTTATATATCATAAAAAAGATATTACCATAACATCCTCATCTTTCTGTATTTCATGTTTTGTCCTGTATAGTTATCTATTCACATCTATTCATAAAGTTACTACTACAATCATTGAAACTTGGCTACCTTTCCCATCTGTACCTATGTGATTATATATCTATTCATAGTTACTGTATTAACGCTTTTTGGGGCAGATTTCTGTTGGATAAAAAGACACTGCTATATAACTGCTTCCTATTTACAGCTTCCCAAATGAGCTATAGGAGAAAATAATTCATAATGACTTCCTTCTTGGAGCTGCATCTGAAATAAGTGAAATCTAAGAAAAAGTTTTAAAAATTATTTTCTACTAAATCCTCTTCTTAAATCATATTTCTTAACTTCTTCCCAATAAATACAAATGATTAGTAAATGCATCAGATGATTAACCAATTATAAGTCATCCCTTTACATAATGTTAATAAAGAATAGTCTACTCCTGTAGAAAGGCAGTGCTACTTGTAGTTGGTAGATATCAAAAATAAAACTTTGTTGTAAATTCAAATACATATTTAAAGAATAAAAGCAACCCAATATTTTGCTTCTTACAATATGACAGGGACATAATCTTTCACATTTCTTAAAATGTTTTAAAATAAATCACATATATGAACAGCCATGACTGTAAATTACAGCACTCCTGAGTATTGTTGGGTTGAGAGTCAAATTATACAATTCATAATTTTCCATTTTTAAGGAAAATTTAAGGTTTTCATCCTTAAAATGTGTTATATATGACTTAATCTGAAAAAAAAAAAGAGAGAGAATGTGTCTGCTTTTAGCAAAATAATCCTTTGAGGGAAAACAATGAGATAAGCAGCTATAGTATACATTTTAACTAGCACAAGTGAATTGTTCCTACCACTGTCCCTGCAAAATATTTAGAAATGCCTTCCTGGCTCATGCACAATGAGCTAATGAATGATCGTAGGCATATTATACCATTGTAACATAAGTGAACCAAGCTGTGGCTCCTTGGTTTGTGTACATTTAGGGTGACTAAAATTATATTTATGTTAAAAATGATCTGGGTATATTCCTGCGGCTCTGGTTTTGCTATAAATGTTTTTTTTTTTTTTCCAAAAATAAAAACAGAAATGAAAAATATATATAATGCATGAATGTTAAGAGGAAAATGTCTCCACCATGTTTTGGAGTTGAATAAATTAGCACTGAAAATTGGATAAACAGCTGGAGATAAGAATGAGAGAGAAAGCCCAAATCAGGACTCTCTTAAGCAATTAGAAATAAAGCCAAGGTAGGTAAGCAACTGCAGTACAGTAACATGAAAAAGTACAGCTTGTCAGGACCTTGATTTTGCCTTATCCCAAAGACAATGCATCAAATTATTCATTACTCTACTGAGGCACTAGTGAAGTATTGGGAGAAGACACAGACCTGCTGATTCATGGATACTGTTTCCAAGAGTTCCTTGGAGGACTTGTAAATATCGGTCACACGAGATCCTCTAGTTCATCTCCCTCGGTGATACTACTTGTCAGCTATCAAGTGAAGAGATTTTAATCCAGCTACTCTACTATCAACATTTATATGACTTTGCAGAAGCCCTATGTAAGAGCACTAAACTTTGGGATTCTTTTCTTATAGTTTGTTTTAATGTATTTCTAGGAGCAGAGTCAGATGCCAGAAAGGGCTCTGATGTATGCTTTACCAGAGAATAACTATCTTTGGATAAGATCAGAGCTCACTGTTTTACATTTTGCCAGCTTGCAACATGTTCAGGAGCCTCTTATCAAAACTCAGTAAGCAGTGTGTAAATCATTGCATTTTTAAAATCTGATAAAACATTTCAAAAGGGACAAAAGAAGGAGGCTTATATTTTTATTTTGACAAATAATTATTTCTCTAAGTCAATGCAGTATATACAATATATAGGGGCTTTTTGCTTGTCTTCCTTGACAAAGTTGTCAATTTAATGATATCATTGTTTATATGCTTTGAGAAATATTTCCTCTCTAGAATAAATATTGAGGTAAAAATGCTGATGTCACTATAAAGCCTGAAAGAGATACAGCAGACTCTGGAAAAGATCCAAAGTGCTTCATACTGACTTTTCTGCCAAGCTCAGGCCTCTTTACCTGAAGCTCTGAGTTATCAAAAACACCGAGTCATCTTTGAGGATAATAAGATGTCTGAAAATATTAGACTTATATGAGTGGAATGCAATATATCAGATCATTCATTGTACAGGGAAAAAAGACCAAAACCAAAAACCTATTTTTTCCCAAAGCTATTACTTAATAATTATGTGGCCACTTATCATGTAGAAACACCGTATGTGTGTGTTCTTTTGTCAATACTATATCTCTATGTTTTTTTTCCATCATTTTGCGTAATTCAGTGAAAGTATATATGGGGGGTTACCAAGGAGGCATATTAACCAGTGCTCTCTTTCCCGGAAACAGTTTTAAAGTGTAGTTGATAAAACTACATGAAAGAGGCGGTCAGATATCTAAAGTCTGCATTTAGCATTGGAAAGGATCAAATAGATGTTTCTAAATAGAAAGGCTAGCCTAGCTGATTTTAGTCATGGAGCCAGGGAAGAGTTTTATTCAAAGCTAACTGGTAGAAAACTGACACAGAAAACAAGGAAAGGCTGGTTGTTTATAAGCCATTTTATTTAATTTTGTAGGACAAATGGAAAGGAAAAAGAAAAAGAAACACTTAACTAGGAAATTAAGAAATTGTTCAACAAACAGAAAAAAAAAATCTCAAGTTCCATTAGGGAGGAAAAAAAGAAAAAGAAGGACCATAAAATATGCTTCCATGCAGCATAGCTGTTTTCCAGCAGGTTTGGAGGTATCTGTGCTTGTCACTACTGTTCTTCTAAGATCTTCTGCTAAGGTTCAGGTAACACAGTACCAGGAGCTCACAGGAAGCACTACTGAAACCTGCTGCAGGTTAGTCTTTCCAGTCACTCCTGTAAGCTGTAGCACTTATTTCATGTGCAGCCAAAGAAAAAAAACATCTTTCAGGCACATTCATTTTCTTTGTGCAGAAACATGCATTTGGATTAGGAAAATGTCTTATTTTTCATCCACTAGTGGACTGGTCCAGAGCCTTGTAGGACATTCACTTAATACAAAATACATAGTAGCTTATAGAGTGGGGACTCAAGCCATCTTCTGCCCGTAGCAGTGCCATCATCACCCTAGATATTGTAGGCAGAGTGAATTTTCCCCATCTCGGGAGGCACTTCCTGCCAGAATGAGATTCTGCATCCTGTAACCCCAGGCGAGTGATGGCAACTGCTTAATTAAAACTTACCTCTCCTCCTATTTTTTTTTCTGTTAAATGTCTTGACAGGTTTCCCTCTCACTATGAATCACACTGCAGAGAAATCTCTCAAGATACTCTCAAGAGAGTCTATGGAGAAAGTTGGGTGCCTAACTGCCTCGGAATTGATCTGCTGGGACTGCTATAAAGACTCTGTTTTCAAAGAAACAGTGAATGAATGTGGGAGTCTTCGTCACGTTGCCTGCCTGCATAAGGTGCTTATTTTCTGGCATAGCAGAACATGAGTTAGAGACTTCATTTGGCGTTTGACCACTCTAAGCACAAAATCTGTGAGTCTTTCAGGGTTTCTTTTGTCAATCAAATACTTGAATGTTTTACTGATGGATAAAGTTAGTAAAAGATACATTTTTAAAAGTTCAGAGTTCTAGTTTAGTTCCATTAAAAATATATATCTTTGTAGAGTGAACCTGACCCTACAACTGTCAACTGTTTGGGAAGGTGAGATATGAAGGGAAAAGGTTGGTTTTCTTCTTTTTTTTTTTTTTTACTTCTTTATGATGAATAACAAAGAAATGCATGAATTTTCTTACTTTCTATTTAAATTTTAAATTAGAAACCATATCTTTTATAATTAGCCAGCTAGCCAATCAGTGAACTTAAAATATGTACGAGCAAGGAAATGAAAGTTGGACTGCAAAGTGCAGAAGCTCAAGAAAGGAAGTTAAAATACTGTTTTTTTTTTCTCAGTTTTCATTAAAAAATGTATGCCCTTAAGGAAATTTTGAAAAAAAAATGCTTCAACAATTATCATCCACCTATTCATTTAAAGAGGCAAAACTTTAAATTTACTCTCTGAAGCTCATAACTTCTACGAAAAATAGGGAACAGTAGTGATGACTTACATAAAGGTATATTTTAAGGATGATAAACAGAAAAATATCTCTTAAGAAAATTTAAAAAAAATGTTTTCCAAATGTGATATAAGGAACATTTAAAGGAAAAGAACCATTTTTTATATATTTCTGTAAGATATCTTTCATATGCTGTTTTTAAAATCATATTGGAAACCTTCCTTCAACAGACTGTCTTAAAAAAAAACAGGATACCTGAAATCTCAAGTAAACAGTGGGTCACCCACGTGGTTTAAGTTCCTTTGCAAATATTCCTTTACTCTTAGTAGTTTTCAGTTAGATTTCTTGATTATCTGCTATATGCTAAGTCTATTTCTTATGCAGTGCTTCATCCACAAACAGGAAACAGTGGCATGTAAGTGAAGAAAAAGCAGCAAGATCTAATAAGTCTATTAACCAGAACTAGAAAGATTTGCATTTTTAACTGTCATTTAAGTAGCTTTCTGAGAGCCATTGCAGCCAATATAAATGTCACTGTAAGTTCTGATCGCATAACTCCCTTTCATATGAAAAAGTCTATGTCATTGTATGTACAGGCTCCATTTATGCCTTGAATTTTGCCGTTTGCCTCTACGCTATCCTTTCTAATATTAAAAACTTCTCCTGAGGTTTGCAAACATTCTAAGTTTCAGAGGATTCTATTTCCAAATTAGATTTCAACTCAGGTCAGAAAGATATGACCAACTGGGAGCTAATGAAATGAAAAGACTTATTTAGTCTCATATGTCCAAAAAAGAGACTGCTACGTTTGTTGAAAAACCAAAAGTGTTTGCTTGGAGGAAAAAAATATTAAATACTGCCATGTAAAAGATTTTTTTTAACCTAAATTAAACACAAGGAAAGGTGTGAGAAATTGCTGATTGAAAGCTCTGAGTTTGGAAAACTTAGAAAACACATAAAAAATGGTGATCTGGCACTCAAAACAAAGTTTATGGTGAACTGCCTAGTCTATTTCTTATTCTACTTTCCATTCTACTGATGATTCTATGACACTTTATATTATTCTGTAATCGTGTTTAATTTTTGTGGAACCTGTCAAAACTAAACATGATGTCCCCACCAAAAGTTGTCCTTGGAAATCACTATAATTATCTATATTAGAAAGAGAGAACACATTCACATGGAAGGGCAGTTGGGAGTACAAAAAAATGAAGTGATCAGATGCTTGTCAGATAAACCTACTGCTGAGGCTTCTTATGCCCTCTTCTCTCTATTTCCCCCTGCTTGTTCTTCCTCCATCTACCTTGATCTCTGCCTTTCTCCATTTTTGTCTTCGTACAAATAAACAATCCATCTTTCACTACTTTTTCAACATTGATGCCTGTTATATGAGTATCTAATTTTTTTATTTCTGATATGACCACCAAGGTGATCTCACCCTCTAACGGTATTACTTATAGGTATTTTTTACCTTGTTAGTTTCTTTTCCTCCAAAGAGTCTTATTATTCCCCTTATTTATTTGTGAAGTTTTGCTGTCTCTCATAATTCACTCTTAGGGATCTGTGAGATTAGCACTTCTTCATGGCATTCTTTTTAATTTCTAGATATACTTCTCACTTTTATTTGTTATGCTCAGCAGTGACTTATGTCATGTCCAGTAGTTTCCAAAGGATAGTTTAGTTAACTAAACCTCTTGGTATGCTCTGAATCCCAATCTGGGAGACTTAAACAAGTCAGTTGCCTCAAGATAGACATACAGTGGGACTTGATACCCAGAGTATTCAAAGAACCCAAGGTTCTTTGAAGGCATTCAGGATTCAATGGACCTGGAAGTTACAACAGATGAGCTGGGGAAACATCATGCCCTCTGTGCCAGAAGTTACAAACTAGGAAGGAAAGCCAAAAGATCTCAAATAATACTCTGTGTAGGCAACTGAATCAAGTTGTAGATCTGAACTGTCTACAGTCAGAGATAGACAACTAAAATGTAGATACGTAAAAGTATCTAAATCAAATGCTGAATGTCTTCCCTAGTGACTGATAACTGAGTTTTCCTTTGCTCTGTTGACTCTGTTGTCTAGATACAGTCTCCTCAAATTACACGGCAATACACATCTCTATTTGGATGTCTTCCTCTCAGAATGAATTTCACCCTTTGCCACAATATGCAAAGGCCTCTAGCATGCTTCATTTGTGACCTTGAGCTCTTCTTCTGGAAATATTGAGGCAGTGACCAAAATCAGAGTCTTGGAAAAATCCATGTGCCTTATAGGTAAAAAATGTGATGATCCAATGCACTCCCTAAATACACCAAGCTTCCTTCAGCCTATTTCCACCCACACTGTCCAGACATATATATTACAAAACCATTACTGAGGACAATTTTTTTTTAATTTGCCTTTTCTATGTTTCCCAAGATCAGTTTTCTCATCATCAACTTTTTTTTTCAAATCTTAAAGTACAGAAGATCACCAACCAAAACCTCAGGTGTCCTGTAGACTACCTTTTCAGTAGTAATTTAAATATTCCTGGATATGTTCCAAGGTCCTGAGTACAGCCGGGACTAAGCGCTCTATATCTCTCCCTGTAAACTCTTGGAAATGGTCTAGAGAATATTTTAGTTCCCAAGATACATCCAGGAATTAATCAGAAGAGATCTAGTTGGCACAGACTTGAAGCATGAGATCTCTTTAATTACTAAATGGCAGAGATGATTGAGTTTCAGTACCCAGGAATATTCCAGGCTGTGTTTAATCTGCTAGTAGAATCACAGCCATATGGTCTCCAACAAGGAATAGCAGCTCATCATTCAGTCTCATTAAACTGACATGTAAATCTGCTTAGGCTGACCAGGAAAACCTGGAGCTTGTTATTTTTCGGAGTATTCTCTGGAAACGTAACATAATCTTCAGCACCTGTGCACATGAAGAAGACAAAAGAGAAGGGGTCACTTTGTGTACATAAGAGCAAAAAGTGCTCTGAAACTAATCCCTTGAAATGACTAAAGAAGTTGCAAAGACTTTTCTTCTTCCTTGCTTGGCTGAGCTTGATATTTCACTGAGCCTGTCAGATGAATACAAAATTGCTTTAAGCTCTAGAAATTTACCTGCCATTTGGTTCGTTTTAATACATACATTTTAAAACAGCATGCTTGAAAACGGAAAGTGAACTTTCCACTTTCCAGAGGAACAGCATGGCATATGAATCTACGCATAGCTGACTGCACTTACCTGTCACTGGTTCCTCTATCATAAAGTTCAGTCAAAATAAACAGCACAGCAAAGGTTAGAAGGATATTTGTTATCACACTCCATGCTCATTCATTTGCTCCATGTTAATATAGTCTGATTGCTTTTACTCAAAAGAAAGAGTTTGTTTGTTTGTTTGTTTTTTTAGTATGTTACATCTATACAAAACTTTACCTTCTCAGGACACCTATGATTGTACCTGAATTACTCATATTTTCATTACAATATAAATCTTTGGGAATGATTAAGGAACTCTCTACCAAATGAAAGCATTGTATGGTCCTGACATAATTAACCACTCCTGACAGAAGTTTAGACAAGTCTGTGCCAAGTTTAGACAAGACTACCGGTTTGACTTTCTCCACCCTAATCTTTCTACACAAGAGATGCAATGGATATTCAGTTTTATGCTACAAAAATATTAACCTTGTGTACTTCAGTTAATTCCCATTATTTCAGAGATATTGAAAAGGAAAAGATCTACACAGAACAGCAGTTATATTTGGGGGAACATATGGATCCCAGAGGAAATCTGGACCAAATGCTACACAGACTTCTTTAGACAGTGCAAAACACTAGCTGCTTTTTAACATATTGAGTCAAGAATTGCAAGAGAACATTCTCTAGTATGTAAGTGTAGCCACGGTACTGTAAAGTACAGTATAGATGATTTACGTTCAGTGATGATCAGAGACATTTTTCCCAGTTAGCTGCTAGGCTGGCATTAATAATGTAGCTCTTAGAAAAGACTGTAACATTACTTAAGATATAAAATTTATTTAAAAACTGGTTGAAATGAGACACCTGTGTGCATTAAAGGACTGATTCCAGTCTGTTTCTGTTTCTTAACTCTTTATCTAAACATGTATCAGACTCCTGATTAGAAAACAAATGCAAGAGGCACATCAGTGAAGATTCAGTTAGTATTGATGGTTTCAGAAGCAAATTTTTTTTCATGAGATGATTGAACATTTATAGAATTTATTTTTTCTTTCATTAATGAAATATTGGTGACATCAGAAATCCTGTATAATTCACAAAAGCATTTTTTTTCTTTTAGGAAAATGGACACATTTTTCTGAAACAATGAAATATGCATTTTTAGAGTTCTATGGTTGTTCACTGTGTAATTTGAGGTGGACTTGGTTTTACTTTTCATAATTTTAGGGGTTTTATACACTTATTCATATGCAATCAAACACTAAACTGTTGAGAAAGTCTCCAACCCTACTGGAAAAAAGTTCTTTTCAGATGTTGAACAGCATGAAGCAAACAAGGATGGCAAAGACACTGTAATTTTTACCAGCACTGCAAATCCAAGTAAATTCCAGGAAGCAGATTTCCAAGTATCTCCCACTTTTTGTAATACTGTTATTTTTAAGTTAGTTTGTGCTCATTTCATATTTTTTCTTTTGTAAAATCAAGATTCTTAAGGCTCTGCCTAATATCATTGTAATTTGAAGGAGAGAGGAAAGTCCTAAACGTTACTCCCTGTTGTTCTCCATCCAGTACAGCTGATATATTCTGCCAGTGCATTATAAGCATGGAAAGTGAAGACTCTCATTTTACCATTTGAATTTACTTTGAAGAGTTTTATACTTTTCTAAATGTAGAGACTGCATATGTTCTTACTTATAAAGGGAAAATATGGGGAGCTGAATTTGTTGTCTGACCCTATGCTCTGTCATTACATATATGACTTACATTTTAGTCTCAAATTACTCTCCTCCTTTGCAGCTGATAAAAACTTCTTTAGTTTAGAGCCATGATGGTCTTTTATTTATCTATTTATAAGAAACCTGAAATAACTATTTATACAATTTAAGTAATCTCTAAGCAGAACTCAGAAATGCAATTGTTTAGATGTATTTCTAAATCTTAAAAATAGTGTCACTGATTTATTAGGTTTATAGGACAGCATAACCATAGCAGAAAGATTCTCTAAACCAAAACACACTGGAGAATCTGCTGCATATTTTAAGTGAGAAATTCAAAACACTAATCATAGCATAGCATTTCAAATGTGAATGTGGAGTGAAAGCATGTTTATATAGACTGAAAGTTCTTTTTTTTTCTTTTTTTTCTTTTTTTTTCTCTTTTTGCATTAGGGTACATGAGAAATGAAGTTGACTCAGAGTGGAGACGAATTTCTAAAACAAGTGGAAGAAAAGCCATTCAAATGCACGCTGACATTTCTCAGAATGAAAACAAGGAAGCAAGCAAGCAAACAAACAGAAAAAACAGATATGGCAAAGTGAAGAAACAAATATTCCTGATTGATACAAAATTAATCTTATTATTCAAAGCCTATATGAGTATGTTTATTAACTAGAAATGGTTCAACACATTCGATAATTTATTGCAATGACATACAGTCGGCTGATACTTTGAAACATTTTTCAGGAATACATTATTTTGTGAAGATTATGCAGGTACCTTGGTGCAGCCTATTAACAATTTGTTGCACTGTATGTCAACACAAATGTACTTTTCCTTACAGCTCTGTACCCTGAAAATACTATAAAGGAGTCCTCATTATCTTCAACTTCTTTATCTCATTGATATTTTAATCTTCTTTAGTAAAGAGTCTCTTTTGTCTGTTAAACAATATCTGTTTTGTTGAATCTCACACATTTTGTTTCCAACTTCTTTTGGAAGATTTAACTTTACAAAGGAAAGCATTAATGGCTTAATAATTCTTCAGCTTTTGCTTTTATTGTTTACTTAATATTCCTGATACTTCTTGTATACATTTTTGTTGTTTTGGTTTGCAATGTGCTTTTCCTCCTGGAGAATATTTCAACCTGTGAGCTTTTCATAGAATGGATTTGATAGTCTCACAGACTTTAAATACAATTAAAAATCTAGAGTATAAATATATTCAAATAAGTTAAATATAAGAGAGCAGGTTTATAATTTTAAGAACATTTTATTAACTGATTTATGAAGATTATTCCTATTACCTCAGAAATGCATCACTTGGGTCCTAGGTAGAGATTATACTAGGCTCATAACTATGCATAACGAATAAAATCCTATGCCACTGCACCCCAAGAGAGATGGCAGAAAGTAGGCATGGTAAGCATGCCAACAGCGACACAACATCTGGAATAAATATATTTATACTAGAGAAATGATATAGATAGCAATGCGAAGAGGCAGGTCTCTCTAACTAACTCTGCATAGGTAGTCCTCAGTGGAAAATCTGCAAGGTGAATGAATCTCTTGGCATTTCCCTAACTTTGTCACCACTGCATTGTAACACCAGGGAATAAAATGTGCCCAGTAGCTTGGCATTATCCATCATCCAGACGGTGTAGAGTTGGGACTGACATGGCTTCTGAGTCCAAAGAGACTCTGGTTAGAATAGAACTTGCTTTACATCCATCAAATTCTTAAAAAAATGTATCCCCTACTTATTGAGCAGATGGGTTAATTTTAAAAATAGCATGACTTTCTGGTTTTTGTTGTTGTTGCTGTTTGGTTGGTCGGTTGGTTGGTGGGTTGATTTGGTTGGTTGGTTGTTTTCTTCTGTAATATGAATCAATATAAATCACTTTTACCTCTCAGTGTGGCTGGAGCAAGTGATGGTGAGATAAATTGCCAGCATATCTGTTTGCACTTAGGATCCAACATTATCACCATTCAATGGACATCACAGAAATTCAGCTAGAAACAAAAATAAAAACTGGACAATAGCTATAACAGATACTGTGTTCCAGGTAATCATTGCCCCTAGATTGTTTTGGCTTAAATTACTGTGTATTTTCTAGTACAATATATTTCTACTAGCTGCAGAGCCTTACCATTCTACATGAATTCGCATTTTTAACTATAAGTATCTGTAATGTTCTAGGTGTATCTTTCCTCCGACTGTGCAGAACAATATGAAATCTGAATTCAAGTATATTAGAAACATAGTAGTGTCACACAAGATTCATTTTTTTTCTTTGCCTTTCTACTTTCTCTACCAATTGGAAAGTTAAAGAAGCAAAAGTTGCATAGTTATATTTCATATTTTTTCTGTGTAGAAGTTACCTTTGTACAAAGGATCACACCAAGCCCATGGAAAGGAAAATTCCTGTACAAGTCATCAAAATGAATTTTTTGTGTATCTATCTATCTCATTCTTTTACTGCTTGTGGCTCTGTGTTATACCTTATACAACCCAATAGATCTGGCTTTGCCATCAGCTCCATTGGATTAAAAAAAAAATGTAATTGCACTTATTTTAGTAGAAAAATTTTTGATTTCTCCTGTGACCTACAATCACTGTTAAATTCTGAATTTTTCTCACAAAGAAAGAATGGTCATGAGTTTTCTTCATGTATCAAGTTGGGATAATTTTCATCACTTAAGTATGTAAAACAATGGTACTTTATAACTTCAGTCAAAGTTTTAAACTTTTGTGCCTTATAGTCAAGACTTGATATTTGTATATATAAAATATCACTTCTATATCTAGCAATACCACTGAAGGCATGGAATATTCTTAGCAAAGTAAACATGTATAAAGTTAAGCACAAAAACAAGTGAATGTTTTTGAAAATACACAATATTGTTGTTAGTTTAGTATCCACAGCTGCTTGAAAGAGAAGTACTTGAAGAAGAAATTATTTTCTTGGATGTTGCAACTATTGAGCTAAAAAAACAAAAACTAAAAATGTATGCTACTTCCTTTATGTTGTCAACTGGAAACTCTTTGGGAGACGATTTGAATAACTGGAGTTACATCAGCTATATATCTTCCTGTCCATTCAATGGTGCTTGAAGGACAGGCGGAATGAGTTTTTTGTGAAACATCAAATAATCTAATGACATACCTGAATCCTGAATACACAGGATCTAAATATCAAAATGTTTTAGGAAAGTTTGCAATAGGCATCCTCAAAGTTATTTCCAGATTACATGCTACCAGAAATTACATTTGTTAGATATTGAAAAGTTTGCTTTTGCTGGCATTCTGATCATATCTTCTATGACTTTCTTGTATATCTCAAGAGGACAACAAAAGGCAGTGTAAGTTGAATTAAATCAATTGCAAATATGTACTTTTCATTTTCCACCATTAAATATAATGTTTTAAAACCTAGTCTTTGCCCCAAAGTATGATCTAAACATCAAAGCATGAACTGATAACAATGATGTGAAGTGTTAGAATTCTCACCAATATTCCCGTTAACAGCAATGACAGTTGCACATGTAATTTCTCATTCACCATGATGCAAATTTCCCCTTCAAGAGTCATAAAAGCTATGAAACTTATCATGGGGTTCAAATGCTTGTAAGGTATCACTTAACTAGATTTTGATACCTGGAGAGAAAAGAAAATGAAATTTTAGGAGCTGTATTTAACTGATAACATACTACATTCCAAAGAAGGCTATACAAGGATAAGGAATAATGCTAGCAAAATGGTTCTAGGAGAAGTGGTTTTACAGAAAGATAAAATATAAGGGAAAAAAAGAACAGTTTTTCACCCTTGGGATTGGAAAGGAACATTACATTGCTGAGGGCTAAAAGTAAGAATGGTTATTCTCAAATCCCATGAATAGGAGGTTTTTTTTTTTTAACTGAAAGACTAGGAAAAAATGGAAAGTTAGGGAAAGAGGTACAGCAGACTATAATAATGATTCACAGAGAGGAGGAGGATACAGTGATTCTACCTACTTATTTAATAGGAGTATATATAGGGAGGACAACAATAAGTGAACTTATACATAAATGTGTTAGGAACGATGAGTAATGAGGAACTTGCCCTGAAGCTTCCTGACTTTACAGAATTTGGATGGAATTCTAGACCCATGGAAGTGAGAGGGAGCTTTACTATCAACTTAAATGAAGACAGGATTTTGTGTCCTACTTCTTTCTACATCCTCCTTTCCTCTACATGTTCACATTTTAGGACCTACTGCTTAACCCCAAACATTGTCATCTGCCCTGGTACAAGAATCATTCTTCTGCAGGCACTTTCTTCTCTATAACTTCTATAATAACTCTTTCACTCATTTCACATTTCAAAGAGCAATGGAAATATTTTTTTCTTGCTTGTATTTTAATCTTCCATTGACTCCTCTGTTTTCTTCATATTGTGTTATTATCACTATTAATGCTTTCTCTATTAATATTTAAGTTTATGATATGAAAACATCTCTCATACATTCTCATGTAAACATAGATATTAAAAATAAAAATAAGTTTAGAAATCAAAATCAATGTTTAATCCACCAAAATATATTTGTATTCTAAACCTTAAAGTTCTTTGGAGTTAATGGTAAGATTTAAAAATGGTTTTATCAATCAGCCTAAAAGTAATATAAGCTAAAGGCAGTGCCTAACATAAGAATGATGTACAGTTAAGAAGAGAGATGTGAAGATGTCAGTCTAGAACCTTTGATCAGCTGGTGACTTCCTTTCAAGGTACATAAAGGTGAAGGGTAACTTTACTACTTTTGTTTGGAATTTCCCCTAATGTAGGGTTTTAAAATTTTCTGGAGTGCTGTGTGTATCTAGGATACAAATATGACCGAAAACTCTAGACGGGTACACCATCCTGCTGAACCTCAGCAAGGTAGTTGCACCTTCTAATGTAAGGCATCTAACTTAGCTGCTTGGTGTCACCTACAGATTCTATAAGGAGCATAGGCTTCTTATCATAAGTATGTTGCATCATAAAGAAGGGAAACACCTAAAGTGGATTATAATAATACCTTCCCCCTATGACTTACTTTAGAATATATTAGAAGTCAGGGACACACCACAAAAAGCTTTTAAGAGGTAACTAGTCTGCTTCAGTCACACTGCCCTTTTCCATAACAAAACTTACTTTTTAATTTATCCCTATTGTAAAAATTCACAGAAATATCTTTCTTCCTGTTCTTGTGGGATCTCCTTGGGCTTTTTGAAGGACATAACCCTGCAAAATAGTACCATATGCATGTGAGAAACTTCTTCAACATTTGTTTATCAGTGAGAAAATTCAGTTTTCCTAACTAGTATATAGATCTTCTAATTCTGTGTTTCTCTAGGGAGAGGGGTCTAACTTGAGGATAGGATGGATTAGTTATTTTGGTTCTTAGGAGACTGATTCCATATTTATCTCTGAATAAATTTCTGAATCCACTGAAGTCTAATGATTTTGGCCATTGATTACATCTTCTGTGTTTAAGACATATGTATTGAGCTTTGCCCTCTGTTTAAGAGTAAATACTCCCATTTATTCCTCTGGGATCAAGATAAGACTTAATAACTAATTCTTTCTCTGATATTAAAAGAGATTACTTTGATAACAGAGGTCTCATTGGCAAACCGTAAAGAACTCAGCAGAGCCACGTGGGGATAAAAATGTTATTTTTTGTTCAGGCACATACTGTACAGTCAGCTCCACTAGTTCTGTCACAGAGACAGAAAAGAATCCCTGTATGGGTAAAAAATGAAACATCTGTATTAGGCAATCAAGACGGGGAAGTGATGCTGTTGCTTGTTTTCATCAATCCATGAAATGAAAATGATTATAAACCACACCAGCACAATGTATCCCCATGAGCCTCTTCTAATTGGGATGATCATTTAATTGGCACATTTTGCTTCCACTGGGGTGTGCCATTTAAGAGAGTTCCAGTTTACTCTGCGGTTATTGAGCATAATATATGATCTCTTCAGATATTATTACTTGTATTATAAAGAAAAATGAAAAAGATATATAGGCTTTTCATTTTTTCATCTTTATTTTGGCAACTGCACAAACTATAGGAGCTTCAGTTCTCACACTGAGCTGGGGAAAAAGAAAAAAAAAAAAGACAATTATGCTGTTGGGAAGGAAACACTGAATATACATTTTCCAGTGTGTTAAGAGGATCAAAGGAAAGATCTTCAGTAGCTGCAGAATCTTGTGCAGTACATTCAACTATAAATGTATGACAGAAAGATGAACAGGGAGAACCACAAAGAAAGAGAAATATGAGAGGAAAATGACTGAAAAATCAGTTTAAGGTAACTCTTGATTCTTGTACATAGGCTTTGTTTCTCTTTTTTTTTTTAATTATTATTATTAAGAAGGCAAATTTAAAGTGATGAAAATATTAGAAAATATTAAAATATTAGAGTATTAGAATATATTAGATATATGCCTGTAATTATAGAATCATAGAATCTTTAAGGTGGGAAAGGTGGGGTGATCTTACCCCTCTACTCAGCCCTGGTGAGGCCACATCTGGAGTACTGTGTCCTGTTTTGGGCCCCACAGTACAAGAGGGATGTGGAGCTGCTGGAGAGAGTCCAGCGCAGGGCCACAAGGATGATCAGGGACCTGGAACATCTGCCCTATGAGGAGAGGCTGAGGGAGCTGGGCTTGTTCAGCCTGGAGAAGAGAAGGCTGAGAGGGGACAAAATATAAAAGTAATATACGTACATTTTCTGTTCTTTAACTCTCAAAATAATTGTAACATCCATAAAGATAATTCCTTCTTCAAATACTTTTTTTCCAATGAATATCGTTCATTTTAGTCCCAAAGGTACATCTTTCCACAAAACTAAGATAATTTGTCCTTCTACTTGTGATTGGAATAAATTCTAGCTAAGAAGGACTGGAAATTGACTTATACTAGGAGTTATTTACAAATAAGGGAAGTAATCACACACCTATCTGCATCTCTTGAATGGATAATTTTTCAGATTCCTTCATCTGTTTCAAATTTTAATGTATTGTCTCCAACACTGGTGCTTTGACAAGTTAAAACACACTAGCTTCCACAGTTCCACTGTGAACTGGAAGAACTACACAATGCTTTATATTTTATGTGATCTGGATAACATGGTTCCAGGAGAGCTAATGGAGGGAAATTCAGGCAGGGCTGATTCAAAAATAAGCTGATCTGATGAGTGAAAAGGGACATTAGAGATAAAATTTTTAGGTCAAATGCAAGTTCAAATCAACTCCGGAATAAATAGAAACTTGACATAATTACCATGGTGTTGCTAAACAGAGTTGAAATTTAATCTTTGAAATGATAAATGTGTCTTGAAAGTACTTAGGAATAGGTTTGGGATATAGTAAATGATTTTGGGAAGTAGTAAAGGATCTGTTTTCCCACAGACTAGGATAGCATCTTCTACCTCTCCCCCTATTGCTAAGCTAAAAGAAAAACCTTCAGCTTCACTTCTCAGCTACGACCTCTGCTTACATTACCTTTGCCCAGAAGACAACTGCCACATACCTTCTACAATACTTACGACCCTCCCTTTTTTTAACTTTCTATTGGAGTATTCTATAGCCTTAGGCATCATGTTCATGAAGAGGAAGGTGATATCTTAACAACATGACTTTAGTGAAAGTTATTCACATACTTTTCACCTTCTCCTCCAGTTCATACATATTTGCTGGGTAAACCAGAAGTCTTTTCTTTATTATCTTAATTGTCACTTTCACTGTCCCTTGTTTCAGTTTCCCATTGTCATTTCTAGGCTGGAAGCACTGCCCTTTGTGTTTGTTTGTTTGTTTTCTTTCATTCACCTTGCTTCACTACATGAACAATCTACCTACCGTTTTGTGTGCTTTGAGCAGTCATTTAGCCTGCTCAAGGCTAAAGCAAAGATACATACAAATGCCAGACTTTATCAGAATCTATACAAACAAAAAATCCCTCAGGAATTAATTGGAGGGTCTTTTCAGAAATGCTTAATAGTAACACAGAAGTCCATTGCATCTAGTAACTAAAAATTGTTCAGTAAAGATCATGTAATGAAGTTAAAATTGTATATATAGCCATGAAAGCAAAGAGGCAAACCAACCAAAAGACCAGGAAATGTAAGATGAAAGCACAGAAGAGCATTGTTATTGTGTCAGACTTCATTTGTGGCTCATAGATATTCTGCTATTTATTTTCTAAATATTTTCTTTTAGTATGTTTTTGATTGCATTTATTAACTTTTTCGGGAGTATGATGACATAAGTTTCTGTTTGAGAAAAGTTAGAGTGCTGCTAGATCAGTAGAAATAGCATTACTAAAAAAAATGGAATTACTGGTATGAAATGTTGAGCACTGACTGTGTAATGCTAGAAGGAGCAGAGTACTTTCTTGTGTGTTTTTGCACCTTTTCCAGGGTGATGTGTCTATTACCAAGTACATACTCTACATTTTACATGTGATTACCTGAGATGTTTACCATTTAAGAACTCATTAAGCACTGATGAGTATACTTGTATGCAAACAATAATTTCTTTATGCCCTATACTTTCCTTTTAACACACATATAATTTTATTAGCAGCTAGCTGCAGTCTTACTGACTTTGACTCTCATTATTTTTCCAGGAGAAGCTGTCCAATGTGCTTATTCACTGAAACTCACCCTTCAGTTACTCATATTATTTAAGTTATTCTATTAATTGATGTACTAAGGCGAGGATGTCAGCTAGAGCTATATAATACCATACAAGTCCATGCAAAACATCTACATTTTGCAGCTGGCACCACATTTCTTCAAACAGATACAGTTCAGTAACTCTGTCAGGATGTACAGACTTTTTTACTGGGATGCAAAATGAAGACATCAACAAAAAATAGCATCTTCAAAAATATTTGCAGCCTGGATCATTTTTACATGCTTCCTTCAATTTAAACTTGACATGGTCAAGGCAGAGTTTAACAGTCAACAAGCAGGGCTAATGATATGGCCTATTTTGTTAAAAGTAAAATGGCATGATATTGGTGTTGTACTCCCAAATGAGTGTTAAGTCGTTCATAAGATGTATCACACATTTAAAAACATATAAAAAATACAAAACAACAACAGTAAAAAAAAAAAGGATGACCGTGCCATTCCCTCCCATGCAACCTCTGCTGCACATTGCAACTGGCCAAGTTCTAGGAAAAGATAAAAAGATAAAAATAAAACTTGGAATTAAAGACTGCTTCATAAAACAAATGACCTGGGAGGGAGAGCTATTAATATGTTACAACTCTAATTCTGGCATTCTTGACATGACACAGTTTGAAATTGACTTTTCAGTTGTTATGTTTATTAAATATATTTCTTTTGCTTGCTAAATTCCCAGGTCAATTTGCTTATGGAGGAATAGAAACAAGCAAATTCCATCACAAAAACTCAGGCTGTCAGTTCCTTTGCTATGCAGGTCCTCAACAGGTTTTGAACTTAAGATTTCAACATATGGCTGCCCAGAGTGGTTGTAGACTCTCCTTCCTTGGAGATCTTTAAAGCCCTCCTGGATGCAATCCTGTGCCACATGCTCTAGGCATCCTTGCTTGAGCAGGGGGGTTGGACTAGATGATCTCTAGAGGTCCCTTCTAACCTCAACCATTCTGTAATTCTGTGATTTTGTGTTCCTTGTGAACCATAGTGATGTTATGTGCATTTTTTATTATTGCATAAGATGAATGAATTTTTTTGCCTTCAAAAAATGCAGGAGTATGAATGGTTTAGTAAAAGGGCCACAACTCTTTTGTCCATTGCTAGTAACATCTGCAAACCAAAAGAAACATGATCCCCTCAAGGGTTTTCTATACAATTTACCATTCTGCAACACAAAGACACATCTGTTACCTGCTACAGCTGTACAAAAACTCATAATCAGTGGTTGAGAGCATGCTCTGTTCGAGAAAAGGTTAACAAACATGGATTTTGTTCAACAAATTCAATTATCACATAATTTAATGACAATTTTCTTATGGAACAAATTTACAGGATGGTTTTCTGACATTTGTAACTGAAAAAAATTACATAGATTTATTGTGGAGTTATATGTTCTTTGCACTGAGATCACCACTGTTAACTTCCAAATATTTGCCACTAAGCTCAGATGTACTAGGACTCCATAAAATTGTGAAAAAAATAGTATTTGAAATAAATGTATTTTTAATCTGCTCTTCTTCTCAGTAATAATGAGCTTATAGGGTAAAGAAATGTTGAGGGCTTGATTTTTTTCCCTGTCACAGTGTGTGTAAAGATCAAACTCAGAATATGTCAGTCCAATTGATTAAATTTTGAGAAGATAATAAACAAATGAAACACTTTCTACAACCTGAAGTGTGCAACTTTAATAATGGTCATTTCCATCTCAATTACAAAATGCATACTATCATTTGTTTTTTTAAAAAAAGCAAGTTAGAATTCTTGTTCAAAAATGATTTTATAAATTCTCCAGTTGTTGGTGAGATTTTGAAAGTTCAATCTAATAAATAATTCAACAGCAAACTGAGAAATTGGTAACTTTGTAAGAGTTAATATTAAAACTAGAGCTTTGATTTCTTTTGTATTCTGGAAAGAAAGGTTTATTCAAGTCAGACTTGGTGCTATCTGCATTTAGCATCCTTAAAATTACAGTCACACTTGTTATTTTATGCAGTTTTACAGAAGAGCAGCATTAATTGTAAAACAGCCTCTTTCATTGTTACTAATACACTTTGAGCATGATTTTTATTGCTGTTGTTTTCCATGTTCTAGATAAATTAATAGTCTGAAAATTGTGTTCAGTGATTGGAATCTCCCACGCTGCATTATATAGAGACATGTACCACTTGAATTGCTTTGACTGTTGCAATTTCTAAAAGGGCTCTAGTAGTAGTAACCACTGATTTTTTGTAAATGTTACTGTGAAACTCCCATCAGAGTATTTAGAGGGTGGGTACACACGAGTTCTTATGCTGATATGAGTTGAAGTTTTCCAAATTTTTGTTGATACATGAAATCTAGAAATCTAGAAATTCTAGAAATCACTTTTTTAAATTTTTCCAAACAGTCAAGTGGTAGCTTAGAAGTAACTACAAAACCATTACCATTTATATATTCAAGAAAAGTCGCAAAGAAAGCATAAACAAGTTGTACGTTCTGAATAATGTTAAATAATAACTGCAGTGAGTAATGCAACTGTGCAAAAGAGTAATGTGCATTTTCTATATGTTTGTCCTGGTAGAAATTGTGGTTTGGTACCCTCAGAATGGATATGACAAATGGCTTCTCCACAGAGATATGAATGAGTTAAATATCCTTCAAAATAACCACCAGACATTGTATAACCACATATATCCATATGCATATATATATGTATATGCTCAGTTAAAACTCAGAGCTTTATGAGTCTTTCGCATGACAGACTAACAGGAAGACAAGGCTTAGATTTAATGCATCTTTATATGTGACAGTCGGTAATAATAATTCATGGGTCTGTATCACTTTCATCTTCACCAGCTTATGTTTGTGCCTTGCACTTTGGCCTTGTCCGTGATATTTCTGTTGTCACAGTCCTTTTGATTACTTTTTAATGGGAAAGGCTCTCCATTTAAAACAGCTTTGACTGAGATCATAAATAGAAAGGAAGAGGAATCATCAGTTTGGAAGTGCTCTGTAAAAACTCCACAGGGAAATTGCTTAGGAGGTGATGTTTACTAAGAGATCTTTACCTGCCAGCCCATTTATTTTAGCATTTTGTTATGCTATTTATCTCCATAGCACCTTAGCCCTTTTATCTGTCTCTTATTAACTTCCATCACTGAATTACTTTCCTTACAATTATGGTCTGTGGAATAAGAGAAAATGAGAAGACGCAAACAAACAGCATCTTTATTTTTTCTTCTTTTCTTTCTGATGATGATGAAGACTTTGACCAGAATTGTAGACCTCTCTTTTCCATTCAGAAAGCTTGTTACCAGTTTGGTACTAAAACTTGTAGGGATGTGCTCTTTAAAAACAGTTATTTCCTTGCCATTTTCTCGTAGTTAATTTATGAGGCTCCCCAATCGGATTGCTGGATTTGTTGTTGCTACAAGATGACACTCTCTCTCCCCATGCATTGAAGATGAAGTTTCAAATGTTTGTTTACCATGATTGAAAGTATCTGAAGGAGATGATCCACTGGTTACCACCTACTGCTCCTTGCTGTAGTACTAGAAACTCATGCTCTTCCATGCTTCCTTTTGACTTAACACCCTTTTTCTCAGATGCGGTGGACTGGTACATTCTAATAAAATATGTATTCACAAGCTAAATAGAAACCATTCCCTTGAGGGCAAAAGGATAAAAACTAAATACAGCCTATCTTAAAGTGCAGTGACTAAAAGACATAACAACTTCAGCATATACTTCCACTTTAATGTTACATGGATTAATGAGATTCCCTGATAGAGAAAAGCAAGAGAAAAAGTTATGCACAGGGAAATGTTCTTGCTTTGGTCATCCTGCTGCTGTAGCTACTAGTGCTCTGTCTAATTCTGCTGCTTGTTCTTCAAATGAATTATGGAAATACCAGAATGCGTAAAAAAAAAAAAAAAAAAAAAAANCAAAAATTGTCCTTGGGATGTAAAATAAATCATAGGATATGAAGAGTTTGATTTCCTTTAGCAGAGAGAACTTTGAGAGGTTACTCGATCACTACACTATATGACACATCAGGAAAAAATAGTAGATTTTCTTCAGGGATTATGACAAAGACATGACTAGAACAGCACTGGAACAGGCTGACCAGAGAGCCTGTGGAATATCCTTCTCTGGAGATCTTCAAAACCCTCCTGAATGCCACCCTGTGCCACGTGCTCTAGGTGTCGTGGCTTGAGCAGAGGTTTTGGACTAGCTGATCTCTAGAGGTACCTTCCAACCTCAACTATACTGTGATTCTGTGATGACAAGATCCAGGGTTGAACATTAAAATAAGAAAAAAATCTAGCTTGAAATAAGATGCAATATTTCTTGGCTGTGATGTGCTGAGATATTAAATACCTTGCTAAAGAGCTGATGCTACTCTCATCTGAAGTCTTCTAAAGAGAGATTAGGTTTCTTTATCAAAGGGTAAATTTCACTTTAATTTTGGAAATAAAATGCTTAAAGTTGCAAAGAATTGGGCTTTACAGTTGTGATCATCCTCTGCTCTTTAACAGAGAATGTCTGTACCTATGAATCAGATATTCACTGATCTGTATTAATGCAATCAATGTATTTTTTTTTTAATGTTTTACATCTCCTTCTATGGGCTTGAGAGAACATTTTCCCCACGTGTTCCGGATGGGCTCGAGATTTGGCAATCATGCAAGATGGAGTGGCTACATCAAGCATTTATTCAGGTGAAAACACATAAACAGAGAAGTAAAGTATAGATAATTACTCACGAGGTAATTAATACTTGCCAGCAGGATACTGAGATCGAACATCCTCTCAAGCTGACAGATTAGAGGGTTGCTGACAGGCTCTTAATTTGGTGGGTGTCCCCGCGGAGACCATGTAGGCCTCAGTGTTAGGAGTCTCTCCCTGCCTCTCTACACTATCTTCTTTATGCCCGGTACATCCTGACATGTAGGGCCAGTATGTGCCAGGAGGCAGGTCAGGGGGTAGAAAAACTCCACCTTCAGCTGCATAACCTTCCCTCCTGGGTGAGCAGGTAGGCATACCAGTAGTGGGTACCTGTTTGAGGGTCCTCCCTTATCTTCTTCATCTTCTTCCTGCTGCTTGTGTGGTTGACCTTCAAACTGGTTTAGAGGACATCTGCGGTTAAGTTGGCCACAAGCCCAGTTGAGCAGTTGCCTTCAACTGGTTTTGGAAGAGGTCGTCTGTGAACCTGGCTGAGCAACTGCCTCTGTGTTTCTCACCCAGTCAGGCAAACATCTTCTTTCTCAAGGTCTGGATTCTGTTTCACACAATAGTCTTAGGATTATAAGACATACAGATCATAAATAATCATAACAATTTCTACCTCCTATACATCATGATGCACGCTTGGCCTGATTTTCTCCATCGTTTTTCTCTTTAGAGACTGGTTGCAATCACAGATGAGACATTTGTCAGAGGTAACCAATACAAGAAATTAGGTCCAGAATCCTCTTTCTCAAATACCTGAATCCTGAGCTTAGATGTTCAGGTGGCTCATGATAACCAGTCTTTTTTTTTTTTTTTTTTTTTGTGTGGTAAATAGTTGTCTGCAACAGAGAATATGAATTACATGTCGGGTTCATTTTGGCATATCTCATATAAATGAAACTACAACATAAAATATTCTTGGGCACAGGTGGTACCTTGTTCTCTGATTTTGTTGGTTTATGGCAGAGAGCTGCAAATTTTCCAAAGAATATAACAAAAGTCTCTGGTTAAGTATGAGTATATTAGGGTCTCTGATATACAGAAAGTCAGTTTAGCTGATCTATGAATGCTTTGGAATAAAGTATATGAAAATATAAAGACATTAAAAAGACAGTAAAATCTTAGACTCAGAATCTGATGTACAAAGTGCATTGCTTTGTACATCAGGTTAAAGGTTCAAAGTATAAATACACCGAAGAGCCAATGTCGGTACAATGATTAAATGTACTATGTATGGAAAGAATAAACATGTACAAATTGCTTGATTTTAAAAGTATCCAAAAGCTATCAAAGTGCCAATGCAAAAACATACCATTCAGTTAACGAAAATATATCTATAAAAAAATATATATCTATATTTTACTTATGTATTAGTTAAGGAGGAAAACAAACATTGAAAAAAATAAAAAGTTGAAAAGAGTTGATAACTGCTCTAGAGCTAAGCAATATCTTTGAAGCTTTTAAAATTTCTTAGAAAAGAGCTTTTGATTATTTAAAAACTATAAATTATTTCTGCAATGTTTTACCTTTTTGATCCAAAATATATCAAAGCCTTTATTATGTTTATTGACATTGTCTTTTAGTGGGTGAGTGTTAGTTCACTATAGTTCTAAATTATGGCAACCACGCACTTCATAGGGTGCTAATTTTAGTTCACAAGCTTGCTGCCACTGGGCCCTCAGGCTTACTCTTCATTTGGAGTTTGAAGTACTGTTATAAACACAACAACAATTGAAAAAAGGATTGCAAGGGGTAATGAAGTTGAAGGGAGGAGTTGAGGAGGACTTCAAAGGGTATCACTCAGAGATACTCTGACAAATACTCATCTCTTTCTTTCCCTTTGAAAATCCCTTGCCATGTCCTATGAAATAAATTGTCATAAAGGAAATCTTGCCCCTTATCTGGAAGTAGCTACATGATTAGATGTATAAACTTTCCTGTATTTTACAGGGAGTACTGAAAACTTACTGGAAAGGGAAGCCTTTTCAAATCAGCCAGTAACTAAGGATAAGGTTAGTTCATAATGAAGATATAAACTCAGTTCAAAGGGACACAACCTAACAGCTAAGTACTAAACTGAACTGTGTGACCTTAGGATTTTAAGGAAAGGTTGTGTTTCTCCAAAGAGATATGGTAATAGGGTTGCTCTCAGGAGGAGGCTGATAAAAGTGTTCTAGAGAATATATATACATATAATATATATAAAAAAGAATTAAATAAATAAATAAATAATATAATAAAACAGTGTCATGCAGATACTTTCTGCTGTAGAAATCATCCTTAAAAATCCTTTCTTTGGAGAGTCTGAAGAGAATATAAAATTGTATTCTCGTTGCAATAATTTAATGAAAGGAAAATGTAGGGTGAGTCTCAAGGGTTCTTCAATCATGATTTTTTTCATATTCACTGAAATTGTCACACTTGCTGTAAACTCATAAAATGATACATACATTTGGGAATGATGATACATTGTACTTGGGATGTAGGTTATTTGCCTATACCTCAGAGGGATCAGATGACAGTTAAAAATCCCTTGAGCACCTAAGCATCTAAGACAGCTTGGAGCTCTTAAATTTCCTTTATAGACAAGGAGCAGTTTGAGCCTGAATTATTTACACTCCATAGGAAAAACAACACTACATAGGATGAGCAATAAAGATATCTTTGTGTACATAAGCAGCATAAGATTATCTTACTAGGAAGACTATATTCACCTGGAAAGAGTTCATCATAATGAATAGAAAAATGGATCAAATAGCAATAGCATACTCTTAAAAAAACAAATTGTAATCACTCTGAGGTCAAACATCTGCAATTTTCAAGCTCCAAATGAAGCTGTGAGAAATCCAAATGTGCAGCGAATATACTTTACTGCAACAAGGCCCCATTTTAGCTGATTGTTTGAGTGTTCTCCTCAAAGTCTTCTTAGAACAATTATCCACTTACCCTATGGATTCCTAGTCGGCTTAATCAATGACAGGGTACATACACATTGTCTTCCCAATAACTGATGTCTACATTGACTCCCCCAAGGAGAAGTTAACTACTAAATACTTTTATGGACCGTGCCCTTGGAGATCTAACATCTTGCTTTAAATTTACAACTCCTCATTGTGTTTTGTGGGTGTTTTGGCCAACAATGAATTGTCCCAGGGTCTCAGAAGTCATTATTTACAAAAGAGATTTTCTGGTTAAACAAAGATTTCTCAGTATCCATGTACAATCAATTTACAAGAAACTCTTAGGTTTTTCTCGAAAAGAAGGTAATAGCATTTAGCTTGTACATTTGTCCCATGGGTTTTAACTGCTGAATCTGGTAATCCAACTGAGGCAAGGCTGCCACAGCAACGTGTTCCCAGGTCCAATCAGCAGCAAGGCTGAGCAGGTATTCCCACTAGCAACACATATACACAATACATATATACATTTGCACATGGCTGGTCGCAAAAAGCAATTCAAGCTGAGAACAAAGCATACATGCACATGATACTGATTGCCATTCTGTTCCCTTATCTGGTTGATCAAAATGAAAGCCAAGTGACCAGTGATACAATATATGTATGTGTATGTGTGTCTATGTACTTATATATATAAATATATATATGTATATATATATATGTGAATAGATATGGATCCCTCTAGTAACCGGCCTCAGAGTCCCTCCTGTTGTTCCCTCCTCTGAGCATCCCACCAAAAACCTTGCACAGCCCCAGGCTACTGTTCCCCACCATCTCACAATGAGTCCCTGCCCTGGGGAGCAGGGACCCCTCAGTCCTGGGGACAATGCAAGGAGCCTCTCCCCTTACCTTTCCCAGGCATCACAAGCCCTTGGTGGCTGTCCTTAGGGGGGCCATCCTGGGAACTCCATTTCCATGGTGAGGTTATTGGCACTTCCCCAACCCTCATTGTTCCTCTGTGCCCCTCTGTGTTTGTGGGATGATTCTTAAATCACATAGCCTAACATTAATTGTGGTGATGAGACCACTGACCCATTTCTGAAGGTCCCCAAATTACATATCTAATAAAAGAAAAAGAAAAAAAAGAAAAAAAAGAAGAAAAAAAGCTCAGGAGTCAGGACAGACTGTGAGTTTGCATGTTATTATCACAGTTCACTTGTCTACTCTATTTATTCTTGTAGTAAATATAATACATTTATTGAATATGTCTGAGTAGTTTGTGGGATTTTGTTCAAACTTCAGTTGTTCTGGGACAGAAATATATGCTTTTATACTGAAACCCTTTAGAAAATCACTTTTGAATTCTTTTTTTTCTTTATATTATAAAGCTATGATAGGATTTTGGGGTGTTTTTTATTATATAGTTTCCTCTATTTTTCAGTAGTCTAGAGATGAAAGCATGCACCAGAATTAAGACATTGAGATGACAAAAGAATCTTTTAAATGTATTTTGGGAGGCTGAAATAAAATCTGAATATTCTCATTAGCCGCAGAAGAATATTTGAGTAGGAAAAGATGTTTTTATAGACACTGTTGTTTCTCAATGAGTCTGATATACTCTGTGTCACATCTCCACTTCAGAAATGCCTATGCATACAAAAGATTGGTACTGACACCATCTTTGTCTCCGCAAAGCCTGTAATGTCCCCAGAATATAGGCTTTACTTAAATCCCAAATAGAAAGATTGATTTAGAATTTCTAAATATATATATGGAGAATAAGGAGGTGTATATGGGGAACAAGTTGTATGTGTAACATTCATAAGAGTAGGTAACATTTCCATAGGATTATCTATAATTTCTCTATTGGGAAGTAGCACTGCCATTGAATATCTCAGGAGACCCCCACATGCAGAAAAGAGCAATTTGTCAGCTATGAGTCAGAGGTAGAAAGCTATTTCCTCCCATGCGGTCTATATAAAGTTATGTAATATTCCCAATACAAAAAAGTAAATCTGAAAAATGTATAACTACAGTATTTCAAGAGAAAATATTGCTGAGAGAATACATCAGGGCAGAGGTTCAGTGATAAGCACTATTAAATAGCCACCAGTACCAAATACCTTCCAGGAAGTTGCAAAAAACTAAAATTATGAGTGGTGGAATACCACGTTTTAGAGAAAGTTTACTGTAACCATCAAGATTTGCATAATTATGAAGGTGAGATTGTTAAAATGAGTAGAATATTCCACATAAGAAAAGGATTCAAAACTGCATCTTTTTCTTTTCTTTTTGATTTGAAAATAAATGCAATATTTCAACTGAAATTTAATTCATGTATTTATTTAATTGATAAAATTATTAAATAGTAGCCTTTGTTACCCCAAAGAGAGGGTAGAACAAAAGATAGAATCCAATGTATAAAAGGGATGGCAGAAGAGTTGATTAGATACTTTTTTTCTGACATGTGGTCAAGTCAGTGTAAACTAAACCTATTAGATTGTTAGGATCAACAAATGCTTTGCAAGAGTTCCACTGAAATGCATTTTGTAGACCATGGCTGAATAAAATCATAATTTGTGATGATCTTATTAAAGATGCACATTTTCCATCAGCTGAAAAGACTAAAAGGGCAGTACAAAAATTCATTGTAAAACTTCAGTGTTTTTGTAGGACCACAAAGTACGCAAACCAAACCATTGACACTTAAGCATTCCCCTAATTCACTACTGTTTTTTTTTTTCCTCTAACATTAGTGGCACAATATCAATTAACAATTGATTGAATTAGAAATTGTTCTTTGGCTGCATTATCAGGTTCATGTAGTTGTTAATTCAGTTTTTGTTCCTCTGTTTCCTGGCAAAAACTTTGAAAAGGTTCACTACAGACTCTTCAAGATAATAAGCCTAAAGTACTAAGCCAGCTTTTGCCTGGAATCACGTTCATGATGCTTGGAGGTATAAATTCTTAAAAACTGCTTGCTCTTTTTGTGTCCTGATTCTCCCTCTGTAACACATTTAGGTTTCACCATTAAGATGTTATCATTTTCCAGTTGTTACCATGGAGTTACTATAGTTACTTTTTTGTTCATGAACTGCTATAGGAAAAAAAAAAGGCAAAAAAGCAAAGACTGCAACTTACATATCTTAAGATTTAATGTGAGGATTTTAACTACCAAAAAAAGGGATGGGGAGGCTGATTTCTGCTCATTACTGCTTTAGCACTTTCTAGTGTTCATTTTACAAATGTGGATAATTAATTTCTCCCTTTTTTGATTATACCAACTTTAGATCCGTAACAACAGCAGTACAATCTCACCAAATTGTTTTTCTTATGCTATAATTATTCCATGATTATTAGGTGTTCATGAAATATCTGTGTTGTTTTTAAATCATTTTCTTTTCCTTTTTCTTTATTTGTTTCTATTTGTTTCTATTTATTAATTTGTTATAAAGTGAAAGCTTTTGCTTTTACTTTACAACAAGCACACAAAAAATCTACTCGTTGTCATGTTTATGAACAAGCCTAGCTACGCCTGGTGTGGACTTTTAAAATCAGCAGGCTTTGGTCTCTGTCTCTCACAGCTAGAAGAAGAGGTAAAGGATCAGCCTTTTCTCTTATCACTGACAGTCAGTGGGTTGTGCCGCTGAATTAATCGATATATATTTAGTGCTGCACACCACTCCATGGTGGGCTACCAGCAGCCTCAGCCTCTAAGCAAACCAATGATTTGGCAGAGCTCCCCTCTGCTCTGTGTTAGTCCGTCAGCCCTCTTATTCAAAAAAAGATACTAATAAATTTTACTACTACTGACAGCTGCTTCTGCCTACTGCTAGGCATGTCAGACTCTGTTACATCACTGACAGATAAAAGGACACTACAGTTCTCTATATAGTTTCCTCTAGACAGAAATCAACCACCTCGACCCACTCATCTTTCCCAGTTTCTCGTCACCCTGCCCTCCGCAACCGAGGCAAGTGGGCAGAAGTGCATGGCAGGTTGGTGACAGCTGTGCTGAAGGAGAGCCTTTATGAGTCATTCAGTGCTATGGAGGAGAGGAAAATGTAGTGTTCTTATAAAATGGTGGATTCTGGAACACGACTACCTGTCAGTTAAGTCGCTGGGAGAGTGGGGGAGTGTTGGATGTACTTGTGGCTCTCTGTGTGCAAGTGTGAGAGAGAAAAAGAGAGCACAATACAAACAGGAGGGAAATTAGATCACATGTTTTGCACAATATGTCTTTCTTAGAAGAGTTAGTGAAAAATTACTTCAGTGCAAAAAGGAGAAAAATCTGACTTTTTGGCATAAACTTTCTCAAAAGCATAATAATAATGCATCAGCATAGTTGACAAATGATTCCTTTTAATTCTTTCACACTTCAGAGCCTTTTACATCAAAAAATGAGTGGAACAGCTAATATTTAAGGTGTCTATTCTTTCTATTTTTCCTTTAAAATAAGCCTTAATAATCACAGCCAAGAATTTCCCCAAATGGAGTAATTTTTCACTGTGAAATATTGATTTGTCAAACAGAAATGTGTTTGTGAGAAAGTTCTGGTTTCCACTAACTTCTGAAAAAAAAAAAGAAAAAAATGTAATAAAAAACATCCTGCTTTTCCAGATGTTTCCCATAGCCTTTTGGGGATCTTAAATCCCGAATGCCATGGTTTCCAGGTGTACCCTCTAGCCAACTTCCAAATCCTCTGACTCACACTGCGTTGAGAACTAGCTATCCTGAGGATTTCATAGCCCAAGAGTTTGGTGGTCAAGGTGTGTGGAGGTCTTGAGTTTCCCTGTTTCAGGGAATAAGAGTACGGGTATCTGATACACTGGAACAGACCAGCAGCACTTGAGTTATGCTAAGGTCTCAAAACTCCTGCCATTTTGGTGATACTAACTTGTTGCTTTCTATGAGATCTGGTAAACACTCTCCTTACACTCTAATTGTTTTTATTCCATAAAGCTTTGTCTTTCGTTCCTTTTGTTTTTCTTCTTTCTTGAATTTCATGGTGTCTTACTATTCTTTCCTTGTATTAGGTGCATAAAAGATGATCAGATTAATTTTTCTTACCGTTTCATATTTACATTCTTGTACTTATGATTCAGGCTCCTTGCTTTGCTTGAGGGAAAGGTAGAGATTAAGAACAGCCTCAGAGAGTTAATAACTTCTATCTTGATTTTCAGTTTCGCATACCCTTTGCAATCTGATCAATCTCCTAGGAGACAGTGAGCACTCACAAGAAAATAAAATGTACCTGTTTAGAGTCTGGTAATGGAAAAACTACTGTACATTTTGTTCCTGTTAGCAGTAGCTGCAAAGCATGAGCAATCTACCTAGCATATCTGCCATTGGTTTCAAAAAAAAGTGGAAAAGGGAGGGAAAAGGTAGCAACAAATGCTATTGTTTTGATATCACCGATTTTGAAATAGGATTGTTTACTTTGCTTTTTTTGTTTGTTTGTTTTTTCGGAATGAAGACTTCATGTGTATATACTTGTTAAAAATTCAAAAAGGCATATTTATATACATTAATGGACACCAAGTCCAGCCAAAGAAAAGAAATTCTGACAGCACTGACTTTTGGATAAGAAATCTTTTCAAAGTAGACATTTCTAGTCACAATTTCATAGTGCTGTTAAATATTCTTGTGTTTTTGTTTATTTTGCACCAAGAACACTGGGGAGGATAATATAATATAACAGTCCATTGCCTGTTTCCCTTTTTTCTTTCAATAGCTGCCCTACAGATATTGACTGGCGTTCTCTTTGATAAAGAGACTATTTAAAATGGCATATTTGGACAATATTTTTTTCTGATGATTAGAAAGTCTATAAAGTGTTTGTATTTCTAAGATGTAAATGTTTCTGTAGATAAGAAACTAGGGTTCTGTTCTTGTTAAGTATTTAACAGCCAATGAAACTCCCCAAATTTTATCACCACAAAACTTATTTATACTTATAGTTGTAAGTTTTGTGGATAATTTTTCTGTGATTTTTGCTAGCTAAGTAGCATGGCAATGAATAATAATTAGGAAAAAATATGTTTAAATGGGAAAAAAATATATTCTTTTATTAATTAGGAGTCCTGGCTCTTTTAAGAAAGTGTGATACACTTTTCTCATGGATCATGTCAAAAATGATGTGAAACACTAAATATTCTAGGGGGAGTGCTCATCAGAAGTTTATTTTAACCACAGAGGGTACATAGTTGGGTAATATGGAAGAATTATGCTTATTATAATCTAATGTACATCAAAAAGCAATAACATGTAGTTACAAGGTTCCATGCGGACAATTTGTGTCTGTAGTAAACTATAAAAGTTTACTCTCAAGAAATTAAAATCTTGTTTTATGTCTCCTTCTTTCATGAGATATTGCAACTTAAATTGAAGATTCATTTATTGCTTCATTTTATAGTCACCTTTTAAAATATTCAACTATTTTGGCAAGCATTTGACCATATTAAACAGATTTATTGCTATTCATAGAAAACACACAATGATGTGACATTCTGTGAAGTCTACGGGATAAGTTCTGCACAAGGTTATATCTATACTATTTCTCCCTTTTCAAGTAAGCATTACAGTACTAACAAGCACAGTAGTTTCCTGCTTTCAAATTGGACTTGTATAAATGATTACAGAAAATAGGGGATACATGTACTGTAGAAAATAAATTTTTGCACTGCTCACAAGTAGTGAAAACAATAACAAAAAAATCTAGAAAATGCAAATGAAAAATCCATCATTATGACTGAAATTTTAACTATTTAGTATTAAATACCATTATGTATTTTCTCAAAAAAAAAAAAAAAACACACAAAAAAACAGCCCTTGATTTAGAAACTGGGTAATGAAAAGTACTTTAATATTATGTATTTTAGTGAGTCTATTTTTAGCCTGAATTTATGTAGTTCCTAGCCACAGGTCCTACATCTCTGTGTGATGAACTGCGTGACTTCTCAGCTGCGTACCGTATTCCTTCCCACCACAGTCAGCAGGGACCACACGCAGTGCCCAGCCCCAAGGGAGTGACTGAGCCTGCTTAGCAGGGAAGTGTTTGCAGCCTGCCTGGTGTTTCTGCGAGGTCATTAGCAAGGGAATCACAGCAAGAAATTGAGAGGACAAACAATGTCCCAGAGACTGAGAGAAGCAGCAAGCAGTGAGCTTCATCTCTTCTTTAAGACCAGAGGGAAATGCAGAAACTTTGCTGAAGTGTTAAAGACTCCTTTGTGGACCACAGGAGCTGCAAGAGTTCAGGAGAAGAACTGTTTGCTCTCCTTGCTATTTCTTATCTGTCACTATTTAAAACTTAAAATTCTAATAAAGTTTTTTATTAATCCTTTTTTTTCTTTAGCCAATTTTATGCACTGTACAGGCCTGTACTGCTCATTGCCTGCTGAGCAAATGAGTTTTGTTGACTGAGAAAACACTGAGAGAGTGGTGAATGCATTTGTCCATTTAAAAAATTGCATAGGTTAAGTCCTTGAGATTCGTATTACAAAACATGCCCTTAATACTTCAGTGAACTCCTGATTATGTCTGAACCTGCTCCAATTCACTGACACGCTTAACATAGTACGGGCATCAGAACTGGACAGAAATTGGCCAAACTTATTTAAGCACAGAAATAATTTTATTTTTTTCTTCTAAAGACTAGTTGCACTAAGGATTGCATTACTGGTACTGACCATAATCTGGATTAGGAATATACATATATAAGTCCAGGTGATATAGGTCTCAAAAACTGCCATGTCCTTCTTAGTGTCTGTAATTCAAAAATACAGATCTGTGTTGTTTTTTCCAGATATATGGCTTTCCATGAGGCTATATTGGTTTGCACGTTCCTTTCCAAACAGCCAACCTATATCAGTGTGAATCAGAACTAAGAAAGAAGTAAATGGATTAGTGATATCCTTTGGGAAACTTAACTTCCGTCTGGGAGAAGAGCTTCAAAGAAAAGCTTAGTTAAACTTATCTTTTTTTCTCTCCAGAATAAAGCTTGATGTAATTTCCAGGATGTTTCTATAGATATATTAACACTTATCTTCTATACAATATTGGAATAAAGAATATCCCACAATATCTGAAAAGCAGCATATAAAATGGTTATAATCAATGAAGTTCTAACAGAGAAATATTTTCACCAAACTCTTAAAAATTTCTATGTACACCCTATTTTATGTTTCTTGATACAAAATTAAGACACATGAGGTTGAGCTTCTTCTATCCCTGCCACGTAAAATTTATTAAAAATAAGTAAAACAAACAAAAAACACAACACACAAAAGTTAGTGTCAGATCCAGGAAGAGTCAGGTAACATACCTCAAAATTTTGTAGAACATATTGAGCTGTTTAGTGTGACATCTGTTTTTCTCAAGTACAAAGTACCTTTCTAGAACAGAAATAAAAAGAAAAACATAAACTGAGCAATATCACAAAGTCTATTTAGGACTTTAAAATAACCTTTTGGCGTTCATAAAAATGACTTGTATATCCTTCAGTAGGAGAATAAGCTCCAAAGCATTTAAATTTATTTTAACAATAATATGTGGCTAAATGTAGAGACTATTCCAGGAAGGGAAAATTTCACTCCTACCCTTTTAACCCATCTCTCAGACTTCACTGCCAAATTTCATAACTAGCCCACAATGGATCCACCAGTTGCTTTGTGCAAAAAGGCAGGGTCAAGACTTTAAGTGATTCATTTTGAAATAGCATTGCAAAAATCCAGCTTCCTTTTCTCAGAGGGATATTTTCTCATTTATTCGACTAGCATAAAAGAGAAAGAGTTTAAACTGATGTCAAGATTTTAAAAAACTTGTTCTGTATACAGTCAGGAAATTGCTCTGTGGCTTATATTTAAATAGATATGGCTCTTTTTTGCATTAGTCTGGGGGTCATTATGTGCATGCATAAATCAGCCATTTTTAATTACTTTTAATAAATAATTTTTTTTTTTTTCCCATTTTAAACTGGGAAAATATTTTCTGTTTTCTTAGAATTGTTTTCTTAGAGTCTTCTTTGTCTTCTCTTTAGGCCTCTCTAAAGTTTTTATTGCATTCTTAACAGAATGACTTCGGATTTGGATGTTTGCAATTATCAAATGAATTCTTCACTTTTTGAAGTTTTTCATAAATAAACTGATCTATAAATAGATAACCAATCCCAGCAAGAGTCAATTATTTCATATATTCTGTCTAGTTTCAGATTTAGCCATACCATCAAGAGGGATCTCAATGGGATCTGTAATGACTTGAAGCTGCATGCTGATTTTGTTACTCATGCAGCTTTGATTCTTCTGCTCTGTTACTACACTTCCATGAAGCACAGAAGACAATTAAGCCTCGTTCGTCTTCTAAAACTCTCTCTAGACACACCTATAGTCAGTAAAGACTTTAAAAAATATTTTTAATTGTGAAATGATGTTCTGGTTTCTCTGCTCTCTGAGGTACTGCATAATACAAATTATCGCTGTCAAATATGGAAATCCAGGCCTGTTGCTGCTCACTGCTTCTTTTACTGAGAAAAATTTCTTGTTTATGATTACATATTCCATCTCTTAATAAATGACCATTTTCAACTTCCTTTTTCTCACTACAGTATTGTTTGTAAGAGCACCTGATCTGTTTGTATTAATGCTCTTCTGCCCACTGTTTTTTATTTCTTAGTATTTTTATGCACAGATATGCATATTTTTTCTCCTATTGTAATGCAAATAAAGTCATTCAAGCGAAATACAGCCCTAGAATACATACAGGATTTATCCCTCAATATTCTCTGTGGCAATCAACCTCAGTCACGGTGAACTATTTTTGGATGCCAAGACAGTGTGAAAAGACTTGATAAAAATAAGATAACTCTGATAAAACAATCTATTCTTCCTTGATGAATTCCTTGGTATCATTATTGATAACTATAATGATAGTGAACATTGCTAAGTTCAAGGTGGTATGTGAAAGCTGAGGGTACTTAAGGTCTCTTGTTACCTGGAGAGAAGCCTGATCAGGATTTACCCTAATGTAAGGAGAAATCGAGTCTTTCAGGTTTGATAATCAAAGGCAGGAGGAAACAATGATAGAAACACTTACATTACTGGTTGCAGACGCTGCAGTAACCTTACTAACTCAATTGCAATTATCCTTTTGCAGGATATAGGTTTTTCATTTGCTTACTATTGTTGTTTTTAATGGAAATGAATAAAAACAAAGCCCTCTATCAGTGCTAAATTTGGTTTGCAAACCAGATGCATTTATTTCAGTTATATACCACTACTTCAATTTATGTTATTTATTTACTTATGTAAAACCTGACTTTGTTTTACTCTGACTGAAAGCAAAAACAGAAGTTCTTGACTGGCAGAGTGGGATTCATTGTGCCTTATTTCCTTACATAACTCGTGAATGAAATATCAAGCTATTGGAACAAGCACCCTCTGATGGGACATCTGGTCTTCCTGAAAGTACTTGTGAAATGGTCCATGAAGCAGATGGCATGCAGAACGCAGTGAGGCTCTGCAGAGCTTCTGAGCAAACTCAAGGCTACCTACACACGTCTGCATCTCACCACTGATTGTGTGTATTGAATGTCTCTTCAGAAAACCCCTGTGATTGTCTCTGCTTATATTTAAACAGCAGATCAAATCATAGTCTTTTCAATAGGGAAGTAAATTAGAGTGACAGTGTGTATCAAAAAGTTATGGGGCAATGCCCAGTAAGATTTATTGATTTGGTCTCAGGGCTGTGCAAAATAATCCTAATCTGCATGTCAAGGCAATTGATGTATAGTAACTACCATGAGAGGACTGTAAAATCATATAACAAGTTAGTATAAGAAAAAAAAAATGAATCAGACAGTGTAATAATACAATTATTAGAAAAAGAGATTCTTTTTGTTGTTGTTGTTTTCTGTTCAACTATTGATCCTGTTTCTCAGATAAACTGACAGATAAACTGACTTATAGTCTCATTGGTTTATGTAAGGCATTCTTACTCTTACTAATTGTTTACAAGTGGTTACCATCAGCAGCGTTCTAATACCCAGCATTCTACTAAAAACATGATAATATTGTTAACTGAGCAAAGTGCAGGCAGTAAATGATTTAATTAAAGATTACTGTATATTATTCTGCTGTTCATCACCATCAGTATGCCCTTTCAAAACATTTCCATTCCTGTGAAAGATATATCTGTTTCTCCACGGTAACTTTGGCAGAAATCATTCTAATGCTTTAACTCATAAGAGCAGTAAGACTTCTATCTTCCATATTCCACTGATTTTTCATCTTTCTGAGCAATAGCTGAGAACTTCAAAGACAAATCTACTGGTCTTTCTTTACCTATAAACTTCCAAACAGAAGCTGATTGAGCTGATCGCCCACTGGTGTATGAAACAACATACTGAAGTTCTGTTGTGTAAACTCAGAAAACTCAGTTTTCTACTGTTTGGGAATTAAGGCTAAAAGCACACCATTTTTATTGTGCTTGTGTTTAGACACTGTAACCATTTCACATATCAAGGTTATATTCAATAACACTCTTTTATAGATCTATCTGTAAGATATTCTGTGAAGTATAGCAGAGAAAAGTGCTACAGAATGATTTTGTGCTGGAAGACTATGAACAAAACTTTTAAGAGAAAAATTTTCTTGCAATGCCCATTATTTTATATGGACTTGCACAGAAATAAGTCATCAGGCAGTTTAGCCTCACATTCTCCTTATTAAATTGTATAATACAGATTAAATGCAGCAATTCAAATATTCTATTTTTTTTCCAGGTAATAAAAAAGGAATAGTATTTGAAGGAATAAAAGCAAGGGAACAGAAGCTGGGAAAGAAAGCAATGTTTTTCAAAGTTCACTGTTAACAGTGAACAGAAATCAGCATATTGTACGAAAAAAAACCTTAATTGTGCTATAAAGGATCTATGGAGGGCAGATGAGAACGGTTGAATCAGTTATGTGAGCTACATGAGAAAACATAAAAAAAAAATAAGACCAAATACACATGAAAATGTAAGTCTAGCAAAGAGATATGTCACATCACTGTAAAAGCAAACAGAGCTATAGACAAAGTCTGTGAAGTTTTGTGGGAGTAACAAGAAAGTTGAATACAGTGCAATGACAGATTAGGGAAGACTAAGGATCATTCGCACTGACAGACATAAAGACTTTTGTTGAGATCATGAGGTGGGGGGTAAAAAGCTTACTTTAAACACAGGTGAGATAGATAAGCAGCATAGTACCTTTCATTCATATCATGGTGATATGAGTAGAAATACGATCACATGAGTAGAATATGATGATCATATCTTCACATTTCAACAACAACGTGAAAGAGATTTTCTCAATCCTCTGAAATTGGATAGTCTACCTCTCTAACTCGCTTTGTTCTTGATATATACATACTGAGGTGAAGGCAGTTTATATATGTCATCCAAATCATTTTGGGATTCAAATCATTCAAATCATGATTTCTTAATGACATGTATCCAGAGAATGTAACCAAAAGAAAGAGAAAGAGAGAAGTGTTATAAGAGGAATCCTGTGAAAGCCAGTGAAAACTATTGGGAAACTGTTTTTGCAGGATTTCCTGTAATTTTATTCATGGAGGGTTAATTAAATGAGACACAAGGCTGTGGGTAGAATAACACTTCTTCTTTTATCCCTAATTTAAGAAGATAAGAAACAAAAGAAGAAAAACAAAAGTCCACCTGTGGCATGAGTACAAATTCTTTACACAGTCTGTGTACACACTGGAAAATCTTGATAGCAGTGATGGTCCACTTTTCAGTGATTTTTGTCCCTATCACATAAGGCTTAACAGGTAAGGATTGTTATATATTTAAAAATTGGTTAGTTTTGCACTGTGAAATACGTAATATCAGTGACAACTAATGTACCTCTCCAATGAACTTTGCTATTCATCTGCTTTTATAGCATACATTCAAAATTTACAGCTACCTTTTCTAAATGAATACTATATGACTTTTTGTGTTTATGATATCAGTGTATTGTTTCACATGCAATTGATCATGTACCAAATATAAAATGATTCTGTATTTGAATTTATGTGAATTTTAATATTTTTTAATGTTTCAGTAACATGTTACTTTCAACTGCATATCAGCTCTGATTTATTTCTTAGCCAGAACTAACTAAATGACTTTGGTATTTTTTGAAATGACCTATAATTTTTGCAAAAGTATTTCATATACTTCATATAGAAGTAGAATAAAATAACAATTTTTGTTTGTTTGTTTGTTTGTTTTGTTTTGTTTCTGTTTTTTTTTTTTTTTTTTTTTTTTGAACACTGTGGTCTCAACCAGTGGACATAAATACTTAGAAATAAATATTCATCTACCTTGTTCTTAAATCTTTTACTTTATAAAGAGTATTTGCTATTTTCCTCTGCAAGAAAGAAAGAATAACACAGCTTACTGATGATGTGTGTGAATGAAATAAATGCAGCTAATTTCTCTTTTCTTCCTTCCTTCCTTGTCCTTCCTTCTAATAATCTTCAGTGTAGACTTGAATAAAACTTCTTCCACAGTTCCCTTTCAACCTCCCTTTCAGCCAAATCTTATTTTCCTAGTATTTGATAGCTACATGACTGTGTGGTATACAACATGCATTTGCATAATAGTTCAGTCCAACTGAAAAATATATTTATGCTTCATGTAGCAACATGAACACACTGTGTTACAATGGATGTATACAGGCTCTTTAAGAAGGACAGATTGGTAAAGTCAGGAGGGGAGATGTGTATGAGAGCAGCAGGCATGCCTGGTGTTCTGCCTGAAGCTGTGTGAAGGGCCAACATTGTGGTAGTTGTCTGCCACACATCACCTGATCACGATGAAGCAGATTCCCTTTTCCAAACACCTAAAAGAAGCCTCATATTCACAGGCCCTTCTCATCATGGGATGCTTGAAATCACGCCATTATCATCTGCTGGAAGAGCAAGATAATAGGGCTAAATGAATCTGGAATATTTCTGGATTGTGTTAAAGATAACATATTGACACAGTTTACTGAGGAGTCAAGGGGAGTTACTCTGTTGGATTTCATTCTTGGGAACAAGGAAGAACCTGTCAGAGATGTGAAGGTCAGGGGAAGGACTACCATGAGATGATGGAGTTCTGGATCCTGCGAGGAGGAGGCAAGGTAAAGACTAACAGACTTCGACTTGTTCAGGGACCTGCTTGGGAGAATTCCATGTAATATGGTTTCTGGAAAGAAGGCAACTAGATGAAACCAGTACAGGCTGGGGACCGACCTGCTGGAGAGCAACTCTGCTGAGAAAGACCTGGGCGTCATGGTGGACGACAGGTTGACCATGAGGCAGCAGTGTGCCCTCGTGGCCAAGAAGGCCAATGGCATCCCGGGGTGCATTAAGAGGAGCGTCTCCAGCAGGTCGAGGGAGGTGATCTTACCCCTCTACTCAGCCCTGGTGAGGCCACATCTGGAGTACTGTGTCCAGTTCTGGGCCCCACAGTACAAGAGGGATGTGGAGCTGCTGGAGAGAGTCCAGCGCAGGGCGACTAGGATGATCAGGGGCCTGGAACATCTGCCCTATGAGGAGAGGCTGAGGGAGCTGGGCTTGTTCAGCCTGGAGAAGAGAAGGCTGAGAGGGGATCTGATCTGTGTCTATAAGTGCCTCAAGGGAGGCAATGAGGAGGATGGGGCTGGCCTCTTTTCACTGGTGGTCACTGACAGAACCAGAGGAAATGGCCATAAATTGAAGCATAAAAAGTTCCATGGGAACTTAAGGAAGAATTTCTTTACTGTGAGGGTGACAGAGCACTGGAACAGGCTGCCCAGAGAGGTTGTGGAGTCTCCTTTAGAGATCTTCAAGACCCGCTTGGATGCAGCCCTGTGCCACGTGCTCTAGGTGGCCCTGCGTGTGCAGGGGGGTTGGACTAGATGACCTCTAGAGGTCCCTTCCAACCTTAGGCATTCTGTGATTCTGTGATTCTGTGATTTTCATCAATTACCTCCTCCGCGCTCAAGACCAGTCCTTACCAATGAGCAGGAAGCCAAGAAGAAGTGCCAGGAGGTATGAATGGATGAACAAGTAGCTCCTTACAAAACTCAAATATAAAAAAAGAAGCAAAAACATGTGCAACCAGGGACAGGTAGTCCAGGAGGAATATCAAGACACTGAGCATGCAGGAACAAAGAAAGCCAAACTCCATCTGCAGTTGATTCAGATGAGAGAAGTGAAAAGCAAGGAGGGTATATCAGCACAACATAAAAAGAAGACTAGGGAAAATGTGGTCCTACTGCTGAGTGGGGCATGGAACCTTGTGACAAAACACACAGGGAAGGGCAAGGTACTGAATGACTTCTTCACCTCAGTCTTTACTAGTAAGATTTGCCTTAAGGAGTCCCAGGTTCCTGACAAAGAGGGAAAATCTAAAGGTAAAAAGGAACATTTTCTTTTTCAGAACTAATATCTGACACATAAGTAAGCTTTATTCTATGAAGATAATCACCCGCACATATTTAACATCTTAGAAATATACAGTAATTTCAGTATTGAGGTTTTGATTTTCTTTCTAGGAGTCTATCTCCTAGAAATATATCTTTCTTTTATACAATATTGGCGGGTTTTTTTGTTTCATTGAATGAAATACATAGTATTTTCCGTAAAGTTATTTTAAAATATAAAAAAGTTTTTCTTAAAACAGCTTTTTGTTTGCTTCTTGGCAATAGTTTCTCAAACTCTTGACTGCTAGAGAGTGGGGGTCAGCATTCTGTATCACAAGAGGAGGATTTTTTTCTACATCCTGGCAGTCAGACACTTAAAATTTGTTTGCTTAATGGACACTTTCTTCCAGCATCTGAGAAGATCTGGTATCAAGTAGGAGACTTGTTGGCTCTAAAAGAAAAGACAAAGAAGTTCTGATGAAAAGACCTACAGTTTATCTGAGGAGGTTCAAATTATGAATTAGTATAAGCAGCTAACAACAAAGCACACTGAATGAGTCAACTCTTAAAAAAAAAAGGTGGGGGAAAAGAGCAATTTTGGTAGGGCAGAATGCTTCTATACGTTTTGATTTTGGATAGGCTCAACCATACAACTTGTTTCCACGTGGATAAATAAATTTAAAACTGAACTTACCAGGGTATGGAACTGTAACCTTACTTTTAATAATAGAAAAGAAAGTAATATAATAAATCATACTGTAATGCTAAACAGATCTCACGTATATCAATTTTAGCTCCCTATTTTTTCATTATATACATTAACGAAAAAAAATATTTATATAATATAGCTCCTCTAAACTCTCATTAACCATTTGTGTATGAATTAAAATTCCGGGTTTATTTTAGATTTCACTTATCAGTGATGAACTCCTGAATTAGATCAAATAAAGGAATAATGCAGTTTAATTGGAGAAAAGCTTCCTTCACACCTTCAATGATCTCATATTAAGTTCATTCTATTACAGTCATTAAAAACAAATACAAACTCAGTTAAGATTATCCAGCTATTGAAATTCCCGGATCAATAGGCCTTGCAGCAGTACATATCTAAGTCCATCCAACTGAGAGAGAAAGAAGACTGGAGCTTCATTTTTTTTCCACCCACTTCTGCTGTTTTTTTGCCCTCTCCAAAGTGATCAAAACATTGTGCCATCCTAGGGATAGAAGTTATACATGTTAGAACATAGAGTCCTTCCTGTAAGGAAAAAAGGAAAAAGTCAAGAATCAACAAAAAGGAAGAAGAATCAAGAAAAAGAAACAAGTCAAGAATCACCTTCTTCCCACAACTGATAACTTCAGTAACCTTCTACACACACAACTCAGCAAGTCTTAACAGTTACCTACTTCTTAGTGATGCCATAAGTCAGTTTCTGTGTAAAAGCATGTGGTCTCATCCCAGTGCCAGCACTATCAATTGCTTTAGATATCATTCAGTTATTTCTGTCACATATTAATACAGATTCTGTTCTTTAATAATGTAGGACATTCCTGTGACATCCACAGAGCAGGGCCTTGATCTAGTCTCTATCTATCATTCATAGAAAGAATAGGAATCCATCTGCCTAACCCTGAAAGACTACCAAAATAGCAACATGAAGGAAGTAGTTCCTTTCATTTCCCACCTAAACAAGACAAAAAATAAATGAAAAATTACTTAAATACAGAGAAGCTGACAATTGGAAAAGACTCATAAGGAAAGCTAAAGGAGCAGGAATGAGAGATCTATAAAAAGCTTCAGGCACAGCCTAGAAGACTGGCAAAGCTCCAATCCTGTGAAACAAAAAAATTGATTAGATATACCAAGCAGAGATACTATGCACCAGGAAAAAGGGGAGAAAAAAACACATTATACACAGGGGCAGAGCTAGAGAGAAGTAAATATGCACCCAGGTCTTCCTCATCAGGAACAGTTTGAGGCAAATCCACACTAACCACTCCCCAAAACAATCAGATCTTTGTGGACTTCTATCCACTGCTCAAATTTTCAAACTGAAATGAAGGCATTCCTTCCAGACATCAAATGCCTACACTCCTAAACCCTCAAAAAGAAAAGCTAAACTCTTTATTTGCAGAGGAGGTGGTAATAAAGTAATTAGATCAGGCAGACAGAAAAATCACCCAGCTAGATGAATTGTATACTGTGCAGAATTCTCTTTAACTCCTTTCTACTCAGAAACTGTATAGAGCCACATTGCAGATGCTACTCCCTGAAATTTAGAAAAGAACAAAGAACTATTACTGACAATCATTCCATCAGATATTACAAGGAACGGAATGAAGAATTTAATATTAATAACTGAGTTAGTGACTTAAGCCCACTTCTACAAGTTCAAAATATCTGAAAATAAATGTTACAGTATTAAATAAAGGGGCTGGAACTGGAAGGCTAATGTGCAATCTCATTAGGTCTCAAAGGAAAGAATTGTGTCTGATCTAATTACAATTGGGCACCAAACTATTACAGACTTTAGCTATCTACTAAATCCTGAAACTCATCAAGAACAGTTACCTATGCTCTTCCATGGAGCTAAGCACATCCAAAGATTTTAAGGAGCATGCTTATAGGGCGAAAAATGTCTGCTTCAGCACAAAAGCTACTCTACAGAAAATTGATGCAACTGCCTTCTTCATAGGGCTATTTGAAGTTCACAGGTTGGGCACTGCCAGTGCTAAGTTCTCTCATGGGCCCTATTGACTAGGCATGCCCAGAGCACACCTAACATATATCAAGAGAGGCAGAAAATGCAACCATTGCAGTGCACTTTATTCAGAAATATGGACAGATATCCTATATCATATGGGTCGTCCTGCTTTGTGATTAGAAACGGTATCTAAATCAGGTTAAAAGGAGATCAAGACATAGCAAAAGAAGAGTCTAATTTTGTTGTATAAGCACTTTTTTAGAAGAATAAGACATTTCATCTCATCTCTGTTATGGATTATATTTTTAATATAATATTTGTCTAACCTAAAATACATAAAAGACATCTTGGGCACACAACAGTCATTCACCACATTTAACTAGATGGGTAATTTTTAGGTTATTGAGATAAGCTTCTCACCTCTAACTCTTTTTTTCTATGGCAATTGGATCTTTTCTTTAGAGGGCAGTGTCCCACCCAAGACTAGCCCTCAAAATGCTTTTTAGAATCCTCTCCTGAAAAATAGAACCTATATGTTTAAGTTTCCCTGAGGTGGGAGTACATGCAAATCCCTTTTTATATTTGGTTTAAGATTTCTCATTCTCATTGATGCTAACAGGCAAAGAAAGATAGGTGCTTTGCTTCCTTTTCTTGGCTTTCAAAAATCACTCATTAATGCCTCGGATAAAATAAAACAACTATAGAAATTAATTTTGAATTTCACTGTGTACAGAAATTAAAGGTAGGAAATATGCAGGGAAAACACTGCTCTTCTATTGTACACCTCCTTACACTCTCAGTCTTCCTCATTTTCCACTTGTATGTCAATCTCATATGTAAGATATAAAGTACATATTCTTTTAGCAGCTCTGTACACTTAACTATTATTTAAATGATCTCTAGTACAATGAATGTATGTTGCTTAATTAATGATGACTTTTAGCATTTAACGTATGTAACATTTTCCAGTATTTTACAAACATTATTAAATTAATAATTACTCAAAATAAAATTCATTTTCTTAGCAGATATGGCAGACTCGGTTTCCTACTTCTTTTTCATTGTCAGACCTGCACAGATTTCAACCTTGCTTACTGTATTTCTGAGCATCTGCTCCATTTTATTTACAATATTTTAAATTCCTTTGGTAGGCATGTAAAATACAGACACAGTATCAGGCAATTAAGTCACCAAACACATTTTTGAAAAAAGTCTACCAGATAAAAACAGAACTTTTGTCTTTCCATTTTTAACTCCACTGTCATAAAGTGTTTCTTTGTAGATTTTTATTTATTTGCTTGTTTCAAATAAATGACTTGAAGTGAACTTTTTGTGAGTAATTTGAGTTGACCTGCCAGCTGTGAATAAATATTTACTTTCTGCTGTACAGAAATAGGTATAGCTATACCTGTCCATCTGCACCTTTGTAGAAAGAGCCCTTACTCATAAATGTGGCAGCTGGCTACAGTAGCTAAGGTATGACTTTTTTATGACTTGCTAGGTAAGCAGGAACATAAAACCTCTGCATTAAGTCACCAAGAGATTAGTGCAGCTTCAGCGTGCAGCAACTTTTGTGACTAACAATTTAGTCAGAATTTCTCCATCTTCTCACACACAAAAAAACACTTTATTTAGGAAGAAAAGATTTATCCATTTCTGCTGTCTTTCAATTCTGAGCTTTAAATTTGAGAAGAAAACCTGATCTGCGTAAGTATTGAAGACAATCACACTGTGCATAAAAAGGAGAATGAAAAGGAGATCAAAATATGTTTTCAGCCATCATGCTTAGGCTTCGTTCGAAGACCACTCCCCAAAACTACATAATTAAATTAAATATGTACAAAGATATGGTAACTCTGTACATGAGAGATTCTCCCAATCTGCTTGTCATAGCATTTTGAGTCATTAAAAAAAACTTATGTTGCCAAGACACATCAAGACACTATATTGTTATTAAAGAAAAATAACACAAAGCCATAATATCATCATCCGTGCAAACATGTACTTGAATTATAGAAGCTATTTGCCCATTGATACCAATCTAAGGAAAAGTTTCAGTGAACAAAAGGTGTTTGGAATTGCAGTGTTAAGTTACTACAGAGTTCGTGAAGTTTCCTTTGTTGAAGCTTGTGCCAGCAATTTGTCCTTTGCTGTACTACATTTAATAATATGGAGGAAGCAGAAAACAACTTTTCTTTTATTGCTTTCTTGTTCACACTTGGCATCATCTCACACCTAAACTCTTTTCCTCCTTTCCTCCCACAATAATTAATAAGTATTAAATGTATTCCTTCTAGTCAAACCCCCAAGTAAGTCTCATTTTCTTCCTCAGGTCTCACAGTAAACTTAAAAGCAAAATATCACAAAGTAAACATCTTCTCTTCTTTTGACATTAATAATCTGCTATTTTACAGCACTGCATCCTCTCCATGCTGTAAGTCTATTGGTCTAAATATGGGTTTTCCTCTTGCCTACTTCTTTACACACTTTGTCTAAGAAATCATTCTTCCTTTTTCTCTGCCCTGCTTCAATTTGTTTAGTCTCTTACCAGGCTCCATGTTTACTATAGAGGAAAACAACTCCTCTCTGTCTTTCTTCGAATCCACTGTATATTATCTTTATGCAAGAATTCTTTCTAAACAAATCGTTCGCATTATACCACCATTGTTTTCACATCCATTCACCGACTTCATCTTTCCTACAATTCATAGTCTAAAGCTTCTTTTGTTTGATTTCCAGCGCATAACTCTTCCTCTGGAAGAGGAAGGAATGGGAAAGGAGTCTGGATCAGGAATCGGTTGCTACTGGTCTAACCTGTGGATTGCTGGGCTGGTATTCTGCACTAACACAGAACCTCTGCTCACCCTAGAGAAGTTATTTGTATTTTGTTTAACCTTTCTACGTATAAGAAGAAATTTAATTTGCTGCCTATATTGATAAGTATACCCAGTATAAATGCACACAGAAACATATATGCATATAGTGTAAATGTAATAATATCTATAAATATGACAAGAGAGCTCATATAGATACATTAAAATTCAGTTAAATCTTTCCTTAACACTGTATCTGACCCAATTTTTGGTCGGTGTCATGGCAACAAAAAGATTGAATTCTATATTTCTGTATATTCAAGTAAAAATAGCAGTGTCATCCATTAACCTGAGTTACTATAGAGGATAGTAAGCTTTAAAGATAATAACCCCACCCCAGATTTTATCTTTGTTGCCTGTTGGAAAAATTACCAACTCTTTCCTCTTTATTGAAATATAACAATTTAGTTTTTTATCAAGAGTTCACGTCAGAGAAAAGCACACTAACAGAATAGTAAATGTCCTTTTAGAGATAATTTACATTACGCTGGATGAACCAATATCTTATTAGGTAAACTAGACAGGGAATCTCACATATGAATAATCTATTCTAACATATCTGTTGAACTGGGTTGTCTTAAGGGAAGAATCAAAAGAAAGAGATTAACTATTTGGAAATGACCTAAACTTTTCCTGCTTATTTTGTGTGGTGGCCTGAGCACACGCAAAGTCTTGCTCTCAGGTTTGGGAGTTGTTTTAGGACTAGGCTTTGTTGACCATAGTAGTCAATACCTCTTCTCTGTCCTATTGTGATATAGGCAGGTATATTCCATGACTTCTTCAGTTCAGAAAGGTATGTCTGCTGCTGTTTCTCAAGGCACCCTTCAAGTATATTAGCAAACCCTGTCCTCTTCGAAGCGCTAGTTCAAGAGAATAAATATTTTTCACTTACCAGTCTGGGAGCAAATTTCCTATCTCACTGCAAAGGTTGTGCCAGAAAGCTGAAATTCAGGATTTTAAAAAGGAAAACAGTGTTTTCTGGCAAGAAGAAATTTGACTTGATAGGCCAGAGATGTAGGTAATCATGTGGAGGAAAAAGATTGTGGCTTGGTTCCCGAATTATGTTTATTTTATCTAACCCACCTTCAATGGTGAATGAGTACTTTATGGAACTGGTACAGAACACAAACTTTCCCCCATAGGTGAAGTACCATAACACTACACTACTAAGTACTTTTCTCTTTCACAGTCTTTTCCTTTTTCTTGTCCCTCGAGTTTTCTATGCACAGACACATAGCTTCAGTATAAGGGATGCAGAACATTTCTACCCTGCCCTGCCATCTACTGCGAATATTTTGACAATTCTCCCAGACAATAGAATATATAGATTTCACTCCTCACAGATAAAAAATGGCATAATGTCACAACACTTGGAATTCAGTTTATGCATTAAAAAGAACGCTTTTTTATAAATATCCAAAAGATCAACTTTGGCATTGTAGACTTGACTGTTTCCTTCATGTTCAGGCATTATGAAATTCATTTCAGTAAGGAGTATTCTGAGTTAGGGTTTCTTTAGATATTTTCCAAAATCAAGAGGCAAACAATGTTCATTGAACAGAAAACTATTACTGTTCTTCAGAAAAGAATTCATTTAAATATGTCAGGATCCAGGAAAAAAAAAACAGTTTCTGTAGCATATTCTATAAAAAGAAACAACATGAGAGCCTTCTTTCTCTCCAGAGTGTACCCCGACTCCGCTCCAGTAAGTATAAGTGATGCCTTTGATAAGTTCAAGAAAATCCCATTACATGATGGAACAGACTAGAGTTAACTGCTTTCCTGAGTGTGTAAGAAGCCTGACATTTACGAGGCTCACAGTTTAAGATTTAGGCTTCTCTACTCCAGAGACAAGACTCTGAATATATTTGGTTTGTTCTTCCTGAAGTCCGGTGGTGACTAAGCTTAACATCCTCTGCTCATGCAGCAGTTATTCACAACTTTATTCTGAAGAACCTAACCCTCTCAATATAGTGCATTTGTAATTTAGACATCCAACTGAGGTTTGCAAATTACTTGCAAGGACTTGGGAGTCAGGTGATGTTGAATAAAGCCCCAGGAGGATTCTGAGTGTGTTTCAATAACTTTGAGCAGAAGTGTTAATCCTTTGATCTAGCGCAAGACAGCTGTATACTCATGTAATAAGGAAAACAAGTATATTTTTGAAATAGCAAACATACAGCAAATAAAGGTGTACTCATTACAAATACTATTATTGCCTTGTAAGACATTTTGAGGAAATACTTTAATATTTCTTCAAGTGTTTTTCAGTTTCCTGAATAAACTATTTCCATTGTAATTTTCATTTCAAAAATTTTATATTCTGACATTTGACCTTTAGTGACAGGATGTGTAATAAGACTGAAGTATGAATGACTTTTTACACATTCTTAATCATCATTATAAATAAATCGGTTTAGTGACTGTATTCAGAAAAAAAAAAAAAGAAAAAAAGAAAATTAATTACTAATTAAATTAGAAAAGGGAGAGCAGAATACAATATACACAGTATGTGACTGGGCAAAGGAAAACATTCTTCAAGGTATCAGCATGTTACGTAGCTATTACACTTTCACCCTACTTTTCAGTTCAAATACATTCCCATAATTCATACTAGCACCTACAATGTTAAGAACAAATGAGAACTGTATTAGGAAAAAGGTGGCCTTGGATTCCCCAGGGCTATCATTTTCCTTTCATCTGTTTTATAAAAAATAATGGAAAAGGGAAAATGTGTCTATATCTCATCCATACTAACTTCAGATAATTAAAAATCATCATTTTGATTTCATTGTTGTGTTAATCAGCAATCCTTCCTTCTCTTGCTGTTTTGCAGTAACATCCTCACTCAAAGCCTACTATGTAATTCATCTGAGATTGTATAAAACACAGAAATACTCATTTTCCTATTCTGTGTTCTAAAAAAGAAGGAAGGAGGAAGGGAGGGAGAGACAGAGAGGACAGAGGGAGGCAGAGAGATATTTATAGTAGTCCCTGAGAATGAATCTGGAGCTATAATCATGTCCACCTGAGTGATTTCAGTTCAACACCAAGCTGGTGTAAATGTCTTGCTAAAGTGATTTATTTGGAGAATTGTGGTGTATCGTTAGACCCCTCTGTGGTTTGTTTTGTTCATGTTTTAGACTGTGACTCTCTTCAAAGGGGGTCTATGCACATTCCTCAATCATATAAAGTGCAGAGCATGTCTTTAGTCCTCAGAAATTCACAACTGAAAGGGTATATAAACATTTCAGTTCTGTATCAAGAGTCTTCATCTATAAACAATTCCTGATGTGAATGCCCATATAAATGATACATTTCTCTTAAGAAACCAACAATCAAGTGGTGAAATGACCACTTTTCATAGGTCTTCATTTTGGACAGACTACCAGGAGCTGTGGTATTTTAATAGCTGGATGACATTTAGAGTACAAGTTTACTTTGCAGTGATATATGATTGTGTAATATCTTTACAGCTGAACTATATATAGTAGCCTAATGGCTTCAGAACACTTATCAAAAATCTGTTTATGAGTATTTCTACAATGTGTGTTGAACACCAAGTGGCGAACCTTTTAAAAAACACATTTATACCTCTGGGTAAAGTAAGAAAAGGAAAAAGTATAACACTTCTGCTATGTACAGAAAGATTTGTGCTTTTGTAAGAATGGATAAAACTAAAAGTATCATTTCCATATGGGAGTACATTTTAAAATGAATTTTTAATTCCCTTTAGTAAACTGATGACTGTGTTTATTATGTAACACATTGTTCCAATATATGGAATGAAACGAGCTTGTTTGATTTAATCTCTATTGATACCTGAACACCTTTTTTTTTTCCCTGTTCTATTCTTTGTCTTCACTCTTTCCTGTCAGACAGTGTCAGAGTCCATTCTGATGACCTGTTTCCAGATGGTCCTTTGCTTGGCAGATTTGATATGCCACGTCACATAAAAAGCTCATAAAACTGAAGTGGCATTCACTCCATAAAATGCTTTGATTATCAGCATCCATACAGGGAATGGCACAGTGCCTCACTGCCAAGCACTTAGTGCCCACTGGTTCCATCATCCAAGTTCAGTGTAACCAAGTTCAACATTTTAAACCTTTTTGTCACTCATATATCTGCTTGGCTCTTTTGAATCTAAGAACAGATACTTGCAAATAAATGTTTGACATAGAAAACAAAAGGAAAAATAAAAAGAAAAGGAAGAAGAAAATATATCCAAAAGAAATATGTAGTTTAACTGAAGCTTTATAAAAACAGAGGAATGATGAGATTTTAAATATTATCTCAATTTTGAATTTCTTTAAAATTTTTCTTGCAATATTCAGTACTATCTACATTTAATTACAAAACTGCCATTTGAAATATGCTCGAGGGTAGGATGGACCACCTGCAAACTTTGAAGAAGAGCTAGTATTCAAATAAATATTGTAAAAAAAAAAAGACAGTTCTTGTTGACTTTAGTTAAGCTCTGTTAGCATTATGCTGGCTAGAACAGCCTTGAATTAAGTGGGATAATTTGCTACAGGTCCTTTTTAAAAATGTAAGTAAGCCCGTTCTTTACATGCAGAAGCTACATTCTTAAGTAAGCCCATTCTTTATATGCAGAAGCTACATTCTGAATTATAGTCTGTTGCTGGAACTACAGCAGACTTACCTTTTGTAACAGAGTCCATGCCATCTTTATTGGCCTTGTCAAAGGACACAGAATTTAAAACAGCAATGAAGAGCTGGCTTTCCCAGTGAGTATAATACATATATAAGTTTTAACACATCTGTGGTATTTGGTCTTTATAGGTCTGCCCTGGGAAGTAGGAGGTTTAAATGATGTAGGAAGGTTCCTTCCAAGAAGTACATAGATTGGTAGGACTAAAAACTTGGATATCTGCCTACTTCTAACTATCTCTTTAGGTATTGAGCAATAGCTCTGAAAATAATGTCTTAATTTAGTGTTTCTTTAGTATTTCTGGCATCTTGCCTAACCTTGGAAACACATATATAAATGCCTAGTCTGAGGAATTGACCTAATCTTGTCAGGAATAACAGATAAAGATAAGTTCTCCAGGCTATGATTCAGCTCCTAGAAAGTTATCTGTAACTTTCTTTTTCCCTTGACTATATGCAGAGCCTAGGGCAACCAGGATTCTAAAGGAGGTATTTCAATTAAATACCTAAACTTAGAGGCAATAAATTCAAGTCATGGAAAAGTGAAGACAGAGAGTCTTAAGAGTTTAAGCAGAATTCTATCTTGCTAATCCTATTGTAGTGTGAAACAGTCTGAAGATGGAGAAAATTTATCAGTGTCATTGAAATTATTGAAGATTCATGCTTATATAACTAAAAACATGACTTTTTTGAGGGAAATGAGAAAGGAATGACTTCTGAGTTGAAAACTAAACAATCAATAAGTGGGGAAACTATGAAGAAAAATAGAAGACTCCTTCCTCATTAAGGCTAATTTCATTGATAGACTGAATAATCATGCTCTGCCATCCATGCATCATAAATATTTTTGTACTTGTCCACTATTCACCAAATCTGAATGTTAGTTAATCAATTTAGATCTCAGTTTCCTGCTTATTATGAATATCACTATGGTCCTTTTATTAATTCTATGTTCTAAATTCTTACCTAGTTTCTTACCTAGTAAAATACAAGGCTTGTTGCTACAAGCTGAATGAATACTAAAAAACAACAACAACAAACTTTGGGTATATCCAGTCCATTTTTATACAGATGGATCCTAAATCCTTAAATAAATATTGGTAAATTAGTTGCTTATTCCTGCTTTAGTGCTCTTATCACCTCTATTTCTTTCTCCTTCAGTATCCATTGCCATAGCATCCAGAAATTATCATAATGAAATTAAGAGATACTGAGTTTTTAGGAACATGCTCATCAATCATTACTTCTACAGCTCACTTGTTTTTGCATTTTGTAGATGCCTTTATAGAGCCACAGTGAAATGCCTTAAAAATAAGTTCTATATTGTGTCCAAACTGAAGTCCATCAGGGTGTTTTGACAAACATGTAATATGATGAGTACTCCAAAGGAAAATTCTTCTACATTCTAGAAAGTTATTTACAATGATGTAAAATAATGATTGGGACAGAAGAAAGAAGTAAAAAGATTAAGTCTTAATAGTAGCTAAGGAATGGTATGTGAGCAAGAAGCTAGATGTGAGACTAAATCTTTGCCTTTTCTATCAAGTGTATATTCTTCTGAAATCAGAGGAACAATTTGATTTGTTATAATTTTAAAATTCTGAAATCTATCTTGAGGTAACAATTATACAGTCAATTAGTATCGTTAAAGATGAACTACCTATTTCTCCTCCTTGTCCTCTTATGTAATTGAATAACCTGGAGGAGACCCTAAATTTTCAGATAATCAAAAAAGTAAAAGCAATGCACAGCTTGTAGCAAAATCTGTGTCCGTCAGCTTTTCCATACAAGTCCCCATTTGTGGACAATACAAGGCAATGTGAGAGTAACTCAGTGTTAGGAGCAGAGAGTGAAATCAACAAAGTTAGCTCAAGAGTTCAGGTACTTACTGAGAAGAAACATTATGGTTATTGCCTACAGACATGACTATTTTTGTCTGCATCAATTCTCACTTAAAAATTTGGCTGTGTAACAATCTTAAAAATCAAACAGCTATATGCCAGATATGCACAGCTGCATATGTGTCACTGATGATCCATCTCTAGATTGTGTCATATTGCAGTAGATTTTCTAAGTTGGGTTTTGAATAAAGAGACATAAACAAAATACTCTAAAGAACAATTAAGTACTATCATTTTTCTCTTCTTTCAACCATAAATTATCAATTTTATAATGAATGCTTAATCTGACTGACAGGTTGTAACTCCTTGCGCTGGTAATTCAAAAATTAACAAATACCTATGAACATAATGTCATTATGCACTGGGGATTTTCCCATCTTCCTACCCTTTTCTTCATTGTTTACAAATAGCATTTAGCATTAATTATAGTTGTTCCAAGAATTATGGCAAAGAATACCATATTTTATCAAATGTATACACAGAAGGAATTCTAACATTCCTGCCAAAGATAACCATGAACAAAATAAAAAATGTCAGCATATCTTCAATTGTTTATTTGACTGTAAGAAGGTAGGCAGCCATGCTTTAATGCTGGCTTAATACAGTTACCACTTGACATTACCTATCTTTAGCACATTCCTTATCTTGCATCAGTAATAACTATTTTCAGATGCCTCAGGCTTTTTTTCTTAGCCTGCTTTCAACACTTTTTCCCCTTTTTAAAAAAAATTCTACCCGTTCTCAATTTTCATGACTTTCAAATTATCACTGAGTATAATTACATGACCTCAGGCCTTTTAGCCTGATTTACCTGGAAAGATTTTGTGAGTGAATACATCTACTTTACTTCATTAGGCATTTCATGAATTATAACCTAATGGAGCAGATATACCTTTCAACACATTAGTTATTCATATCTTCACTACAGAAGGAATACGCAGTAGAATTTAGGGACTAATATGTGTTGAGTGACTTCAATAATGAGAAGTACATGAGACAATCAAAATTACAAAAGCAAATCCAAGAAGTTAGGGAAAGGAGTTCTAAGTTAAATGTTTCTGACTACAGAATATGCTGCCTATCAAAATGAAGTCTAAAGTAGAGTACATCAAAAATATTTTTAAATTACCAGCACAAGGAGTTACAGTTACAAATGTGACTTAACACTGTGACATTGCATTGCAGACTGCATATGTGGAATCAGCAGAACACCACTGTGTTTTTCTATGTTAGTGTTTCATTGCCAGAGAAGGGAATAGAGCCTTCACTCTGACACATTACTGTTTCACTTACTTCTGTTTTCCAGTGTTTTGTACTTAGATGTCTATGATTTCTGAACCTCTGGATTTCATTTTCCATGTCTTGTCATTATTAGCTTCCTCCAGTATTCACACTAACAGTGAAAATATACCTTGCCCTGATGCTATCTTGTTTCACAATACTAATCCTCATAGTATTTTAGGCTAGAATGTCTTACAAGCTTCAGGTATCCATTGTCCAGCTTGAAGCTATTCCCATGTTACCCTGTATTACAGAGATCCCCTAGGGCCATCATATACATTTTCTAGCTAGTGGAATTGACTGAACAATGTCAATCAATACTCATGAATATTCATGCAAGTAAAACAAACATTCACTTCAGCTCTATTTTGTGACCCTTCTGCATTCACTTTCTGTGAACATTTAAGTGACTGGTCATCGATCAGTTGTTGTTTGACAAGAGTCTGAAAACCTACCTAAAACTGGGAAGATACGCTTATTTACATTTCAGCTTTATGCCATGTACTTTTTTATGTGCATTGATTCTACAATATCTGCTTGGCCTTCATATCTCATATATGTTACAATTACTTAAGCAGTTTAAATAAATCACAACCACTTGTTTATTGGCCTGGGAAATGTAAATAGCTTGTTTCTGTAATTAAGAAAGGAAGAAGTATCTCCCTGGAGTTAAACAGGCAAACACAAATCTCTGTCTACAAAATATAATATTATGGCATTATTCAAAGTATTATTCAAAGCTATAAATTTGTGTATTCTTACCATGAATTTCTTCATCTAAAGGGTAATACCTTTTGCAGAAATTTTTTAATATTGGACTAAAAATATGATAAACTCAGGAAAATGAACATAACTTTGGCTTTAATTATTGTCAAACTTTTTATATTGTTCTTTGTTCAGATATTAAATGTCATAATATGCCAGTTCTCATTACAGTTATTCTTTTTCCATCTTAACTCTAAACAGGGTATGTTGAAAAGGTCAGAGAAACCAGTTGATCAGCATTACCAAAGGCCAATTTAATTCCCTTTGCAGTCAAAAGAACTTGGAAAAAAGATGGTATTTAAAGTCTATAATTACTTGTGATTCTCCAGCCAACCAAAGTGAGCATCAATTAGGTCCAAGCAAAAAAAAAAAAAAAAAGGAATTTCAAATACAATTTTAAAAAAATCTGGTACAATGAGTTATATAATGCTTTGAACAAAATAGTAGAAAGCCAGACAAAGACACAAGTATATTGATGAAATATACATTTCATGTTAAGACTTGTTTCATGTCAACAGTGTTTTCAGATGTTTTGACAAGTCTGCATCCATATCATGACATGTTTGACGTCATGAATCCATTTAGCAGGTAATCAAGGTTCAGTAGGTCTTTAAACTGAACAAAAATATACCAAATATATGAGGAGTGGCTGAGGGAGTTGGGATTATCGAAGAAAAAAAAAGAAAGCAATATGGGAGGAAAGAAAAAAGTAAAAAGAAAAAAAGTAAAGTAAAAAAGTAAATAGAAGCATCTGGGAATTAAAAGCAAGGAAACAAGTGGTGAGCTCTCCATCATCTATGAGCCGTCCTGGTCAACCAGAGGGGCTCATGACAACTGGAGACTTGTCAGTGTGATGCCTATCTACAAGAAGGGCTGGATGGAGGATCCAGGGAACTACAGGCCTGTCAATCTGACCTTGATATTTTTCAAAGTTATGGAGCAGATCATCTTCAGGGAGATCACACAGTATGTGTGTGACAACCAGGGAATCAGACCCAGCCAACATGGGTTCATGAAAGGCAGGTCCTGCCTCACCAACCTGATCTCCTTCTAGGACCAGGTGACCCACCTAGTGGCTCAGGGAAAGACAGCGGACATAAGCTCCTTAGAGTTTAGTAAGGCCTGTGACACAGTCTCCCACTGACTTCTCCTGAAGAAGAGGAGACTCTTTGTTGGATGAAAAACTGGGTGGATGGCTGGGCTCAGAGAGTTGTGGTGAACCAGCTGGCAACCAGTCATGAGTGCTGGTCCCCAGGGGTCAGCACTGCAGTCTGTCCACTTTAATATCTTTATCAACAATCTAGATGAAGGGATTGAGTGCACCCTCAGCAAATTTGCAGATGACACCAAGCTGAGAAGAAGAGTGGATCTGCTTGAGGGTAGGAAGGCTCTACAGAGGGATCTGGACAGGCCGGACTGATAGGTGGAGACCAACTGTATGAGGTTCAACAAGGCCAAGTGTCAGGTCCTCCACTTCAGTCAAAACCACCCCATGGAGCACTACAGGCTTGGGGCAGAGTAGCTGAGGAGTTGTGTGGCAGAGAAGGATCTACGGGTGCTGGTCAAGAGTCACCTGAACATGAGCCAGCAGAGTGCCAAGCTGGTCAGGAAGACCAAAGGTATTCTGGCACAACATAGCCAGTAGGACAAAGGAAGTGATCATCCACCTGTACTCAGCGCTCATGAGGCCACCTCACATACTGTGTTCAGTTTTGGGCCCCCTTCACTACAAATAAGACGAGGAGGTGCTGGAGCATGTTCAAATGACAGCAAAACTGATGAAGGGGCTGGAGGAGGAGGAGGAGGAGGCAGGGCTGTAAGCAGCCTTGCAACAATGGACTTCAGGAGGGCCAACTTTAGCCTCTTCAGAAACCTCCTCGGAAGAATCCCATGGGCTAGAACCCTAGAAGGAAGGGGGGCCCAAGAGAGCTGGCTAGTGTTCAAACGTCGCTTCCTCTGCGCCCAGCAGCAGTGCATCCCTGTGTGTAGGAAGTCAGGCAGAGGGGGCAAGAGACCTGCGTGGATGAGCAAGGAGCTGGTGGCAATGCTCAAGCAGAAGAAGGTGGTATACAGAATGTGGGAGAAAGGGCAGGCCCCCTGGGAAAAATACAGGAGCGTAGTCAGGGAATGCAGAAATGCAACTAGGAAAGCTAAGGCGCAGCTGGAACGCAGCCTGGCAAGGGATGTTAAAAATAACAAGAAAAACTTCTAAAGAAAAACTTCTATTAACAGTAAAAGGAAGATCGGGGAAATGTGGGTCCTCTAGTTAATGGGATGGGCACCCTGGTTACGAAGAACACAGAAAAAGCAGAGCTGCTGAATGCCTGCTTTGCTTCAGTGTTTACCAAGGGCAGCCCTGTAGAGTCCCAGGCCCTAGCAACAGGAGAAGAAGCTGGAAGAAAGGAAGACTTGCCCAGGGTAGAGGAAGATTGGGTCAGAGAGCACCTAAGACACCTCAATGCCAACAAATCCATGGGCCCCGATGGGATGCACCCCAGATTTCTGCGTGAGCTGGCGGATGTCGTAGCCAAGCCACTCTCCATCATCTTTGAAAGATCCTGGAGAACGGGGGAGGTGCCGGAGGACTGGAAGAAGGCCAATATCACGCCAGTCTTCAAAAAAGGCAAGAAGGAGGACCCGGGCAACTACAGGCCGGTCAGCCTCACCTCCGTACCTGGAAAAGTGATGGAACGGCTCATACTGGCCGTTGTCTCCAGGCACGTGGAGGACAAGAAGGTGCTCAAGACTAGTCAGCATGGATTCGCGAAAGGGAAATCATGCTTGACTAATCTGATAGCCTTCTATGATGGGATGACCGGCTGGATAGATGAGGGGAGAGCGGTGGATGTCATCTACCTTGACTTCACCAAGGCTTTTGACACCGTCCCTCACAACATCCTCCTGGACAAGCTCCGGAGGTGTGGGCTGGATGAGTGGTCGGTGAGGTGGATTGGCAACTGGCTAGATGGCAGAACTCAGAGGGTGGTGATCAGCGGTGCAGAGTCTAGTTGGAGGCCTGTGTTGAGCGGAGTGCCCCAGGGGTCAGTCCTCGGTCCAGTCCTGTTCAATTTATTTATCAACGATCTGGATGAAGGCACAGAGTGCTCCCTCAGCAAGTTTGCAGATGATACGAAGCTGGGAGGAGTAGCGGATACTCCAGAGGGCTGTGCTGCCATCCAGAGGGACCTGGACAGACTGGACAACTGGGCGGTCAAAAACCTCATGAAATTCAACAAGGCCAAGTGCACGGTCCTGCACCTGGGGAGAAATAACCCCAGACACCAGTACAGGCTGGGGACCGACCTGCTGGAGAGCAGCTCTGCTGAGAAGGACCTGGGCGTCATGGTGGACGACAGGTTGACCATGAGGCAGCAGTGTGCCCTCGTGGCCAAGAAGGCCAATGGCATCCTGGGGTGCATTAAGAGGAGCATCTCCAGCAGGTCGAGGGAGGTGATCTTACCCCTCTACTCAGCCCTGGTAAGGCCGCATCTGGAGTACTGTGTCCAGTTCTGGGCCCCACAGTACAAGAGGGATGTGGAGCTGCTGGAGAGAGTCCAGCGCAGGGCCACGAGGAAGATCAGGGGCCTGGAACATCTGCCCTATGAGGAGAGGCTGAGGGAGCTGGGCTTGCTCAGCCTGGAGAAGAGAAGGCTGAGAGGGGACCTGATCTGTGTCTATAAGTGCCTCAAGGGAGGCAATGAGGAGGATGGGGCTGGCCTCTTTTCACTGGTGGTCACTGACAGAACCAGAGGAAATGGCCACAAATTGAAGCATAAAAAGTTCCACGGGAACTTAAGGAAGAACTTCTTGACGGTGAGGGTGACAGAGCACTGGAACAGGCTGCCCAGAGAGGTTGTGGAGTCTCCTTCTCTGCAGATCTTCAAGACCCGCTTGGATGCAGCCCTGTGCCACATGCTCTAGGTGGCCCTGCGTGTGCAGGAGGGGTTGGACTAGATGACCTCTAGAGGTCCCTTCCAACCTTAGGCATTCTATGATTCTATGATTCTATGATCACAGACCTTACAAGGAGCAGCTGAGAGAGCTGGGGTTAGTTAATCTGCAGAGGAACATACTCAGGAGACCTTACTGCTTGCTACGACTACCTAAAAGGAGTTTGTAGGGTTGAGGCGAAGGGTCAGTCTCTTCTCCTAAATAACTACTTGAAATAGGAGAAGAAGAAATGGCCTAAAGCTGTGCCAGAAGATGTTCAGGTTAGATCTTAGGAAAAACATCTGCATGGAAAGAGTGGTTAAGCATTGCAACAGGCTGCCCAGGGAAGTTGTGGAGTCACCATGCCTATCACTGTTTAAGAAATGTGTAGATGAGGCACTTAGGGACATGGTTTAGTAGGCGTGGGAGTGATAAGTTTATGGTTGGACCTGATGATCTTATAGGTCTTTTCCAACCATAATGATTCCAAGATTCTATGATTCTATGGAACTCCTCTAGCACATCCAGCAAAGGGGTACCAACACTCACACATCTGCCCTGCAAGGAAAGGCTGAGAGATTTGGGATTGTCCAGCTTGGAGGAGGGGAGGTGCATGGGGAACTTATCAGCGTGGAGAAATATCTAAAGAGAGGAGTCAAGAAGACAGAAACAGAGTCTTCCCTGTGGAGTGTACTGAGAGTATGAGAGGTAATGGGCACAATTAAAAACACAGGAAGCTCTTTTTCACTCTCTGGACAAGCTTTTTATATGAAGATGACTGAGCTCTGGAGCACATCACCCAGAAGTGGTGGCATCTCCATGCGGGAGAGATTCCCAAGCCATCTGGTGCAAGCTGCTCCAAGGGATCCAGAATGAGGACAGCAGCTGGACAAGGCGGTCTCCAAAGACTCTTTCCAAGATGAACCCTGTGTGATTCTGGGATTGGGAATTTCTGGAGGGGAAATGCCCTTTCTAGGAGTGCAGCACACATTGCCTTGGGGTATGCACAGAAACCTGGTGTGTGTTGTAG
>VWPW01026753.1:0-34948 GCA_013389825.1 Crypturellus undulatus
GCCATTTACCAAGCAAGAGCATCTCCCAGGATCCGCTCATTTTCCCATCACTCTCCCTCCCCATCTGAGCAACTTCAGAATTGGCAGAGGTTTCAACCTTAGGAAAGTTGCCTGCAAGGTGCCGGCGTCTTCATTTTCTCTATATATCCAAGCAGATTTTTTCTTAGTCGCTTCTCCCATGCTACGCTTAAATAGAGTGCAATTTTTCTCAGTCATGTTCCCTGGACTATCTTCCTAAATTAACTTGTCATCTGTACAAATTTCAAACCAGTGCAATTTAACATTTCACTGTTCCGTTCCCATTATTCCGCAGGAATTTTCTGTTGTGAAATGTCACGGTAGTTATCTGAGATTATCTGTATCACATTAGCTGTAAGTTATCACATTTTTGTAGAATTTTTATTATGACGATCTATCTTATCCGAGTTAGAAGTGCCCAGCTCTCCCTCCAGCCGCGCTGATCCAAACGCAGCCTGGATCCCATGGGCTTCTGTCGGATCTGATCGTTTGAGGAAAACGGCTGTCAGGAAACGGCTTCTCCCAGAATTTGGTGCTAAGCTTCCTTTTAATTATTATATTTACAACAAAGCAAGGCAGAAGAACCTGTAGGAAATGCCAAATATGCATAGTTTTGTGAGGGTGTTTTTGGGTTAGTTCTTGACGGCTTTTAAAGTCTTTGTAATGAGATGCCTGGCCAAGAAGGTGACAAATATCACAGAAAACTTACAAATAAAAATGCTTACAAATACACATGCTGCCAGCTTACTGTTTTACCCTTACAGGTCTTGCAAAGGCTATTCCCTTTCTCTAAATCTATTATTTTTCAGCACTCTCCGGAGCAGTGCAATAGTTATCCAGACGGATTTCCAAAATGCCAGAGAATCCAACCCGTTTTGCTGGAGCCCGGCAGTAACATTCCCTCTGCTTCGGGCGATAACTGCTGAGGCCTGGTTTCCCGCCCCAACATCCTGCACTTGCTCCTCTGAAGCTGCAATATAAATGTTTCTTCAACCTTGAGGTTTCTTAAGAATATGTTTTACCACCGCCCCTGGAGAACATGAAATACAGACTGTCTGGCAGAAATTTTAACATCAATTTAAATTTGCTCTTTGTCTCTGAATATTTTATTAAGCTCCAAAGTTTTTCTTCTCACTTAAAGCATTTACAAGGCACTTTTTCCCTTAAGTGGGGCTTAAAACCATAAGATCCCTAAAGGTTTGCAGAAGGATATGTGTTTAAAAGGCATTTAATTCTAAATCTTCCATTTCTGCAAGGAATTTCAAGCCACATTATCTCCAACTTTTCCTCTTCACTATGTAGCAGAAGTTGTTTCTTGGCTTTTCCCTCCCATCCAGACTTCGTCCTGCTCTTCAGCCAGACCTGGGGGATCCCCTTGTTGCTGAACACACAAACTGGGGTATCCCGCTCACTAGCCTGGGGATTTGCAAGTAAATTCAGAAGTCACGAATGCAATATATATTTTTCTGAATATTTTTTCCTGAATCTGAACTTTTCTCTATCACTGATCATTTATTTGACTTCTCTGTTGTGAATCACAAGTAGTAAAGAGTTGTTGGTCCATACATCTTACACACTGGACTGCGCATCTTGCCTTGTCTCATTAGCTGTTTGAAAAGCCATTTTTTCTGGCATAGTTTTTAAATCGTATGGGTGACTCTGCACTTGCATTAGTCCTTCTGAGATGTTATCTGTGCTTTCAGTGTACTCCTTGACTCTTCACCACTTACCTTGACTTTCCCTGTGTCTGAAAAATCCCTGCTGAAGGGCCGCATGTTTCTGTTGTTACAAGGATCAAGCCAGAAGCTTAGGTCAGGGAAGAGATCAGGACAAGAGCTTTCAAAATGCAAAAGATATCGACAACAGCAAGACCCGAGCTCATTTACACCTCCCCATACCCTTCACAACTGCTCTAAAGCTTTTCTTAACGCATTTCTAAATCCTCCTAAAGAGGCACTTTCAGCTTCAGGAGAGCTGCGAGCAGCTAAAACTGCAGGTGCTGGTTACAGTTTTGGCAAAGCAAATTCCTTGCAGCCTGAATGAGGTTGTATCATGTAAGGAAAAAAAAAAAAAAGAACAAAAAAAGTCATTCAGAAGAATCCTTCCTACCACCTTAACTGCTGTAGGGGAAATTAAAATAATAAATCATTCCTTGACAGGAAGCAATTTCAAACAACAGTTTTGGATTTGGAGCCTGACGACCATCACGAGCTTTTTGCCCCGTCTTCCACAACACAATTTAGTAGAATGACACTTGGTATAAACAGCAGAAAAACTAAGGGGGTTGAGGTCTGCTAGCGTCCATCCCGAAGAAGAGATCAGGATGGTCAGGAAGATCTTCGAGGAGCTGAACGGGTCTGTTCCTGCTGAGAAATCCACAGGACTAGCAGCTTTTCATTACAAACGCTCCTCCGGGCCCTGCCTGCAAAGGGAAACCCACTGAGGGGTTGAGTCTCAGTCTCAGGATGTTGCATTATGCCCCCATTTACAGTCTCTAATTAACGGGTGTTATTCTGCCATGAACAGAGCAACGTTTATGCAAACTCTATAAAGCTGTCAGCAACATCAGCTCTCACCTCTGGCGGTTCGAAGTTTATGGGCTGTGGTTTTCCACATATTATAAGCAGAGTTACGGATTTACTCCTGTCATAGTCTGATGTCTGCGAGGTGTTTTGACAAGATAACTCAGCAGTAGCTGTAAAACCTGGAGCTTTATCAGAGGAGAAGGTGCTCCCGACCTGGAAGAGCCACAGCTTCCAGGGTGATCCAGAAGGGAGCAGAGAGGAGGCAGGGGGAGACGCTGTGAATCATTTCATGGGGTGCAGTGGTAACAGAAGGAGACTCTCACTCTTTCTCATCCTCCAGAGGAGCAGTTTTCCATTAATAACAACACCGAAAAGTCACTGAAATCACCCATCTTGCTTCTGCCACTGTGACGCATTGCTTTAGCAGAGCCCCAGCACGCAGTACCTCATCGCGTGGGGTTCGATCTCATTTGGATGTTGAGCGTTTGCTCTGGCTTTTCATCATCTGACACACCGCGCTTCAAAATATTTGCAGTTTTCATCCAGCCTCTGTCCTTTTCCGTTTGCCAGAAATCCCTGGTAAACAACATTAGCGGCTCCGGGGGAGCGGGGAAAGCGGCTCCCACCAGGGCACGTCACGTGGCGCCGCTTCATCGCACGGCGATAACGAGCTCCCCAATTAAAACTGAAGCCTTCCGTGATGAATAGCCGGTAGAAAAGCAGTCAGGACCTGCACAGAGAAAAGAAGATTTGCTGCAAAACTCTTACTTTATGCTGCTACTCCACAAAAATTAAAAACAGGGGAAAAGCGAAGCAGAAAGTGACACTTTCGGATCTGTTTCAGCTGTGTAAGAGCAGAATGCTGCGCAGCATTCAGTTAAGAATTTCTGCTCTAGATTATTTATACAGCATCCTCAGTAACTCCCACCCCAGGTGGAATAAATATTTCCAGACCCCACACGTTGGTGTATACACAGCTTCTAGATATCCATCAGCCCTGATAACGTAAAGCAAGCTTTAATTCGATTACTTCACACTCTGAAATACGGTGTTTTCTAGAGAAAATGAAAGGCCTGGTCTTTGCTTTTCTCCCAAGGCTGCAATCAGCAGAAACACGACGTATTTAAAAAAAAAAACTTGATCTAGTTTAGGAACGCTGATCCCACCAGCCCTGGGGCTTTCCTCGGGAAGGAGATCTTATTGGCACGGGACACCCGACTCCCACGGACGAGCGCGGGCAGGAGCGGCTGCTCCGCGCCGACCTGCAGCCGGCAGCGGCACGCGGCCCCGCGCATCCCCGCGGATCGCTTTCCACAACAAGCACCTCCACGTGCTATAAATCCCAGAAAACGCCTGTCTGACATTTGACGTGATGTCTTCGTTTTGTTTTCTACGGCAAAAGGAATAGATTTCTATTTCTGAAACCCTCACTTTACTCAAGCGGCTCCCCCAAAAGTCACAGAGATGCCTGTCGCACAAATCACAGCGCCGGAATTATATTATATAGCTTTGAAGAATAGGGAAAGGAATGGTAATGGCAGGAAATCTGTGAAGGGAGCAGGGAAAAAGATATACATTTTTCAGAAGGAGAATGAAAGACACGCAAAGAGCACAAGTATTACGGTCAAGCCAATGCTAGATGGCGATTTCTTTGCGCTGATTTGTGACATTTTGAGCACAACCAAGAAGCTAGGCATTCATTTTTCTTAAAAGAGTTTCCTTATGGAGCCTGAATGCACGCTCCTTCCTGCACCTTCCTGCAAAACCTTCCTTAACACTCGCTGCTTCCACAACACACACTCCTTTTTTTGATTATCAGTAATTTCCCATCCTTTTACTATTAAAATGGCAATTAAGCTTCTCGGCAGCATATATTACCTCTTTCACCTCAAACCCGAAAGCCAGGTTTGCAGAAGCACAAACACCTCTTTCCTCCTGTTGTAGCTTTGGTTTTACCCCGCTGCACCAGAGGCGATTTAAAGCAGCAAATCACTCTAATTGCATCTGCTTCTCTTGCATTTTTCTCGGTCTTCAGAGCTGATTACAGCACTTTTTGATGGCACGGGGCATAACGTTTTATTGACCAACAAAGAAACATCCTGAAACACATTTCGTCTCCCTCCTATCGATCCAGGTGGAGCCCGGCCATCATTTGAAACCGGCGGGTCCCGCAAACGGCCCAGAGACAAATCGGCCTCCAGGGATAAAACCTTCCAATGGTCCTTAGGGAAGACGAGTGACGGGGGCAACGACTGGGAAAAACTCCTCTCCGGACGCTGAACTCGCTGGTCAGACCTACGGCCTCCGTCTGACGGAGACTGTTGGAAGGAAAAAGAGCTCTAGCAAAGAGGGAGATGGAGAAACCCGAGGGCACAAGGACTGACTCGGGGCAGGAGGCGCCCAGGCTGCACAGAAGCATTAGCAGCAGGTCAAATCAGGCCCTCGCCGCTTTTCTCATTTATCTCAGTGCTTTCCCCTGCTCCATTTGTACCTTGTAGGAGCTGCCCTTCCCACTCCTGCTTTTACCAACCATAAAGCATACACCGGGGAAGACGCGCATTGAAATTTCTGTCATTCTTGTAAGGGAGGCCACAAAGAAAAACATCTTGCATGTTAATCATTTCTGAAGCCTCCTAATTGTTTTCTGATGGAAGCTGATGATGGTGTGATGGCTCTCTGAAGACCTATATCCAGGAAAATGGCTTCTTTTCCATTGTCTTACACATAAACTACAAGCCTGAGGAACAGCCCCATCCTCTAGTAACTATTTTCCACTACAGGTCTCTCAGTGAAATTTATATTGCACAAAGCTAAGCAGCACATAAGCACTATGAAAACCAGATAAAGGGCAAACGCTGCCTTCTCCTTAGCCATCTCCCACCGGGATGCAGCAAGGACAACAAGTCAGAGAGCTCTTCCCCAGCAGAGACCCACGGCACCTTCCTCGTCCCTTCCCAAATCACCCTGGGCCCATCGGTCCCGTATGGGCCCGTCAGCAACCCGCCGCCAGCAGTGGCTGGAACGCGGCCTCCGCAGGGCCAGATGGTGCTTCGAACGCGGCGCTGACTCACACAAGGAAGAGGAGTAATGAGATACTAAGCGGCTAATAATTTAGCTCGACTCCAAGTNGCCATCTCCTGTCGGGATGCAGCAAGGACAACAAGCAAAGCCCCAACAGAGAGAGAGCTCTTCCCTGGCAGAGACCCTCGGTGCCTTCCTTGTCCCTTCCCAAATCGCCCCGGTCCCGTATGGGCCCGTCAGCAACCCGCCGCCAGCAGTGGCTGGAACGCGGCCTCCGCAGGGCCAGATGGTGCTTCGAACGCGGCGCTGACTCACACAAGGAAGAGGAGTAATGAGATACTAAGCGGCTAATAATTTAGCTCGACTCCAAGTCCCTCGGCGCCGTTGTCTTCCCGTAAATACCCGGTAACACCATCAGGCGCAGAGCCTGAAGGCAGTGCGGAGCGGCAGGACGCGCGGCACCAGCTCCTGCTTCGCGCTTCCCTCGGGGAGCTCTTGTGCCGAGCAGATGTGCGAGGAGAGGAGGCCGAGCGCGAGGAGGAAACGTTCGGTTCCCTTGGGACAGCCCAAACATGCAGGCGAATCCTGGCTGCGCACCATGAGTTACTCCTCTTTCCATCCAAAGGGTAAAGCCTGGTGGTTTCCAAGGATTGGGATTTCGCACGAACATTCCCAGCTTCCAAATGTGTTTTCTGAAGCAGGTCTATATACCCTGCATTCATTTTTAGGATGTTCTTCCAGTTTGTAAACAGACTCTCTGAGTGGCTGCACTATCAGAGAAGACTCTGAAGTTTGAGGATATCCATGAACAGATTTCTATCGCTGTTTGTGAAATTAGAGCTCAGTCTGAACAGCACGGGAAGCGTTTCCCTTCCAGCAGCTTCCAACACCACGAGGAAGGCCCTGCTTTCTATCTAAAACCGTGTCCAATTTCAACGAGTGATTTATCACAATTAACGTGAATGACTTAAAGCAGATTTCAAAGAGTATCAAGTGCTTGTGCTAAATCAAATGTGCTAATTATTTGAGGACAATCTAATTATTTTGACATGTAAATAGATGTTTATGTGAACACAGAGTCAGGAAACTGAACATTATCTTGGAGACAAACAAATAACTAATGATATTGCAGAACTGCCTTTTCGGGTTAAGAAAAAAAATAAACTATTTGAAATTAAACAGATTTCTATTTAAATCTTAGCATCACTTTCAGATGGGCTAGATAATCAAAGAAATAGCTCACATTAGCCATAAAAAAGCAATTAAAGTAATACTCATCGGGCGGTTGGTAAATGCACTGATGGTTTCAGTCTTGCAGAAAGCTGAGGGAGGGTTTTGGCCTGCGGATGTTGGGAAGACTGAGACCGCACGGCTGGAACAAGGAAGGTCCACGGGACACTAAGGAGAAGGGAGGGAAAAGCCAAGAGGTGCGTGAAAGGGAAGGCAGGGGGCGGCGAGAGGGGCTGAATTTGGTGAAAGTGGAGATTTCTGATGGAGGAAAAGGTGTGAGAGGAGAGGCCTCCGGATGAGGGCTGCTATGGAAAAGAAGGGCTCAGTGAAGAGACAGTTCTCAGGACAGAGACCTGCAGAGTCATGAAAAGAGACCTCTCCAGACTCCAGCGATGATCATTTCATCTGGTAGTTTTAGCGACACCGTTAAGTTCCCCGTGAAGTAACAAATTGCAACGTGTAAAACACTCCAAAAACGTCCCAAGCTCAAGAGAACGCTGCTGGATTTGCAAAAGCAGCCTTCAGCTAGGAAAAGCACGCACCGCTTGCGAGGAAATACAAGAAAAAGCACAGAGAGCAGCAAGGCTTTCGCTGCCTGCGCTGTCCTGCCCAGGACTGTCCTACTTTCTCGGCCAATTGGCATCATCAATAAAGCCGTGACAACCCGGGGCACACATAGCACCGGGAAAATCACCTTTGCGGAGAAGTCATCCATTCGAGAAGGGGAAAAAAGGCCAGTTTTAAAGTGAGCAAACGGTGACACCAAGTGGTGGAATAAACCTGTCTTCCCTGTTCCCTGTGAGCAGGTCTGGGTCTGGAGGAGAACTTCATGCCATCTCTCTGCCCTTGATGGTCCTCTGAAGGAACTGGCCATTACCCGAGCGCTTTACCGAGCAGTCCTCTGCCGAAGACCTTAGTTTGCTGCATGCAAAAAGGGGAAAAAGAACGGTATTTAATAAACATACCCCAACGACATATCTACTGCAGGCCTTTCCCCAAAGGAAAAGGCAAATAGATTAATGCATAAATACACTGACAAACTCCCTGAAAATAGCCTTTTTAGGGAATGCATGAGAACTGTGATATGGATTCCCGAGTCTCTGCACTGAGAAATATTAATACATTTCTTTCAAGCTATGTTTATCTTGAAAATACAGTCTTCTCTCAACTGAGAGCTGCATTGTTCAGCATTAACCTGGGTCCTTTTACTCCCTTTTCCTTCGAGCTTCACCACAGCTCAGTGATACGCGTAACACATCCCCAGCCACACCAGGAACATAGGGAATACATTACAGAGCATCCACGGCGAGGAAATTAACCCCTGGCCCCACCTGCGTAACGACAGTGGGGTGAGCATCACCTGTGCACACAAAACTGCTGCCAGGGCAGCTCCTTCTCCCAGCCCTCTGGACACGTTCTCCTCGGCGTCTCCCAGCTGCGGGATTCCTGGTCGGGGCGCAGCCGTTCTGCTCCAGTTCTGGGTCTTCCAGGGCTTTCCGAGGCATCGCTCGGCACCTCGACGTCCGCTCCCCGCGCCACCTCGGTCGGTAATTCACTTTAGGGCCCTAATTGCAATGCACCCCCGGGCCCTCTGGGGCCAGTCCCAGAGCGGCGCGTAGTGTTGATGACGCATTGACTGCAGTAGTTAGTGCTTTTATAGCTGATTCCTACTCTGATGTGAACAGTCCAAGTATTAGATAGTGACTCCTTTNTCCGAGGCACTGCTCGGCACCTCGACGTCCACGCTCCGTGCAACCTCAGCCAATAATTCACTTTAGGGACGTAATTGCAACGCGCCCCCCGCGGCCAACCCCAGAGTGGCACGTAGTGTTGATGACGCGTTGACTGCAGTAATTAGTGCTTTTATAGCTGATTCCTACTCTGATGTGAACAGTCCAAGTATTAGATAGTGACTCCTTTGAGAGGAAGGGGAAGTTAATGCATGTAATTCCAATGAAAAAAAATAATATTTCAGTTGTCTGGCTCCAAAAGAGCCAAGAAAGGTAAGTGATAAAAGCACCAGCTTAAGACTTTTTTTTGAACATAAATTCAGGCATTTTAATGTATTTCTTAGTAAAGCTACATGAGTTTCCATGTAGATTATTCATACATATTATGGCACTCAGACTCTCCTAACAGGTATTTAGTTACCTAGGGTATCTAGCTTTAAAAGAAGTTTACTAAAACTATTTCTCTAAGAAAACACTTCTGCCCCAACCTTCAAAACCCCATCATTTTCCTCAAAGTTTTCACCAAAACACAATTATTCACACTTGACATTACTTCAGAAGTCACCCTTGACAATGATGCCACGTTAACGGGAGTCCAGAACTCTAGTGACTGGTGAGCACAACAGAAGGCAGCAGCATTTCACCCACTTGCAACAAAACAAATCGTGTCCTGCTCCTCAGCAATTAGGATATAGAAGATGAACACTTGTGTAGCCGGTTCTTTGCTTGGACTAAAGTCTTGGAAGGAATTACACATGCTAGCTAGGAAAGAAGTCAAATTTAATTAAAGGAGGCTTACAATGGTAGCATTTTCCCCACGTAAGGCAATGTTCTGACATCTACTGGCCTGGTACCCAACCATACATTTTAATACACAGCATTTGTTATTAAAAAGGAGCATATATATTAATCCAAAGATAAGAACAATTAAAGGAACACAAATGACATACATTTAAAACAGGCCCATATATCTTCATATAAATCTCACAGTCCTACCAGTATTTTGGTAGGTTTCTATTGCTTTCTTAACTCATCTGAACTATTGTATATCATGAGGCTTTAATACAAGCAGCTTTGGGGAAAGAAAAAAAAAAAAAAAAGGTACATTAGAGAAAAGAAAGTTGTGACAAGTAAAAAAATCCAAGAAGTATTTAAAAAAAAATCTTTACTTGCAAAATTAAGCAGCATGCTATTTTATGATTTATATTTGAATTTAAAAAGACTAATTAGACTGAACATAAAACCTAAAAAAGGCAATTCTATAAATAATGAAAAATTCAATTTCACTAGACTTTAACGAAAAAACATTTGGTAATTAAATACTTGCTACTGTTTGTTATGTTGATGAACTTTATTAGGGTTAAAACTATAACAAAGTTCATCCTAAAACATTTTGCAATGCAAAATTATTTTCACTCAAGGAGTGTCTCAAATTGAATGCTAAGAATTACAAGCAATCTTCAGAAGCAGACACTCACATTCATAAAACTTTATACATCTTTTGGAACTAAGATATTTATACTACTAAAATCAAACATGCATCACTTTCCATACATTCTGGTATCATGATTTATATTACATTATGTAACACCTTTCTTCTAAACAGCAGCAGTTTTATCATACGTTTGCTCCATTTTCTTTGGATTTCTGATCTTTATCTTCGCTCTTCACGACATCCTTTAAAAAAAAACAGAAAAGATCAAAAAGTTCTAAAAGTGAGATTTCTGAAGCGCACAGTAGTACAAAACTAAGAAACTGCATTTACTTTTAATACTAAGTGAACAGTCTTACACAGTTATTCATATTTTCAGTGTATCCCTAAAAAAATAGGGGATGAAAAAATGAAATGCAATTTGTGACCTTCTAAAAACCAGCCACAAGAGTTTTACTTTGTATTCCCTTACAGGCACTGAGAAGAAAAAAAAAAAAATTCTTTCTGCCAAAACAGGGCTGCAGAAAGACACTGATGACTCGAACACCTACTTCCATTCAAGCCTCATCTAATGGTGCCTCTCAACATCCCTTGGGAATACGCAAGTTGGTTTCTACATAGCAAGAGAGAAGATTAAGTAACTTGCTCATGCTCATTTTACTGGAATACCCCAATAAACTTTAATACCTGCATTTTGCCTAGAAAAAAGACATCTTATTCCTAACCGAACAGAGAGGATATAGAAAATTTGCACTGAAAGATATGGAGAGAGTCCACTAAATTATTGCAATAACTTGTGACTTATATTCAAAAGCTACATAACAATTAATACAACTACTCCTGCATTTAAAGCTTAGGAAAATGTGTTATGCATGTTATTTATAATTAGCATCTCATTTAGTATCTCGCACAATATAAGATATTACTGTCCTGAATTTGCGTAGATTTTTTTTTTCATTCTGAAGTGTTTTTTCAGATTTAGCCTACAAAAAGCTTATATGCAATAAGTAACGATAGAATTAAAAGTATCTAACCTGTTTGAGAACACTGTGTATTTCATCCATAACAGTAGCTAAATTTTTGATTGTCTTATTCAGCTGACTCTCAAACTGCAGATTTTTATCATCCGAGATCTTTAAGTTTTCCTGTAGTTGGCCAAGATCCTTCTTGACATCTTTGAGCTCCGTAGACAGACTTTTGTTAGAATTCTCCAGCTGCAGTATAGTCTTTTCATCCTCATCTAAAATGAGAGTCAGAGTCACTTCCAAGGCTACGTACTTTGCATCTTAACATTTCACTTTCACCACACCAAAATTATTAAACGAACGCTGAAAGACTACATTGTGTTACTATCTGATAACATGCAATCTTGATATTCAACTTGACCAAAAAAGAAAAAGAGTTTCATTGTACGCAACAACAGTACTCCAACTGTTGCTGACATGCAAGTCCCGAGGACTTGGGCAATAGAGAACACATGACAGTGCGTGCAAATATTTAAGAATACTGCGTCACAAGTATTCCTCAGATGGGTTCATCTGCCCCAGAAGTCCTAGAATGTCGCATCCACACTAGCACTGCACCCACCTGTTTTTTCTTCCAGCAGCTGCAGCTTTTGTTCTATCTCTGCCCGCACTCGTTCACTTTTCTCCAGCTTCTGCAGAAGGCTCCCAACATCCACCATGGCTCCATTGTACACAATGAGGCCAACGTTTTCCTCCACAGCTTTTGCTTCCTGCTTTACTGTAGGTGATGGTAACAGTAATCTGTTTCCTACAATTGAGTAAGGAGGATCAAGAAATAATCATTAAGCCATTTTTCAGTTGCCTGCACTTCTAATGACCAACCTTCAGAACATCCTGCACTAGTTTAAAACAAGAGCCCATACTAATTCAAGAGTCACACCTCTAACAGGACACAATGAAGATCATAACATACATATATCTACATAAGCATGAAAGAAATAGATCATGTCTGGTGTATCCCTCATTTCCTCCTTCCTTCTCCCTCCCTATCCAAAACTCTTCCATGACTTTCTTCTATTCTCCTTTTTTGCAGCAATTGCCTCTAAAGAATCAAGCTCCTTTCTACGGCCCGCAGGACGTGTCCTGATCCGAGGGACTGCAAGGGTACTGTGAAAACATGCAATGTTGTCAATGAACATTCAGCATTAACCTCTGTCCTCCTTCCTCCAATATTTGTCCAAACAAATATTTGAAGAATCCATGCTATAAAAGTAACTCAGAACCTCCTGGAGGTCAGAATTACCATAATTTATTAAACGCTCAAAGTTTACTTTTCTAAAAGAGCAGGCTCTCTCCAGACATCTCAGATTCTCCTATCTTACCTAACATATCGTCCTGTAGCTCTTCAGACTCCTCCTGATTTTCTTCATCTTTAGAAGTATCTGTTAGTCTTCTGTAAAAGCAGGATTCTCTAAGTACTACTTTATTAAGTAGCTTTTTGACCTAAAATGGAGCCATGGAAAGCAATACTGAGTTATTCATGCAGTGTAACAGCTGCGAGTGGGCAAGAGTGAGCATACTGCCTAAAAAAGTATGTTCTACTTGAAAACCCTACTTCAAGAAACTGCACAGCTTTTTAGCATATTGAGTTTAAAAATGCGAACTAGCTAGGAAATAGAGACTTTTCGGAGACACATTTAAAAGCTACATATTCAATACAGGCATATAAAGAGCTGCAAACTGCATCTTTTCAACATAAAACAATTCACAAAATGCTGGAGTACCTTTGAAACTAGAAAGCAGAACACCTAGAAATTAGGAATAAAATATATAAGCAACAGGCTTCAGAGCTGCTTTCCACTCACACCCTTGTAGCACTGCTGTAGTATTTTCAAAGGCATTTCTATAGCTATACAAAACCTGAGCACGAGACAGGTGCAGCCCAAGGGTGTAGAGTATCTCCTCCATGTCCTTTTCCAGAAGATATCCACAGTGACTTTGATCAAAATAAACAAAAGCCATCAGGAGATCTCTGTTAACAGTTATCATCTGCGTCTTGTCTTTCTCCTACAAAAGATGTGTTGTGTGCAAGTCACAATATCATTTTCCCATCAGCTACTAAAAGCAAGCAAACATTTAAGTTAACTAAGTTTTCCTCAGTTCCATTTTATCATTTCTTTCTGACGGGTAATTAATACAGCTAGTTATTTGTCTCCTGAGCTCAAATTAATATAAAGCAGCTTAGGACAAAAACTTGCCAATATTTAATGGGATTACAGCAAGAGGGACAATAGTGTCCAACAGATACTAATACCTTTTGTTCAAGCTAACATGTCAAAAAGCTTGAAACATTAGCCTAAATAAACTTTTCCTTCAAATCCTTCCTCACTCACCCCCCAGTTAAAATATGCTATTCATCAGTTGCTTCAAAACCCAAATCTCATTGTGCAATGGGTTAATAATCATTCAGTTCTAACAGTTACAACCATTCTGCACTGCATATTTTGTCATTATTCCTACATTTCCTAATTTTTGAGGCAGAAACACAGTCAGACACTTGCATCCATGTAGGAAGTTCACACATAACCAATGCAATCTATGTTCTTTCCTAATCTGAATGTGAATACAAGCTACTAGCCTCAGCATAACAGAAAATGCATCCATTTTCCTGCTGGGAGATGCTTAAGCGCTGCATAATGAATACATCCATTTTCCTGCAGGGACATGTAGAAATGTTACGTAATGATTCCAGGTATTAAAATTGCACCCCCTCGCCTTTTTTTTTTTTTTCCTTTTAATATACATTGTTAAAAAATGTGGTAATTACTTTATCTTTAGATGACCTCTCTTTCAAATGCTTATTTCCCTCTCTTCGGTCTTCCCGTTTATTCATTTCCTCTTCATCCCGGTCTATAAAACAGAAAGCAAATTAAACATATCCACAGAAAATGATCCGACAGTTACCATCACAAGAATACATGTGTTCACTAAAAACCCCCTAACACCTGGAAATATTATATTTTCCTAAATAGAAGAAAACCAAATGACATTTTAAGTTGGTCTCTTTATACTTTTATTTCTCCCGTCTTTGTTAAGTTTAAGAGATTTAATTTAACCCTGTAAAATCCTTATATTTTCACACCCAGGGCACAGGAGAATAAATACTAATGCGGCTAAAAAAAATTGTGCCAACATCATCATCTCTAAGTGGTGCAGAATATAATCCCAACTCTCCCTGATGAGTCTGCATTCAGCAATGATCATTTATATTGTCAGAATCGATATTCTTTACTGTCAAGTATTTTACATAATAAAAACTGTGTCAACCACATAATGAAAAACATGTATTAATATTTATGTCTGAGGGATTTTTTCATTACTGGTGTATTTGGTTTTAATCTTTAAGATTTTCCCAAAGTTTCTCATTACACTACTCGTTAGTTGTAAAAGACCAAAGTGTGTGTGTGTGTCTGTGTTTGCAAGTGGACAATACAGTAAAACTTCATCTAAAATAAAAACGGAAAGAGGAATCAGACAACTGCAGGGATGGATTATGTCATGCAGCTCTGTGCCTTGTTTGTGTCTTCACTTGGAGACTCATGTGCCAAATCAAGCTTTAAGAAACTGCTCACCTTTCTTGGTAGGAAAACTTTGAAAAAGTTCTATACCAACATTTGTCTAATTTTGCCTTTTGCCAACATGTTTTCTGAGAACCACAAGCTTTCTCATGTACCTCCATGGCCTGCTGGATGTGTTCTCACCAACTCTGACTGAAAACGGCACAAGGACAGATTACGGGAAGGCAGCAGCACGTGTACAAGAGAAAAATCGCCCCAAGAACTTGCATAGGGGCCAGATAACAATCAAGTAAGAGATGCTTGGAAAGCAGACCACCAAGCTTTTGAGGTTGGTGGAGCCCTCTGCTGAAAGCACTACCAAAAACACTGGCTAAAAATGCTGCAACTGCAACATTTATGCAGTTCAAAACAACCTCTATGGCAAAAACTGAACCGATGACGTAAGGAAGGAAAAACCCTAANGAAAGCAGAACACCAAGCTTTTGAGGCTGGTGGAGCCCTCTGCTGAAAGCGCTACCAAAAACAGTCTAAAAATGCTGCAACTGCAACATCTATGCAGTTCAAAACAACCTCTATGGCAAAAACTGAACCGATGACGTAAGGAAGGAAAAACCCTAAAATAAGAACTAGAAGGCCCACAACATATCTTATTCCTTCCTGCATTTCTGAGCAGTGAAAAAGGGCAACTGCTGCTCTCTGGAGAGAGGAAAGCTCCCCAGCCGCTTTCCCCATTTTCTGGGTGAACAGGCCTCCACCCAAACACAAATCGGCTCCTCACAGCATCAGTTAGGAAGATCCTCGCACTCTGCATTCTGGCCTAATAAAACGAGGTGACATCTTAAACCTAAAAAACAGAAAGTTAGGCACTTCAAAGTGGCTTCGTTTTTCAGAGGTGCTGAATACTCACATCTCCTACTGACTTCAATGGGAGTTGCGAGTGGTCTGCATTCTGAAAAAAATAAAACCACTTCTATACACATGCCTTACTTTGCGAACCACAGCTACAGGTAACAAACTATACGATGCCTAGCATAAAAGGCACTTAAGTCTTAAGAAATCTCAAGCAGATCTGGACAGAATTACGTTAATAAGATTAATAGTCTAATAATGCAGTTTTTTATTTTAGTTCTAGTGCATTCTCCACTTGGAATTCAGTGGAAACAAAAAGTCTTATCCAAAAGCCATAATATTCAAAATTCAAAGATACCTTCATCTTCCTCTTCAGCATCTTCTGCCTCCATTGGATCATATTCTTCTTGGTTATTATTATCATCTTCAGTTTCCTCTTCATCTTTAGAATCATCTTTCCTTTTATCTTCCCTCTGAAATAAGAATGTATCAAGCCAGAAATAATAAAGTGAAAGTTGTCTCACTACAGTCACTCAGATTGAGTGGTTCATTCAGTCACAAAATTTAAAAAAGCATATAAAAACCTTTAGTGATATGTATGTCAGTATGTTAAAATACTCCAAAATAAACTGAATGTGTAAAGTGTAATGATTATGAGAAACATATTTTAAAATAGATTAACGAGTCAGAAATTATGATTTGTATGACTTATTACAGTTAAAATAGCTTTAGAAAAAAGAAAAAACACAGAAAGCATCAGTTTAGTATGTTATTAGTTTTTGTTAGCTAGCTACAGACCTTCTTCTCATCTTTATCATCTTTTTTGTCTTTGTCATCGCCAGATTTTCTCCTCTTGGGCTTTGGTTCCTCATTTTCATCATCCTTTTCTTCTTTCTTTTCCTTTTTCTCGTCTTTTTTGCCCTTTTTGTCTTTTTTGTCCTCCCTCTCTGGGAGGGAAACCAGGGCTTTATAAATTCTCACCCCAAAATCCCTCTGAAGCATTTCATTGAACAGTTCTGCAAACAATGAAACCTGCATACAAGGAGGAATGAAAAGAAGTTAAATAAAAAATAAAACCCAAAGAACTTAAAGACTTAATTGGGAATTGTTGTCTTACCAAGTTTTCATGTAGCAGTTAAGAACTCTGATCCTAAATGAAGTATTATTTGCTTTGAACACAGATTCCTGAAAGAACTTTTAAAAACCCTCTTTCCTGTACTGTAGTTTAAGACCTAAACTAGCTCCCATTTTACTGTATAAGTGACAAACTCACTTACATAGCTTAGAGTGGCACTACAGGTATGGATCACACAGAGGGCTTTTTTTTTTTTTTTTTTTTTTTTNAGAGTGGTACTACAGGTATGGATAACACACAGGGCTTTTTTTTTTTTAATGTGCACACAAAAATAGGTTTAGTTTAGGTTTACCTTTAGTTTTAGGTTTTATTTTGCCGTGGTATTGCATACGTTTAGAATTCAAGAACACAGCACTTGCTACACTGAATGAAAAAGGATCAAAGGAGGCTGAGTTTTGAGCCACTTATATCCAACCGCAAGGCATCATCTCCTTCCTTAATCTCAATACAGAGCCCACAAAAGAGTTGTTTAATGGAGCAGTATGGCTTACTTACCTCGAAGGAATGCTCCTTATTATCTTCTAGTCTGTAATCCAGAAGAACACTAAGAGACATAATGCTGCAATCAAACTTCCCGCTCTTCGCTGCCCAGTTGGGGTGCACGATGATTGCGGGTTCGTCAGGCAAGATGTATCGTCTCTCGCGTCGCTGGCGCTCCAGCTCTTCTTGTCGCTTCCTTTCCTCTTCCTAAAAAGAGGAAGGAAAAAATCAGAAAACATCACAGCATATTCAGTTACCAGCTGAAAGTTTACTCCCGTTTTTTCCCCGCCCTGGTCAGGAGAAATACAACTTTTATAGATGCAACCGATGCAAGTCAAAAGACTGTAAAGCATAAAACTGCACAGCGTGGCACATTCAAGCTGTGGAAGAAGGCAGCAGTTAACAGAAATAGCAAGCACCTGCTCTCTTAGCAAGAGAAAACCTTATGCAAGCAGATACAATTGCAAATTGTGTTAGATCGCAAATTATGTCACTATGATTAGCAGGCAGGAGAACGTAAAAGGGCAGGCTTAAAAGTAGAACACGCAGCAACTCGTCTGCACATCCATGGCCCTTTTCTGCAGTTGGCTTCAACCTCACTGCACAAAATTTATCTTCACAATAAAGCAACAAACACTAAGTCGTACTGAAACTAGCTGCAAAACAAAGAGGGAGAAGACAACAACAAAATGCCTTCCAGCACATAGAAAGTTTCCCAGAAGTGAAAATTTAAGTTTCATAATAAAGATAAGCCTAAGTAAACAATTAGCCACACAAAGGAGAGTTGGCTGAAACACTATCATCTCTCACAGAGAGACACAAAACAGCCCCAAAACCACACTTAGCAAATGATAATTTACTGCGACTTGCATGCTGCTGAGAGTTAATGCAACTAAGCAGCTCGTCTTCACAAAGGTGTAAAAAGTTAAGACCTTGTGGAACGTGCTGATCTATTTGCAGTAAGTGGAGTTTTGCTGGAGAGTTTTGCTCTTTTTATGAAGAGGATAAATTTATGGTCTGACATTAACTGCTAACGTTAATTGCTTAAACATGCTTAAACAGTTGCACATTTCAGCTGACTGCTGATAGAAAAACCATCTTCAAACTTGCCAAGATTTCACTCCAATTCAGCACCTCTGGTTACATAAAGACTTGCCAGGCTAGTCAGCTAAAAACTACAAAAATATCAACACAACTAAACAAAAATCCTGTTGCTTTTTGAATTTATATAATTTTTTTGTATGTAAAATTTTACATATATATATGGAAAACATGTCCAAAAGCTAACCTCTTTGTCATCTTCAGACTTCCTATCTTCCTCCTCCTCCTCTTCTTTCTCAGACTTCTCTAGCTCCTTCTGCTCTTCTTTTTGTTCCTCCACTTTCAGCTGCTTTGTCAGTCGAGCTATCAACTGCGACTTCAGTCCTTTAGAGCTAAGAGTTCGACTTTCTAATTCTTTGCGAAGGTCATTTACCTGATAAATAAAAGCTTTGTAAGTGGTATCAACCAGTGACACTGCAAAACATGAGATTAGCAGAAAAGATGAAGTAAAAAATTAAATAAGAGTATCAAGAGTCAAATGTATCTTTTTTAGATCAGTTTTGATAAAAACAGTAATTTCCTGATACATAATACATATTATATATAAAGTTGTGTTCTCCTCAAGGAAACTTTTCAAAGGAGCAGGCAAGTTATTTGGTAGTTCGGTACTATTACTTCTTTCAAGGAAGCTTTTTATTGTCTCCTGACATGAGGTTTTGCACAATTACTGCATTTTTAAACTACTATTAAAGTAATTTTAGGCCCCATCTTTTTGCATGTAAGTAGATAAGGCCAGATTACTGTAGAACTTTCATTTTCCAGTTTAAAATGCTGTACCATACGTGATATGCTTAAGCTGTACACAGTTCAAAAGATCAGAAGAGATTCTGTTAGTTTTATTTGGCTATTTAAATCAGCAGCCACGCTGCAATATCGCATCTAAATTATTTTAGATGCAATTTAGACAAAGGAGGTAAAGCACTACTAAACATTTTTCCACAGCTAAGAGAAATACAAGAATATTTTGGGTCTTGTCTTAAAAAAGAAGATATGAAGATGCACAGTTGAATCAAACAAACAAAAAACCCCACAACCTTCATTGTTTTCGGATCCAGTTTAGACCAGTGTGTAGGTGTAGAGATCTCTTTAGCTTCCCCATCATCTTTTTCCTCTTCATCCTGACAAACAAAATTAAAAAAAAAATTATTATTCAGAACGCCCGAAAGCCTTATATTTACTTTTTAAATTCTGTTGCTGATCTGTGCAAGGTCACAACTGTTTCAGATAGTCTTCTCCTAAAGTTTTCATTTCAACACGTTCACACATACATTCTACCACTTTATAAATTGCCACAGTGCCACTCAGCCAATACAAGCCAGATCTGCGGAACACAAAAGGGTGATAAGCAACACCACGACCAAAATCGGGGTTACACCGACACTGCCGGTCGCCGTGAACCACGCAGCATGTGATCTGCCCCCAGATTTTAAAACCCCCAAGTGACTCTTGGTTCAGTTAGACCTTCCCTTATTCCAAGATGCTCATTAGCCACATGGCCTGAAATTCAGATGTTTCAGACTAATGTTTGTCCAATTTCAAGAAGTATAATTAGAACTGGCCAGAAGAGAGAATTTGGAAATTTTAGAAAATGGCAAAATGTTTAGAGACAGCTATTCATAAACTGCATCTCGCTCAACAACTGGTCCCAGATTCCAGCAACTACTTCTACGATAAAGTTTTTTCTGCGCACATAAGCACAATTTAATTCCATTTGCGGTATCAGCAAACACATTTTAAGTTAGTATACTAGCTGAAATAAAAATAAAAAACAGCATTCGCTACACTGCTGAAAGCTGGTTTACCAGTCATTGTTACCAGTTATGTTCCTCCTATGTATGTATGTTGTGTAGTATGTGGTGTGCATTTTGTGCCTGTGTTCCTGTGCCTGTGAGAAGCAGAAATAGAAAAAGGGATTAGCGTTCAGTGCCTGTTCTCCATCAGCCTCCTTGCGTTCACCCTGAAGCTTCTCGACCAGCTGCTGCTTGTATCCTCGGGAGAGGGTTTCCCACTCTGAGCGGGTGGGAAGGCAATGCCAAACATCCGGGAAAAATAAAACCACTGTCTCCACATGAGCTGGAACTGTACGCCCCTTGTGGGTCTCCTCAGGGCGATGGTAGCGAATCTCTGCAAAACGGTACCTGTTGCAAGGGAAGAAGCATGTTGGAAAAAAAATTCTACAACACATTTTTCAAGAGCCTAGATCACTTGTAGCACATCAAGTAAAGAAACTTTGCTGCAAGACCTTGAAGTTTATCTAAAGAAAAAAATTATGGGAGCCGTATTTTCTCTTTTGGCACATTTGTACAATGTATCGCAATTTTAAAAGAACCACCAATTTTATGCTCTTTTATGCAACTGCTAGGTAGTGCAAGTAGGTTTAATGCGCAAATAAAGAGTTGGAGCACTTCAAATTTAGCATAGAGTAGACTTTTCTGATAGTAGTGGAACTGCAATAAGTGTAACACAGGACAAATAAACTCATCAAGAGAAAATATGGCTATAACCAACGGCTAATTGTTTATAACAAAAGAACAATGAAATGAAGTTCTCTTGACGATCTTCTCCAGCTATGCACAAAACGAAAAATATTTTCAACATACATCCGTGAAAAAATTACAGAATAACATGGCAAAATAAATTCAGACTTTTAATTAGTTCTTAATGTATTATTCAGCACAGTTGGCACCAATCAAGCTTATTACAAAATCAGAACCTCCTTTGAGTAGTTTACCTGCTCTGCCACAAACAGTTGACAAGGAAAAGGCGTTTTCACCTTTTCTTTGTTAAACTGGGATCATAGACAAGTTTTTCTACAGCGTATACGGTTTTGCAGCACGGTACTTACCATTGTGTGCACACGCTTAAATCAATCCCTGTAAGTGCCTTGCAACAACGAATAGCCGTCTTTATCAGCACCGAAGGGTCCTTTTCTGGATCAGGTCCGTCCAGTGACGGGGACCAGTGTCCTCCAATAGCCATAGCTTCATCTTTGCCTTTCATACCCACTAAAAACTAGACAGAAAGAGGCTTCTGAATGTTCCCCTGTTAGGGGGGTAAAACGTCACTTTCCCAAAGCCTAAAAAATTTCATAGCATAAACACTGAATTCCATCAGTAAACTGTTACATTATTTTGAAATCTGAAAATGAAAGTCAGTCAAGAAAGAGTTCAGTTATTTTTTTCCACAGATTATTTCAGAAATGGAATAGGTTAAACATCATTACTCATTCTTGTTCTGTAAGACTTTCCATCATGTTTCTTTATGTGCATAGCCTTATTCTTTTGCAATTAAAAGCTTTTAATCAACAAATAGGAATTCAAATGGTGTTTTATTTCTAGTAGACACATGTATAGATGTTTCTGCTTAAGAGTGATAAAGCAAAGCTACAAAAGATAAAACCACAGAAGCATTACTGAATCTGTACATTCAGAAGTCTGGCTTTGAAGGTGATTAATTAGAAAACAGATACACATTGCTTTGAAACTCTGTAATACTTAAAGAAGTTACAACAGTTTTTTCATTTTAATGAGAATGGCTAAACTCCACATAATTACTTAACTGCTGCTTCATTTAAATTCTCTTCACAGTTGAGCCCTTGCAGTCTACACACTTGCTAAAAGACTAACAAAATTAATTATATATAAGAGATTAAACATCTATGGTTTGACTAAGCTGGCGAAATCAGTAAAAGCAAGTGCAATCATGATAAAGCTCTAATAAATCAGAAAAAGGGTAAGTGACATACAAACTAGGTCTCTTCGGGGGAAAAATGAAGTTGTCATTTAGCCTATGAACTATTTCCTCATCAAAAGGTATTTTAAAGCTCTGTAACCAACCTTCTTGGCCAAGAGTATCCAGCATTGAAATATATTTACCTTTACAAGTCTAGCAGGATGCTGAAATCCATCACGAAGTTCCTGGGGATCTTCAGCCAGAGCACATGACTTATGATAGAGATCTTCCATACTAGGACTAGCCATCAACATCACCTGTTGTGCAAGTCAGAGCAGTTTGATGAAGGCCTCCCACTACGACTGCTCAACAAACTTGCAAGCGTTTACACACAGACCTAAACTTGTCCTCAAGGTCACAAAACTCAGCGAATGCAAAGCCTAAGAATACAGCTGTACGACTGGGGTCTGAAGCGCTCGTCTGAAAGATCTCTTTCCCCACTCCACCATCACACCATCCATGCAACATGGGCTATATTATGTAATGGACTGAAAGTATTGAAGAACAGCATTCAGAACTACCATTCGACTTAGCATATTATCACTGAAGGTACTAAATAACCTGGTACAACGAGTACATTTCTGCTTTCAGTCACTGACTTCTTCCATTTTGCCACACTTTCAAATAAAATGGCCTAACACGCATCAGCCTCATCTTAGAAAGGAGGGAGGGAGCGGAAGCTAGGTCAGCTGTTGGGCACATATTGCCCAACGACTGCATTCAGACACCACAGGAGCTGTCTTTCTCGCCTACAATTAAATCAACACAATATGGTGCAGGGAAAGGAAAAGAAGCCCCAGCATAAACAAGAAGTAACAGAAAACAAACTGGATTTCAGCCACAGTTCTTCAAATTCTATACACCAGCTACTCACTGAAAAGTTTAAAACACTATTTTGATTAGCTGCTTGTTGTGGTCTATTTTCAGCTCAGTGGTAACCAGCTTTTTGCCTTACACGGAGAAAAAAAAAATCTAATGAACAGTCATAATACAAGAGGCTGCACAAACCTTTGCACTGTACAGATGGTCAGCATCAGGTGGATCAAGGACAGCAGCGTTTTTATCTATCGGATCTACTTCTCTATGCATTACATAGAAATTGCAGTAGTTTCCCAGCTGAAATGGTCTAGACATAGGAAAAGCATCCACCCAGGTAAACTGAGCATCAAAGAAATCGCTTGGGATATACAAGTTCTGGTAACGCCTCCTCAGCTCCATCATGTCACAGCTGCGGCTGGAATAAGCAACATTTTTTAAACGATACAGTAATAAAAAGAAACAAAAAAAGCACAACATTAAAAGAACATTCACTGGAAACAGAACTACATTATACCTAAACTGGAGGAGCACTATTTTGAACTGCAAAGTCTTGAGACCAGGAACCCCATATGAACCTGAGAACAGCCATGTATAGACTCAAAATGATCAAAATTAACAAATATTTTGAGTCACATGTAATAACTAATGCTTGAAAATGACTAACTAGCAAACATACTTTAATTACGGTGTCTATGTATTATGGAATATTTAATAAATAGAATTGTAAGGGTATTTTGCAGAAGCCCTTGAAAGTAAGAGCCTGGTAAGTTTATTATAAGGCTCTCAGCCATTACATATTTGATTTTTCTTTGAAGTTCAGATCATTATCTAGCATTCACTACACACTGACACGACTCATGGTAATCTGAACCCCCCAACAATATTATATTTTCTAAATAAAAATCTGGTGCTGCAAACATACCAGTCCAAGGAGAACTTTGAAAACTGAACCGTGTAACGCGGAACAACACGCCGTGGTCTCCGAGGCGACCTCTCCCTCTCGCGTCGGGGCGATCTCTCTCGGGAGCGTTTTCTCTGGGGTGATCTTTCCCGGGACCTACGTCTCTCCCGTTCTCTTTCACGACTTAAAAATTCATATAAGATATACATAATTTTGCACGCTGGTAACAAAAAAGCTTTCTAGAACATTATAACACAATAAAACCTAGAACTGTCACAGATGATTCATATATGAAGATGAGAAATTGCGAATATTTTCAGTATATTGTCCCTTTTATAAAAGCAGGGATTGATTATGTAGTGCTTTCACTACAGATACACCAAAACTCTTTACCAATATCTGCTGGTGAAACCACGCGTCATTAACTAACTCTGAAGCAAAAAGATCAGCTCTTTTAGAATATTAAATAATAACCAAAGCAAGCTACGGAGATCTGACATCAAGAACATACCTCCTGTCATCTTTTCGATTTGGCATAGAGTCCCCTCCCCTGTCATTCCTCCCAGAGAATCTGGATGGCGGATCTAATCTTCGAGCTGGTTGAGGCTGTGAAACTAGGCGAACAGGTGGCTGTAACAAGCCAGCTGAAAACAAAAATTTACAAGCTGAATATGTAGCAGAAGACCACAGGCTACTCTGTATCATCAAAAAGACTGACTTTATGGTTGTTTTGAAAGACACCTAACAGTGAAACAACTTAAAAAGCAAAGTAGATCTACCCAACCTCAACAGACTGCTACCTTCTTTCTCACTGAATTGTTTTCCAATTTCTTTTAGAAGCGCATTTTTTAAGAAGTATCTTCAGATGGAAGTAATAGAATCTAAATAAGAAGGTATAACCATAAATATCTAACTCAGAAAATGAAAATATTTGAAGACAGATATACTATATACTTGTTGATCTAAAAAAAAAATCTAACACTTAATTTTTGAGTAACAAACTAACAGTTAAAAGCAATGAATTTCTTTGCAGTAAGTGTTTATCCACAACAATTGTGCTTAGGTGGTAGTTCAAGAATTTCTCCGCTGAGTTTTACTGCGGGTTAAGTAGCACTGTGGGTTTTATTATCAATCCTACTGCTTATTCTTCAGCCACTCAAAGTGCAAGTGACACCACAACAACCTTTAGTTTTGATTAGTCATGTTGAACAGTGTTCATTCCCTTAAATGCCAACGGGGCTGACTAAAGCGGAAACATGTATAGGAAAAAACACATTTTAAAGGACAGCACTGTGGGAAGCTTCATTGTGCTGAACAACGCAGAAGATCCCAGTAAGCACAAGGAGAGCAATATTCAAAGGAGAGGAGCACCTTTCTGCTGCGGCTGCTGCAGCAAGGGCTGGGGCTGCGTCTGGAGCAGGGGCGTGATGGAAGCGGCCGATATCTGCGCCTGCAGCAGGGACTGGGGCTGCGGCTGCGCCTGCACACCGAACGCCGTCTGCTGCGCCATGGGCTGGAGAACGGCGGGCGGCGTCTTCAGCAGGGGCTGAGCTTGGCCCTGGTTCTAACAGAAGGAGCAGAAATGAGTCGCGGAAGAACTTACACTGCAAGCACAGCAACAAGTCAGAGCAAGTCACCATCTATACCTGGTTGGGAAGAGTCTGGATCCTTTGCGCATTCCATTTGAACGGCATGTTGGGATTGTAGGTCGCTTCTACCAGGACTCGGTCGCCCACCTGAGGGGTCTTTCCTTTAACAGCACTGGAAATATTGCAGAAAGTGTATGCTGAGAGTCTGAGCAAGACTGAGGAAGCAATTTTGTATTTGAAAGGTATATTTGAAGTTGGGGGGAAGCAGTGGAAGTTCATTTAAAAAGCTTACAGTAACAGCATCTACCCTCAAATTTGGTGAACCGGCCATCTGCTTCAGATGGGAATTAAATTTCTGTGCGTATTCCTATCTTTGGTCCAACATTGAAGTTCTCTAATTGTAGGGTATTAGCATATATAGAGAATCATATGCATTTCTGCACCACAAATTCTTGTTTTATATTAGAAACAATTTAATACATTCTGAGTACATCTGGCAATGCATACAGAAAATTCATGCAAGAAACTTAGATCAAGAAACTACCAGCTTATTCAACCAGCTGGCTTCCAACATTCATAGAATACTGCGAGCAAGTATTTACACCTTACCTAAGCTGAAAAAAGACATCTTCATCCACGAAACCAAATGTATCATGGAGCTTAGTAACTACCCCAGTGAAGACACGCTGCTTTTGTGGCTGGGTCTGCTGCTGACTTGAGCGGGGTGCTGGATAAGAAACGGTTATCTGGGCTGCTGGTTGAGGAGTAGACAGGCTAAGACTGGTAGGCAGGGCAACAGCTGGCTGCAAGCAAAATAACACAAACTCCATAAACCTCATAACCCGCTGACATACCTGCAAGGAACAGTGCCTTAACTCATGTAGACAGCAGTTTAAAAACCTTCCTAAAGCAACTATTCTGAATGGAGATTTTTCAGAAGATGGAAGTCTATTTTAAGATGCTTTTCTTTTCTACTTGAAATGCAGACTGGTTTTACCTTTTTTAAATCCACATTCTCAAACTATACTTTATCTAGAGAAGAAAAAAAAAAAAAGAGAGAGAAAAAGAGAAAGAAGACTGCATTATCGTCCACATGCTCCTATACACTAAGATTGAAGAGGGGTAAGCTCCTCATTTTGCTAGGAAAACCTGCTTAGAGATCATTCCATTCACAAACCAACTGTGTTGCAGGTCAGCAAAGTGATTGAAACTAACAAGAACCCTTCTCACAACTTGAAAATTCATGTGCTTGCCTTCTTACAAAAGCAGAGTAAGGAGGCAGAAGACAAGCTTTAGAGCAACCTAATAAAACTGAGTTACCTATTTTTACTTCATACTTTTTTAAAAATACATTTTGAAGATTAAGTGAAAACAGAACATGAGCAATTTACAATGTGCTAGACAGTGGTAGGGTTTATCCCTGTCAAGTTCAGCAACAGTCTTTCCAAATGTCTACATACACATAATGCAATAATGTTAACACAAAATTAAATTCTTTCTCAAAGGCAAAAAAGATTTTCCTAATTTGTTACTTAATGCAAAACACTTGAAGTTCAACTCGTAAAAGTAATCGAAACATCTATTCCCCTTTAAGATTAAGGAAAAGTGTACGCTGCTCAGTTATCAGAACCAAGGCAATGCGTATTTTAACATCTGGATAAAATAAGCCTGTACCAATATAATGTCAGCTCATATTAGCTCATTTTACAGATTAAGTCATTCAAGAACTCCGAAAATTGGTACTCTGGCATTATCTGTGTTTGGAGACGAAGACCAAACAATAAAACCAAACTAACCTGGGTTAAAATGCTCTGCTGAGGTTGCTGCAACTTAAAATAAATAAAAAGTTATAAATTAATTTTATATGCTTAAGGAAATTGTACCATTTTACCTCCTCTTCACAAGCAAGTTTTTGCTTAATCTGAGTCAGTTAATAGTCAGTGAATCCTCTGGTGTTTGGTCTTTTCAGCAGTTTGCAAATCCATAAAATTGTACTTATGCGATTAATTTTAGGATCACATGATTCAGGTGTGTTCAGCAAGCAGAAATGCTGTTTCTTGTAACTGAAAGGTAATAGCTATATCAAAAGTAGCTTTGGCAGCTGAAGATGGTTAGGCCTGTAATTTTCATGCTCATTTTTTTCTTTTGCAAAAAATCCAGCAAGCTCAAAGATGACCATAAGATATGTAAAAGGGAACTTTTTTTGGACAGCATCTTTCCAGTAGTTAAAATACACAGCCCTGTTCAGAGCAAAGTTTAGCAGGAATCGTGTACAAATGGAATTGTATATTTTTAGTGTCCTCTTTGCATGAAGGTAGGCAGGCTCCCATTCTGGATACGTCTCTCCACGTTTGTGAACTTCAAGTTCTTTCACTACAAAAAAAATATTACTTGGTTTCTTTAACAATTTCCCGTGCTAGGCTGATTTTGGAGACAAATCCTACAACACACACAACCAACATGATTCTTTTAAGTTATTTGCGAGGTACACAGTAAGAATCAGACAAACCTGTTGCTGTACACTATAGAGAGTCTGCTGAGGCTGTGAATATTGCTGAAACAGATAAAAGCAAAATATCTCATAAACAGGAAGTACTATTACCGACAAAATGCTAAATACAAGTTATCTGCTAAATGTGTTTAAATAGAAACTATTCATGTTTAACAACTGTATTAAAAAACACACAAATGCTATCAACATATAGTAATATGCTTATAACAAATATACTTTAGACCTCTGATGTACTGTTCCTATGTAACATCTTACTTTCGCAATTTTTGTTAAGCCTTACACATGTAAGAAATATGTAAAATGCATAAATGTTACACATTACGGTTGGAGATACTCAGAACATTTAGCACTCCGCTTGGTGGTGGATTTTTTTCCTGAAATGCTAAGCTAAGATCAAGCACTTTCACAGATTAATACTGCTATCAATAGCGCAAGACCTGTAAGTACTGTAGTGCAACTGTAAGCACTACAGTTTTTAAATCAAGTTTGTCTTGCAAAAGTAGCTTTCCCCCCTTGCTTTTTTCCTGGATACAGTTCCTAGGGACAAGTGTACCTGCTGTAAGGCAGCTGCTGCAGCTGCAGCCTGTTGCTGCAGAGCAGCAGTTTGGGTCAGCTGGTAGTTGGTTGGTGTCTGCGTGGTGAGGCCCGCTGCGGCCAGCGCCGTCTGCTGCGTGTAGATGGTAGGAGAGGCTCCGAGCAACGACGGCTGCTGCACGCCCAGAGCAGCTGAAAAGAGAGCACACACATGAGCACTCGGAGTAACTTTAAACAGGTGGCGTTTCTGGCAGGTGCTCTACTGGAAATACTGTGAGAAGTTTCGCTCCTAAGTCAAGCTCATCAGGTAGACAAGCCCGATGTCAAAATTTAAGCTTAAGCATTGCATCTGTCTAGATTCTCTGAATTTAGTTAGAATTAGTACCTCACAGGAGAGGCTCAGGGACTCATTTATCTCATTCTCTCAGGTTGCTTATGATTTTACAGCTCTAGTAGTTGTGCTCCACACACTATACTGTCACATACATACTCTAGGAGATAATATTGTTTTAATAATAAAATTGGTACCATTCCATTTTACAATAATAGTATCACATTTCCAATATTATAGGACCTTTTTCTCTTTTAGAGTTCTGTCTCTAACTTTAGAAGCCAAAGAAACGAGTTCTTTCTCCCATGACAGGCTTTACATTCCTCTTTCTTACTCCTTCTCTATCAGTTCCTCTTCTGACCATTTACATTCATCAGGAACATCACCAATACCTTATAAATGCACCTTAGGCAGTTCTTTAATGTAAAGGTTTTGCTGCTGCATCCTAGAAGAGCTTCCATTTTACTTCGCTGCATTACTTGGCTAGCTCCCTCAAGGCCAGTAACACGTCCATTAATCTTTCCTCTCTTATTCCCCAATGCTGAAGAGAAATTCCTACAGGCACATAAATTCACTTAATGCTATCCCCTTTGAACTTGTTTGATCACCCTAGCCATTACTGAGTCCCCCCCTCCATTCCAGTGCTGTGTTGTGATGAAGATGGAAACATTGTCATCAAGCAGGCCTCAGCTGCAACTCATACTTTTTGCAGGAAGAATATTCACAGGAATAACTTTCCTGTTATAACAGGAATAACCGACCTGCTCAGTCTCAAAACCAGATCTTCAGTTACTCTGCCTTCACTTACACCTGCCATTATGACAATTTTCTTTCCAGCAGAGCCCACAAGCATCTCTTACACAATTCTCGACCCACACTATTACTCTTATCCCATCTTCTCCATTTAAATTAAGATTTTGCCACCACTGCAGTCATCTTATTAGCTTTCAGTATTAAGCAAGTACCATCTTATCCACAACACTGCAAATCAGCTTGCAGCGAAGACCAAGGTCAGAATAGTCCTGAGATACCCCGCAGATCAGCATCTCTAGTAACTTTCCTACCAATTTGCCCTCAAGCGTTTCAAGAGTTTAATCTGACCATCTTTTATTTAGGTGTCAACCTCCACCACGCAGGTTCTGATAAAAATACACAATCCTGTCTGCTATGCTAATAACGATAAATAAAAATCACAGATAGAACTGACCGAGGGCGGTATTGACATCTGACTGCCATATTATGATTATTGCCAGCAAGCATCTGCAGCAACAAACAAAAGCTTCTTAGTATTGGCAATTATCACCCAGTAAGTACAGTGCCAAAAATGCCCTGCTTCATATGAAATCTAGCAAACAAATTCCACTAGCACCAAACACTGCATGAATTGAAGTCAGGAAGGGCTTGTATACAGATTCAAGTCCTAGCCCGTTGTTTTCTTTTGGGTAAAAAAAAGTTTCTGTTGTAACAACAAACTCAGAAGAAGACAGTATTAGGCACTCCCTTGATGCTTAATTCCAGATATTTCCATTTTCAAACTACAGAGACATTATCCTCATGGTACATGATACAGACTTATTAGGGTTATAATAAAGGAGTGCGATACAAGGCTGTGGGTATTTTCCACAACTGTCAGAAATTGTGAGTTTGGAGTCTTTTGTTGTTGTTTGGGGCTTCCCCCCACAAATCAAATTTTAGACAAAAATGGTCATTAGAAGATAATACCGCCTTAAAAAAAAGTTTCCTCAAGCCTAACACATACACATTGTAAATGCCATATAATCCTCTCCCCCAAAACTCCCACCAGCAGGCACACAATAGAACCAGGCTTAGTGTGTTCATTACAGGACGTCCCTTTACAGCAAGCCAACAATTTGCACATCAGTTGCTATATCCTTCTGCATGCGAGATTTAGATCCGAGTCCCCGAACAGCCACAGAAATATTTTGGAAAAGCATCTCACTACATACTTGTCCTATACTTAGGCTTTTCTTTAGATAACTCTTATGAATCACCAGGAATAACAACATACTGGGCTTCAGGGACTTCCATTTTCATCAGGGTTCTTTCATTCTAATGCAAAGAAGTCTTGATATAGCAAAGACAATGCTAATCAATCAGAACCAGGTACGTCTAGGGCTGTACCATGCCTTTTCTTTTAAAGCTTTCAAACCCAAACTCTATGAAAAAAGGCTTTAGTATGCAACAATCTTGAAGACAGTGTGTACTAAGCATACAGATACCACCCAAAAGACGTGTCAGAAATCAACAGCTGAGAGAACAGAAGGGGAATCTCCTCAGGGAGATGTGTTTGTGTGTGTGAGGAAACTACTCATCATCCTAAGCCTGCAGACAGACTGACACAGAAAGTCTGCATTATCTAAGATTTTATTTTTGGCAGCAGGTTATCATTTAATTTAATTTTTGCCTAAACTATGCTTAACCAGCATAGCTGGGATTTCATTCTGTTCTTAATCATGCAATGCATGAAACCCTTAGACATGAGAAACGATTTCACTGTATGGCAAGTAGGAGTCTCTCTCATCATGCAAAGGTCTCTGCCAACACTTGGAATTACCTGCCTATCCTCTAATACCAGAGGCACACGAGTAAATAGTGAGCCATCCCAAAAGGATTCCAGGAACCCTTCATTACACCCATGTCACTGCACAGCTATGCAGCACTGTCATACTTTACTAACAGGTAATAGAGCGCTAAGCAACAGTTACTTTTCCACCAGGGATTGCCAAGACAATACGCAAGTCAAAGTAAAGAACTCATGGTATTACCTTTTTGCAGTTATAAAATTGGGTTTATTACATCATCAGTGAAAATAAACAAAACTGTTCCTTACTTTTGGCAACAGGAAAAATTATCTAACATGTTGTCTGTGTCATGAAAAAAAGTGAGACCTATTCTGCCCCATGCAAAAACATTTGATGCTTCGGAGAAAGAATCTGATACATGGATAAAGACAGCTGGCATACATAAATATGCTTTCACCAGTTCTCTGAAAATATGCCAAACTTTGGTAAGCACGCATGCTTTTTAAATCAAGTTTATGAATACTAAAAGCACAAACTACAGGAAAAGTTCTCGATCTTGCCCGCAGATGAAGTGGTGTGTGCTATGCAGCATGCCGGGGCAAGGCTCCTGAGCAGGCGAGCGATCTGGCAGCACTCAGGGCTTCATGCAGAAAGGTGCTCAGTGCTACACGCTGCTCTTCAGCTCTCAACAAGACCAAGAAACACTGTGTATTAAAACAAACACCACCACCTGCTGTCCTATGCACTAACCATCCGCACTGCTGATAAAAAAAAAAAATCAAGTGACAATACATGAATGGGTGCTGAAAGAGGAGCTGGGCAGCCGAATCCTGGGGACTGGGTTCAACAAGGTGGTAGTGACTGTAGTAGCATAGAAAGGGATTTCAGGGAAGGAAGCAAGGATCTAGAGGCTTTGCAGAGAAATTGTGCAGAACATAACTGAAGAGGGAAGCTAGGAACAGGAAGCAAGGTGGGACAACTGCGGAGGAAGAGAAAACTGCAGACAAACGTTGGTCTTTAATGGCCCAAGGGGTTTAATCAGGTGTTATGGCACCGGATGGAAAGCCCTGGAGATACTGTCCTCTCAGAGTAGGTGAGGAATCTCTCACAGCAATCGATGTTGACTGCTCCTCCTACCCCAATCAAATTTTGCACTTCATTTAAGACAGCAAAACAGACCAACTCTGAAAGCAGGAAAAGGGTAAGAAGTGGAGAGCTTCCAGCCACCTACCTGTGTGGCTTCTTCTGCAGAGCCCCCTTCTGGCCCTAGCTCAGCAAGGTCTAAGATGGCCGCCAGCTCCTCCCTTCACTTTCCTGCACCTTTTACTCCAAGGAGGAGCAAGGACATGGTGCTCCACTCGGCCTTGCACCACCGTGCTGGGTGCACAGTCCTGAGTGTGCCCCAGCACAGTGCTGGTTGCTCCTGAGCTCGTCATCAGCGCCCCCCTCACTGCCCCAAGCTGCTGTCAGTCAGGCGCTGGAGCCAAAGGCAAGGCTTCTCTCTCCCATGTTCACAGTTCCTGTCTTTTCCATTCAACTTACTAAGCAACTTCTTCCACAGGGGAGCAGTATCAGACATGCAAATTATCTATGCAAGGAAGAGGCTCACTGGGATTGAGCGCCATGAAACCTACTGGTAAGAAAGGGGAGAACCCAGATCCTTAAGGATACGCAATAAGATTGGATCGACACCCAAAGGAAAAAGGAGCAAGGCATCTAAATAAAAAGAGAGCGAGTTAGCAGAAATATTCTTGTGGAGTCCCCCCTCCTCCATACTCCCCGTAAGGACTGGCAGGCATTCCCAAATTTTGCTAAGCTTCAGGAAGTAAAACTCACAAAGGAGGCACAATGTTCAGTTTCATTATCTACTGAAAGGTGCAGAGAATAACTGTAAAAATACCCTAACAAGACTACTGCCCGTTCTCATCTTTTGACATCCTGAATCCTCAAGCTCTGTGGAAGGCTTTTTGCACCAGACTGAATTGAAATACTTTGAATTCAAGAGGAGAAAGAGACAACAGAGCACTGGAAATGAAAATATCAATATTCCCTGTGCATGAAGCTTCATATACCTGTCTTAAAACTTTTTCTGTCATAAAAGAATCGGCGTGAAACATACATTGAGATGCAATCAGCTAAGCCTTCAAATGCACAAACCTGTGATTCAGCATGGCTACATAAGGAAAACCTAAGGACAAAACATAAGGACATCAGCGGGGCAACAGCAATATATCACTATCTTTGAGTTTTGTCACCAAAACCATAAACACTTCTCCAACAATTAAGTCTCAAAGACATCTCCACTATGTGACACATGCCCAATATATTAATAAAAGTAAAGTATTTGTAAACATTGATGTAAGTTGCCCTGCGAATGAAACACAGGCACCACATAAAAATCTGTGATGTACTATTAGTGCTATTGTTATTTAATCCACGTTAATGCGATCTGGTGAAAAGTAATTTGATTTACAGAATTTTGGATACGATTAACTTAATTTTATTGCTCAAGAGACTCAAGGACAAGCCAACTTTGATTTTACTCATTACCCCTGACAAGAAAAAACATGCAGCTAATGTTAATTGGCCTTCTTTAATACCTTAACCACATTAGAAACATCCAGCATGTACTGTTTTAACAGACTTCATCAACGAGATGGTTAGCAAAGAGCAACTCTTTACTACAAATGTACTAGATGTCAGGGTTCACACACCAAATTAAATGTAAGCTGACCTGGCTGAGACACTGCAGTGGCTGTAAACTGAGTAGCCCATGGGGGATTCTTCTGTCCTCCAAACTGAGCCATCGTGGAAGGCAAAAATCTCCTGGGTGTCAGTCTTCTACAACCGCAATCTAGTAAAAGAAAGCAGCAGCTACAGTCTTAGGAACATTTATCATCGACCTATTTTAATTTCAGGTCAAAAAAAAAAAGTCACACTGAAGGATTGTCTTGACATCCCTAAACGTGCTGTGCAACACGCACTCTTATTAAAAGCAGGGGGAAACAAAAAGTTGCAAGACAGGTTATTATATTTTCCTAAGAAATTATCTCCATCTTCCCATCCTTAACAGGGAGACAAGGCTACTTAAACAAAAAGCACCAAAAAGAGGCAAAAAAAAAAAGCAGTACTGAAGTTTGGGGGAAGGTGACTGCACAGGATGGGTATTTTGTGCTACGCTCACTTCCCCACCGCACTGGGAAGCAGGGCAGTGTGAGGATCACCGCAAGCTTGGGAGAAGCGGTTTCCTTGGACAAGGGCAAACCTGCAGCACCAAAAATGCCAGGATCGCCTGTCACCCCCCTACAATTTACCTCCTTCCTCCCATCCCGCCCCCGACAAGAAAAAAAAGAAAAAAAAAAGTAAAACAAACAAACAAACAAAAAACGCCTGGATCATCATCAAGCCGTGTCCTTTACCGAGCTTGGGTTTTACTTTACTTTTTTTAAAAACAGGGGGAAAAAAAGTAAAACTAACCTTTTATTATTGTTGTTGCTGTTACGCGTGCGCAGCTAAAACACTAGCTAAATCAGACACTTAAAAGCAAAGAAAAACAAACAAAAAAACCCCAAATATATATGCATATCCGCATAATATCTAAACACGTATATGCAGAATTAAATACGCGTTTATATAGAAATATATATTTTAAGGTCTATTGCTAGGGGAGTAGCGCGGGCCCGGGTGGCCGCGGCGAGAGGCCGGGCCCTACCTCGGAGCCGGGCACCTAGCGGCGGCGGCAGCCCTTCCCCGCGCCGCGAGCCGCCTCCGCCCGTGGCCGCGCAGGCGCCCGTTGTGGCCGTTATGGCCGTTAGAGCCGTTAACGCAGCGGAGCCCGCGCGCCCGCCCCGGCCGGTACCTGCGCGCAGCCATTTCAAACGCGGCGAGGCTCCCACACCGAGCGCGCGCGCACCGCGCATGCG
>VWPW01026753.1:35081-89808 GCA_013389825.1 Crypturellus undulatus
GCGACCGTTGGGGCGAGGGGGGCGCTCGGCGCCATGTTGGCCGCGGCGCGCCGCCATGTTGCGCGGGCTGCGTGCGGGCGGGCGCGGGCCCCGCCGCCCGGATAACAAAAGAGAGGGGCTGCAGTCACGGAATCGGCCACCTCCCGGCCCGCCTGCGGGGTCTCCGCGTGCCTTCGAGCGGAGCCGCATCCGCGGGAAGGCGCCCGTGCAAGTTGTTAGCGCCGATGGGTAGGGAGGTCAGCGTGGCAGGGAGGCCTTGGAGTGTTCACACTGCCTTACTGAAAAAAAATATATATATACAAGTTAGGGGATCGAGTTTAACCCCCTTTTGATAGATGGTGTTGGAAGGCAACTGCAACAAATGAGTTTTTCCTTTTAAAGGTAAATGAAGTTCTCATCTGCTGTGGGCTGCATTTGGTTGTGTGAGGGCAACTAGCAGCAAATAAAAGCTCACTAGGCAAATATAAATTTATTTGGTTGGCTGGTATCCACAGGTGCACACCAGTAAAGCTATAGGAATTTAAAGGATAGTGCAGCTTAGGCTTAAGTTATAACCTTGTCACCAAAAACCGGGAATAAACCTCTTAACACCGATGTGATATTAAGGAGCGACCATTCCCTTTACTGCAGCGCTGGAGGCACAGGGGATAGCGCTACCCATCATGCGTGCCCTAAGGTGGGCTTGCTAAAGCTTTATTTCTGTATTACCTACATATGCCTCAAATTCTTGGAATGGTCATACATATTCGTTCTATTTTCTGGAACTAATTATAATATACCCCACCCTCGTGTGCATGGTGCTTTCTGGAGGTCCTGTGAGACCTGCTGGTTGTCTTTCCATGTCCACTCAATGACATCCCAGGACTCGCTTCCACATATGGCCTCATTCCGGCTCAGAAGGCCCTGTTTTGGTCCCCCTGCCCAATTTCAGACCGTTCCTTGAGGGTACGGTGGTCCTTATCTGTGTCTTCAACCGGTCTTTGCTGTTTTGTCCGCATTCTCTCGTGATGTGCCAGCAACATCCGCTGTTTTGTCCCTCAACAACAGTGAGAATGTGTCCTCGGGTGCATTCTCCCTTGGGTTTCTCACAACAACCTCTTACAGGATTTACATGTTTTACACTGGGAAATGCTGAATAACGGTTGTAACACAAAGGGCACTGCCAAGGTAAATGAGGTACATGTAGTCTCATTTCTCCGACCGAATAAACAAAAAAAAAGCATCAGCTTGAGTGATTGCCCCACTTCCCTCTTCTTTTTTGCAAGTCCTGTATATCTTTTAAGTATACAGGACATTTTGAAGTACATAGGACATTTGCGGGCAAAAGTTATAAGAGGTCAGAGATCTAAATGGTATGACATTTCTGCAAATTGGGTTAGAACAAGACAAGCTGATCTGTGGCACTTTTGCATTGGTGTAGGCCTTCTTTACTACCATTTTTTTTTCTGAAATGAGAACAGCTATATCCTTCTGAATAGCATACCTGTTGGTAATTAATGAAGTACTGTTTTCTTTTGTTTTTAATTTTTAATTTTTTTTTTTTTTTAAGATCATGACTAGAAGAACTCTCAGAAAGGCCACCGTCTTGTGTGTACCGCTGTTAACATAGTCATGGAGGTAAGTATATATTTTTTTCTATCACAACACGAACCAGCCTTACTGATCCAGCCCTGTAGAAGCAAAAATTAATAGATACACTGAGAAATGGAAATACTTTAGTATCAGGTAGAAGCAGGTTCTTCATACTGGGTGCGGGTGGAATGCACATACAGAAGCAGATATAGCAGGTCTCTAAGGAGCATACTGAGTAGCTGAAAAAGGCAGTGTATGGCCTGCTTTGAGATAAAGGAGCTTCTCTAACGCTAACGCTCAGACTAAACAACTGTAAATTTTAGACCTGCACTGATGGTGATATCTATCAATGCTTGCTACACTCTATTCTGTGTTTGGTTCAGTGTCTTACCTTCACCTGAAAACAAAACTAAACTAAAAAGGTAAAATTCATTTTTGTAATAGCAACGTCTGCCCTTGGTGAACCTGACATCTTCGTGGAGCAGAGAAATGATGACACTCGTCATCAAACAAATTTTTACGGTCTTCAGAATACCTCTAAGGTGTCTTGTAGCCATAATTGTATCATAAACTTGTTGCTGTCTAAATGCATTGCAGCAAAATGTTTGCTGCAAGGGTTTTAAAATCTAAAAGGAATGAGCAAGGGTCAGCTGCAAATTGTCATTGTCGTTGCTTTTAGAAATACATATTACCTCAAAGCCTTGGAGAAAAAGTAGAAGTGCTCTTTCTGCAAATAAAAGAAATGACAAAAACTGTTGTCGTGCTTTATCCTTTCTTTGAAAATAAACACGTAGATTGGGTTGTTTGTGAAGACAAGATAAGAGCCTTATGTTTCAGATGCAGGTTTCCTACACTAGCACAAATGCTTCAGTATTTCTCTTTCCTAAATAGCTACACATTATTGTCACTAGAGTTCCATATCATAATGAAGGCATTATGGCTGAACACCTGATTTATGGTGTCCTTCACACAAAAAATAGGCATTTATCATCTTGTTGTCATTACAGAACAGCAACAGAGACACTATGATATTTTCCTGTGTACAAGCTACTCTGAAATATCCTAGGGACATGCTGTGAAAGAAAACTATTGAACGAGGCATGTAAGAAGCTCGATTTTGTGGAGAAAATATACAACAGAAACATTTAACTGTATTAATACCATGCTTTTGAATGAATTGGAGGGAAAAATACAATGTTACAATAAATGGTATTGACAATCTGTGCAACCAAGAAGACACAGCAATTGGTGTTTCATACCAAACACTAAACTGCAAGGAGAGTCAATAATGATCTGTAAGTGGGGACACTTACAGATGGAGCAGGACACTCTATCTGTCCTGCTCAGAATTTAGCAGAGGCCTCAAGAACGCAGGAGGGATGTCATGGAGTTAAAAATCTGATTGGGTTTGCAGGTTGCAAATGCAACCTGCATTTGACGTGCAAAATGTGCCCCCCTCTGCCACTCTAAGGTCTTAAAAATGGGATAAATAGGCCATGGACTGTTACATTCAGGAAAAAATCAAATGTGTTCAGAATGGACCTCTGACAAAGCCTGTTTTTGTTTAATTTGTGTTAGAGCACTTATTTTTCATTAGTTTGGTGATGATACACACCAAACATGAACCAGCCTTACTGATCCAGGATTAAGGGGCCATCACATAAAAATATATTTAACTGATAATATTCCCTAAGAGGAGTGGCAGTGATTCAGTAAAATAACTTAAAGAGCGTGCTTTCAGGAAGCTCAAGAAAGAGAATCTTCTCCTGTGGTGAGGTTCATTAGCATTTATTGGTTTGTGTTGGAGTGTTGGAGATCCCACTCCGAACAAGGTCCCATTTCTAGAATTGTTATGTAAGGGCTTTTACTGAATGGATTATTTGTAGATTTTTAATATGAACTCTTACTGTCCTGTCCTAAAAAAATTGGTATGTGTGCACCCCCTAAATTCAGAAATTCTACCCCATTTCACTATATAATACCATGTGTTTGCAAGATTAGGTGCACTTGTGACTTTATTTCCTTAGATATAAATTAAAAGTAATTGAGACAAGATTGGTCCTTCCTCAGTTCAGGTTTGACGTTATGTGCTAGATGGCTGGACTGCAGTGTGAACTGTGTCCTATGACATTCAGGGGTTTGACATAGTGAAATCATGGATATCTGCCAAAATAAGTAAGTGAAATCCATATTTCTGCTGATAATTTAAATGTTATTCTGAGATAAAATAGAGGAGTGAACATATTGACAGAGGAACTGTAGCCTAAACACCATCTTAGTGACCTATTAGTGGGGCTACTCAATGCTTAGTGAGATAACTACTAAAAATATTTGTGTTTCAGTTCTGAAAGCAGGTCCCTGCTCAAGGTCTATATTGTTTGCAGCTGTTCCTGATAAACCTCATGAAATATTGCCTTCAGCTGAACAAGTGCCTCTGTGCTTGTGTTGTTGTTTTAGATGAGATTAGTTCTTCTAACCAAGTACACAGCAGATATTTCTCTTGAATAGTCCTCTTTCACATTTAAAAATGTCAAGAAAATATATTATTTTGATCAAAACTATCTATTGCAGGAGGGCTTCTATTTCAAAACTTATTTTAGATAATCACTGTGAATACCCAACTTTCAGAGGAATACATTCTTGCACAAGGGGGGAACCTCCACATGGAAAATGCAGCTATGTCTTTAAAAGTAAGGTAGTTTCTTGTTGCATAAGAATTTAACATTTTACTTTAATTAGAAGTATTCATCTGAGTCTTAGAAGGTTATTAGTGGGGTACAAAATCTCATCCAAGTTTGGTTGAAGGAAGAAATAATGTGAATATTAATTTTATGTGTGGCTTCCTGTCTAGGGAGAGCTGTACGTAATGTTTGGATTGTTCCACATGGCTTGTAGAAAGACAGAGGTACAATTCCTGCTGACCAGGGAGTACAGGGATAGTTGCTCTGATGATATGTAAATGTTAAGGATTCCTTCCTGTTTACTCTATTTGACATGTATTAGAGCACGGTTGAACAGCATAATACAGCACTGGCAAAAAGTTTGTAAACTTGCAGTTTAAACTGTTGTAACAGTTAATAGTTTTTAACAAATATTACCCTTTGAGGTAATACATCTTAAAAATGTAAAAGCAACCAACTGTACTGCATGAATATTCTATTATCTGTAGAGTTTATGTAAGAGCTTTAAGACATGAATGTGCAGTGGGGGTGCCTCTGGTTGTTGAGCTATGTGAAATCAGTGACTGTTTGGCAAGCTTTCAGGGATGGCAAAGCCAATCACGTTGGTTTTGTTCCCACGAGTTATGGGTGAAGCTGTGTTTTTCAATCTCTGTATGTAATGCACTCTGTAACATATGAAAAGGTTTTAGTAGAATATTGAATAAGAGAATATTCTGAAGATTCAGAAATGTGTCTCTGACCGGGCAGTTTAAAGATGCGGTTGGCCACCAACTCCTCAGGGCTAGAAGATGTTGCTACTTATGTCTCTCTAGAGATGAGGTTCTTGGGTCTACTCCCAACTCTCAGTCCTAGAGGGCTAAGTTAACTCATCAGTATAGTTCTAAATGTAGCAAAGGTTATCAGTGGTAAGATCATTAACTTTCACAGAGGAAATATTTCAAAAGCTCAAAATATCTGTATTAATACTTTGTCTTATTCCTCTCTTAACAAGAGGGCCTGTTTACTGGCTGGCTTCAGGGCAAATAATATAAACACAGTATACACATTCTAGAGAATACTTTATTAGAATAATTTTTTCCTCGTGTCAGAAACTTTGTTTGGGAGATTTCAGTTTGTGTTGGGAAAGAGCATTCTTTGATTTCAGAAAGTATTTTACAAGAAGGAAAAATACAGGAAAGAAAAATTAGACGACTGAGTGCAAAATAGAAGTATAAAATTTATTTAAAACCACCCACAAAGTTCTGTGTAATCAGGAATGATACAATTTGTAATAGTCTTTTTAAAAACTCATGACAAGATTTAAAATATATTTTCAATTACAGTATTCATTTAGCCTTATTCAGTTAGGACAATTAAAAAAAAAAAAGAAAGAAAGTTTACGTTCTAAACAGATGAGACACACAAGAAAAATAGAACAGAACAGACAATTTCCACAACAACAATTTTTACATGTATGTTTCAATACTAGTATCAACATTTCAATGCATCTTGCTACATAAACATGAAATCATGTACAACAACTGCTTGCACCAAAAAACATAGCTTAATTAGATCTTTCAAGTAACATGCAGTCACAACTCACAAGTCTTCAAGTACTGCTGGTAAGGGTTCCCTTGTCTGCAAAGAAGATTTTAAGGTTCGGTTCTTCAGCCAGAGTAACTCGTCACAGCTCCACGAGCCCTGTGAAGCTGTGCTCAGTTACACTAGGAGAGATCCAGGCCCCGAAGAGTTCTCGAGAAAGGAAGCAACTTTTATACTTTCTCCTGTAAATACTGTGACAGAGTGAAGTGCTTTTTCTTTCCGATTTTTTTTTTCTCCCTGTACATAAGTTTATTTTGCTTTAAAGTGATTTTTGTTTCAGATCTAAATACAGTAGGTTGGTAACTGAAAAGAGTCCAAACCTCAAATTCAGAAATAAATAACCAAATGCATCCCAAGGAAAGAAGGAGTAAGAAAGAATTAAAGAGAAAGGAAGAAAAAAAAGAAAATCCTGGCAATTTTGTGTTGTTTGCTTTGTCACATAACATATATTTTTCTTAATAGCAGTGAAAAAATCGTTAGACATAACATTTTTGTATGGCGTGCCCTTACAAATTAATGTTTTTTTTTTTTTTTATGATACTAAGTTTTGAACAGTATTTATGACCTGGTGTATTATTGTCACAGTATGAAGAGCTGTCCCCTTCCAAACTGAGCAAATGATCTTATAGTTAAAGCCTGAAGCACCTAAAAGTTTGGATTAGTTAGAACTGGCTTTCTTTTAATGATCCTGGGATATCAGGATGCTTTCCTGGCCTACAGTTATTTTTCACTGAGAGGAGTAGAGAAGAAAAAGTTCAGACACTGACTTTTGAGTTGCATGGACTAACACAACCAGCATTCACCAAGCTTCATTAGGCTCCACAGTATCACTATGGTTTATAAAGTTGCAAATGAAAGATTTAGTTTCTTACCAAAAATGTTCTCTTTTTTGAAAGAGAAATATTTGATAACTGGGTATTGTGGGGCTTGATGCTCATGCAAGGCCCCATTGAAGCGAGGAAGCTTTGTATGACTTGAGAACACAGAGCGGGCCAACGTTGTCCCTGTCTTGCGGCACTGCAGTCAGGACAGGCAAAGCGTTGGGATTTAGCTGTGTGTTTCCAAATCCACTCCGCTGCAGCAGCACCCGCGGCACTGCACACCCTGCTGGGTCTTGAGTCAGCAAAGAACCGAGCTGAGGAGGTTCCTGCAACTCCATTTTACCAAGTGAAAGGAAGTCAAATAATGAAAAACAAGTAATTATTACAAGAAAAATTGCCCAGACTTAGAATTTATATTATTCACAATTTTGCTATTGTCATTATTTTGATACGAATCTTTTACCAAATTCTCTTTGTAGACAAGGTTGGAAGAAGCACAGCCAATATAAATACTTAGAACCTGTCACAAAATAAACCAGACCAGTTTCCTTTCAACCTGTATTTCTCAAGTAGTGAAAATTTGGATGTTACTGGCCAATATGTGTGCAATAGGGATATTGTGAAATTCATTTCTGATGATTGTACAGATCAGTCTTTTGGCAGAGGCTCCCATTTATACTAAAGCCCTTTTATACCAGTGTCAGGGTAACGAGATGTTGCAAAGGATGGATATCTACTTAAGGCCCCTTTAAAGGCATACAAAGAACGGTAATATAAATGAGAGCCAGGCCCTTTATTCCCATTAAAAAAAAAAAAAAACACACCCAAACTCTAGACCTTTTTTTTTCCATTACAATATTATAAGAAAAATACAGATATACATGTAAAATATTTATCGATCATTCAGTTCACAAAACTTTCCACAACAGTAATTAAAACGTTCTGTGGCAACAACTGCAATCGAGGACGCCAGGCTAACGGGTCCCTTGCTCCGCGGCGGCAGCGCGGCTTTGGCAAGCAGGTCAGCCCTGCAGCTGGTAACTGCCAGTGGCTTCCCCGCCGCGTCCGCCCCGTCCCTCGCCTGCGTGCTTGGTTCAGAGTGATCAGCACCCTCTCCCTCGGCAAGGAGGGCACGCAAAGCACCAGCAACAGCACGAGTAGGTCACTTGAACGGAACTTGTTTAGCACCCCGATCTTGAGCTCATTGCAGCGACACTGCTGGAAGATTTTAGCGTTTTAATGTAAATGAAGGTGGAAGAGTGACATCTATAAAGGTCCAGTAGAAAAAGAAAGAGAATACATGCTGTTGTGGGAAGAATTAAGGAGAGAGCATTGAAAAGCATCTTGTGTCCTTTAAAGCTAACATTTAATGTGGTTACACACTGCAAACAATGTTGGGATGAAACGGAGAACTAGAGTGGAAAAAGGATTCTTGCATCTTTGTAGCTCAAAACAAGGAAAACAGTGATACTATACCCTTTTATCAAAGGCAGATTATAATGAGATATTTTCAGTCAGTTCCACTTGCTGCTGGAGGAAGAAAAAAAAATCTATATTCCATTCTTCTCTAAGCAGTTCGGCATTAAGGCATTTCACTTACGTAATACTCAGGCTTCTCACAAGGACTATGGCTGATCTCTGCATGGGGCAATAACCAGAAGACGCACAGAAACCCTTCTGCATGGTCTGCAGCGTCTGTCTTTGTTAGGGTTTGACAGAGCTAGGAGTAATTCAAGAGAAGAGAGGGCACTGCAGAGAGATGCTCGCAACAGAAGCGGGAATACTCAACTTTGGACAGTCATGCTTGGGAGCAGACAGTTTGAGAGTCCTGCAGAGTGCCTGTTGTTCGGTTGCAGAAGAGCAGAGCGTCACAAATCTTAATTGGACTTGGAAACAAGAAAGCACTGATAGCAAAAGAGCAAAAGATGCTGAAACATCCTTCTGTCTTGGGATGAAAAGTTATCAGACTGCAATATTCTAGGCTCCTTATAAGAGAACACGACTTAAAATCATAAAAAAGGAGGAAGAAACTGCTGTTTAAAAGATAAAAGATGACTGAAAGAGATTTTGGAAGAATAAGAAGAGTAAATTCTTACAGTATTCCTGAGAGCAAGATTAGCTAATTTATATATAAAGCAGAAACAGTTTGAGAGGAGAGAGAAAAAAAAAAAAAGAAATGGCAAGCAGGCTGACATCTCTGTTGCTGCTGCTGCTAAATCCTAAAGCAGATGTACTGAGGGTCCTGGAAGGGTTCTGGAGTCGTTACAATGGTTTATAGCACCCAGCAGCACGTTGCAGCATAACCCCGTGCCGACTGTCCAAGTAACCAACTTCAGAAGACCATCCACAAAGACCCCTTGCAAGGAGAAAGGCAGCTGTAGCATCACCGTAATCTCCACGGAGACAGCAGTACCTGCTAAGCAACGCTGGTAAATTTAAATGTTCTTGAGGGAGATAATTTTGCTAGATGAAGAATTAAGACTTCAAAATTTAGGAGAAAGGTGATAAATTACAGTATTAAACTAAAAATTTAATTCTTCTGAAATGACCACAGATGTTTACTTAGTGGCAACAAAATGAAGATGAAATACGTTTTAAATCACTCTTTAGAAGAAATAAATGATCTGTATCTACTGGTGCCTCATGCAATATTACTGTTAATGTTTGGTCCTTGAAGAAAGACTCAAGTTTAAATCGCTTCTCTTTATGCAATTCAACTTCTGCAGCAACGCACTGAAGGACAATCTGAACAGCCTATGCGAACTGTTTGACTGTGGTATCAGGTGATTGCAGAAGACTTTGATGCCACAAAACACTAAGCAGGCACATCCTCGGAATGGTGGACCTGGGCCACTCTGAGATCAGAGGAAAAGAAAAGAAAAAAGAAAAGANGCCTGGGCCGCTCTGAGATCAGAGGAAATGAAAGAAAAAAAGAAAAGAAAAGAGGAGAAATCTGTTTAAAATAAGATCAAAGAAAAGCGTCAATAGAAGGAAGTATCCTGGCAACCACGAATGCGTACAGAGGAGGCTGGCTCAGAAGCCAACCGCTCCCCTCAGAGCTTTGCACCCTGTGAACGCCGTGTCTGATGAGCTTCCCGCTTCTGCCATCGTGATGCTGGGAAGGAGCAGACTGGGCACGGCAGCAGTGCTTGCTGCCTTGTCCAGACAGATCAAAGGAAAGGTGATTTAAAAGGAAAAAGAAAAATATACCCAAGCGAACAGACTGTGCGCGCAGAGAACAGAGGAAGGATGACTGTCTTCAAAAGGAAACAGAAGAATTTGTAGACATACTTTGTAGCATGATGACTGAACTCTAATTTGATTATTTAAGACCAGAAGATACATAGCATCATGGGTCAGCGTTAGGCAGACATCTTCCATATGTGAGAAATAAAACACACTGACAATTTGGTGGAAGATACATTACAAAGTATCAGTGAAGCTGAGAGAGTTCATTTAACGGCAGGAATACATCGCTGATAGGTGTATATATAAAAAGTGTGGAGTGGACGTGCAACTTAGTTTTTCATGCATTTCCTCCTGTTTGCATAGAGGTAACAGGATTTCTATCAAAAATTGAGGAGAGTCATATATAAAAACTGTGGATTAGAAAACTGATGACCACTTAAAAATAAGTAGATAATTCCAAAGCGAGAATTTTCATAGAATAATGACAGTTTGAACCTTACATTTTAAATATAAAACATACAGATACAGTTTTATCCATATGTTTCCATAAAATTCTTGTTGAGAAACCCACTAAGAAAAACTAAAAAAGATTTCAAGAATGTAAGCCTGAAATGGGTCTGAAATAGCCCCAGTGGTCTTGCATGCCTTAACCAAAGATATTCCACCTTCCCACAATTACCACTGCTACCAGCGATACTGCCCACAAACTCTGCATTTACCCAGAAGTAGAGCACCTGTTGCAAATCTCTCTCCTTCAGTCCTTGCAAGCCCCGGTTACTGCAGTAGGGTTGCCAGGGTCTGAGTAGGCACAAACTTTGCTCCACAGTATTGGCATCCAGCCAGTAAGATACGAAAATTGCATGAAGGCTTGACAAACGAGCACATTGCAGTCAGCAGGGCTGCAGCGATGTAAACAGGACCCAAATTTAACCCACTGAACTTTGCATAATACTGCAATGATGTGAAAAAGATCTTTTAACAAAGAAAAATACCTGTTATATGTTACAAGTAATCCTAACTACTAAAGAAGTTGCTATGTACCCATGCTTAACCTAGAATGTTGCTTATGATGCTAGAGTTATTTCCTGTTTTACATATAGAGAAGCACTGTCATAGCTCAGACAAGGGCTTTTAACAGCAGTTATTCCTAAGTAAGAGAGTTAGCTTAGAAAGTCCTTACAGGACAATTGGAAAACAACTGTTATAGCTACCAAGTCCCAAGAAGTTGAGAGATCCTTTAAAAACTTTTGGGATCTTGACTGAAACATTTTATAAAAAATAACTGATGTTGTTTTCTGCAATACTAGATAGTGTGTTACAACTTAGAGCAGAGAAGCTGCATGAGTAAAATTCACTATTTAATTGGGCAAGAACACAGTAATTTCCACAGGGACCCAGTGACTCAAAAGCCCTTTGGAAAGCGTTACTGCTTTCCTTCCAGCTGAAGGCAGAGTGGGAGTGCCGGGCCCGCCAGAGACAGGAACAGGACACATTCTTTCTGGGAAGTCGGAGGTGCCCCGCGGTGGATGAGAGCAGGTTTTGCTGCTGTCCTGTGAAGAAGAGCCAGGACAGCTACATGCTGCTCTCAGCCTGCAGCTGTACCCACCTACCGGTTGTGCACCAAGCGTGTAACACCAGCTGTCAGAAAGCAAGAAAAATCAAACAGGTCCATGTGAGCCAGCCCTTAGCAGCTCCTGTCACTCAGGATGCAGCCTCCAGCTGGCTGCCTGGGAAGCACTTACAGGGCAAGAGCAAGTTAGAGTGGTTGTGTGAGCCAGAGAGCATCGCACCCACCAGAAAGCAGTTTGCGACTGTCAAGAGACAAGTATTGTTATAAAATGATAGCCTTACTCAAACACAAAGAATATAATTCTGTGTACAAGACTGATAAATACTCTGAAATGTTACAATAAATAGCACACAGTTGTAAGTACAGTAAATAGTTGCATTTTCTATACTGCAGTGCAGTAACAGAAAATATTAGCTTCCTGCTATATGCCACATCAGGAGATAGAGTGGCCAGCTAACCTGCCTGCTAGATACACACGGGAAGAGTAGCTAGGAAAGAGACAGTCAGGGAAAGAGCACCGCAGTGATAGTTTGTTGTACAGATGATGTATTTTTTCCTCATGTAGAGTATTCTGCAATAGAATGGTAAACGTGAGCTTTAGCACCCACCAGTTAATAGCACTACTGATAAGATATATTTTTCTCTTCAAATAAGGTAGACCTGGACTTAGCAATGGAGTCACGTGAGAGGTGACTTGCCAGGGGCTATGTTAGGAGGTATCCTTTAAATGCACCTAGTCCGTTCCTCAGATCTTTGAAGGAAGCTGCTGGCTTTTCAGTGGAACTTTCCTATCTTGAAGGTTCCAGTCATACGTATGTTCAAGATGGACCTTCACAGGGGAAGAGTCAAGTAAAAGTGATCCACTTCAATGCTCGGAGCATCTTAAAAGGTAACAAGAGATGGCTCTGTGACTTACTGGTTTTGTCTAGAAACAATGTTATTCACACAGGAGTGCTGACTAAGAAATGATTTTTCACTTTGTTTGCATTATACAAGCTAAAGCTATCAGCACTATCAGTGAAAACAATAAGCTATTCTTTCCTGTCGATGATTTATCGTGATGTACGACAAGGGGGTTCAGATGGTAGATACATCAACGGGACAGCTAGAAAACGTACAGTACTACTTACTGTATGGACAGCTGGAATTCTTACTAATCTTAGGCTCACCAAAAATATACAAGTTTTAAAATGGAAATCTAAGGCACACAAAATACCATAATGATTTGATGTATACTGTATATTACATAGTCAAGAAGCATAAAACTGCTGGTACAAAATGATGGCATAATATCGGTTTTATTATTATTTACAATCCCTTCATATCCTCTATTTGAACTAATATTAAGCTTTGAACTAAAATTTGCAGCATACCCGGTTTACAAATTTTACTTAAAATAGCTAAGATACAAAGAATGGGTTCAATTCCACCATCCTTTGCCATCAACATTTGTGTTAATTTTAACAGGAATCTGTAGAATTGAATCCAAGGTCATTACATAACGACTGCTACTGCAGACCTCGCCTGCCTCCTGCAAACACTACACTTGTATACATTTGTACAGACAATAATCTCATTGATCTACGGCCAGATTGAAGTGTTTGTAGCACCAACGTCCTAACTGGCACTATGCATGAAAAATACAACTCATCTAATTTTCGTACCGAAACTGTAAATACCGTGGTTACAGTTCAGCTTTTCAAGAAAAAAGCACCATGCCTAGGTTTTAATTAAAGCAGATCTAGATATTTCCTATTCCTTTGTTACAGCACCACTACATTGTAATATCCTCAAGTACGTTATTAGGATCTCTTCACACGGGAAAACTCTAACCTCGTGCCCGCCACGGGCTGCCCGGGCGGGGAGGATCCCGCACGGCCCCGCAACAACTTTGTGCTGGCGCCGTGAGCCGAGGCCTCCTCGCGCCAGCGGGACAGGGACAGCTAAGCAGAACTGCTGTCATGTAACAAGGTGCAGGATGAGGTCAATCCATAGCTAACGCTGTCATTTGGTAATTTGTTTAAATAAATAAGTATTAAAAAAAGAAATACATAAGAGGAGAATCAGAAAGAAGAGTGGGATGCTACAGTATCGGAAAGTAATGGAGTGTCTGTTTTTCCTCTGGTTCCACAAATATTTATGTCATGATATGTCACTTCTCCAACAGAAATGGCAAATGTTTGGAATGAAGAATACAACAACCCTTTCTACAGGAAGTGTAGAAATCACTTAAAATTCTTAAGAAAACACTTTGTAAAAAAACGAATTTAGAAAGCCTTAACTGGTGAACATTACAGAAGAGTTATTCTCAACTAAAAAAAAAAACCTTTAAATATTAGCAATTTCTTACTTTTCCAACACTTATTTTGTATTTTTTCCATTTTTTTTTTTCAGAAGAGAATAAGGCAACTCTAGGGGGTATTTCTTAATCCAGAAACATCCTACCCCTGAGGCATCAGGAACATTTGGTTGTTATGTAACAAAATGCTCCAGATGAGTGAGACTTACGCACTTATTGCTCAAATAAATCATAACAAATGCTGCCTTTAGAAAAACAAATAATGCTTCTAGCTTCCGACAGCAACAAGATACCTCTTAATTTCATATTTGTATTATCACTTACCAGAAATAGAAGTTGTGTATTTCATAATGGTTGCTTACACATAACAAAATCTTCAGTGAAAAAGGGCAAGTTAAAAACAATCATATATGCTATTAGCATACATACTGCAGCCGTAGCAATATGGAACTCTACACAGCAAGAATAAAATGATTTCTTCTGTAGAGTATGCACAAACTTTAGACAATATGATCCTTATACTATACTATTTCAAGTTAATTTTAAAAATAGAAAGTGCTTTTAAAATATATATTTACAGCTTAAAAACAACTTCCAGCCATCATTACCAATAATTTCATTTCATACATTATGACAAATCTAAAGAGAAGCAAATTCATTGGTTTTCTAAAAGATTTATCTGCAATTTGGACTATATATAGCAATGGTTGGAAGTTGTTAAAGCAATGGCACCATGAAATAATAATTCAGCTTATTTACTTGTAATTGTTTGATGTGGTTAAGCACCAAGAGAGCGCTGTGTAGAGCTATTACTGTATAACTTGATTTAACACCATAAAATGTGAACCTGTTAAAATCCATATAAATGATTTTTGTAGTAAACAGACTTGATTTAAAGCACCAAAATATAAATTCCTAAAGGTAATAAACTGAATGATTCAATCAAGGTTAATAACCTAAACAAAGTCTTTTTTTAGAATGTATTAAAACTATACAACTTTTTTTTTCTTTTTTTTTTGCTTAAAATGTGCTTGAGCACCACCAAATGTTAAAGTCACAGTTTAAGAAGAAATCCCCCCCCTTTTTTTGTTTTTACCTCAGCCTTAAAATGGTTGAGATGAACAAATAGTAAACGACACGAGACTCGTTCTCTAACAGCACCTTATGGAACCTCTGCGTGACGCTGCCCCGAGGAGGCGCCCGGCGGCAGAGCCTATGCCCAATGGTTGTACGGCCCCGCGACTCGCGTGAGGGCGTAGGAGGATACTGTTATTACGTTATCTTTAGTTACTGTTAATGCTCGGCGTGATGGAATTTGGTTGAACTCATTGTCTTCATAAAAAATCTCTCTGCTCTCACTGGTTTGCTTGGTTTTCCTGCTGCTGGAGTTTAGGTCGGTATTTTCCGCTCCTAATCGTTCTGCTTCTTTCTCTTTTTCTTTTGCCCTCTCGGCCATCTTGGCTTCCCACATCGCTAACCCATGTTTTGGCTCATTTAAGTTCTTGTGTTGGTAGAAAACTAGAGAAATGCGCGTGGGGTGATTGCGGTTGGGTTTCTTAATAGGCGTGGTGGCATGTAGCTCCCGCCTCGCGCACTCGATCAGGATGGAGCCATGAGAAGGCGCCACGGCAACCCCACCGATATCATCATCCAAGAAGTTGTGCTCGCTGTCCGACCACAGCTCCTCCACCTTCTCTTCGGGCTCAGCCGACTGTCCCAGCGCGTTGCCCTGCTTCTCGTCAACACTGTCCAGGTCACACAGCTGCTCTGCGGGGGAGCTCCCCTTCTGCATGGGGCATCCGAGAGAGCAGCCGCCTTCGCCTCCGCCTGCCTCCCGCGCTGGAGGCCTGAGCAGCCCCGGCAGCTCCGCGCAGGCGGCGGCCGGCGGAGGAGCGGCGCCGTCCGGCTGCGCCCGCGCGCCCTGCTTGTCTGGCTGCTGCTCGGGCGCGCACGGGTGCGCTGGCACCGGGGCCATCTGCGCCGGGGCAGCGCCCGGTGCCACGTCGCCGTTCAGCTGCTCCTGCAGCACCATTCCAGGAGAGTCTTTGACCGACACATCCAAGTTCTTGCAGTTAAGATAAGGTGGCACGTGAGGTTGCTTACTGCTGCATTCAAAATACCCGTAGGGAACGGAAAAATCCTGTTGAATATTTGTCACTGCCGTTAGGTCAGGCTTATGTGCCAGTGATGAACACGGATGTAAACTATCCACCTTGAACGGGGAGGAAGCCGCATACTGTTTTAGCAGGGAGCAGTTTTTAGTAGCATTTGAAGTGTGTTTCATGGCGTAGAGGTGATCAGAAGTCTCCGTTTTTATTCCAGCTTTTAAAGCATCTGTTTTGTTCCCTAAAAAGAAAAATGCACACCAGAGTAAGTATTTGTCCTCAGTTAATAAAATATAACATTTACACAATATTCTCATAATAATTTTCTAGTATGAAAAATATAATAACTATAAATTTTTCATTTTTAATGAATATTTTTATGACTTAAAATAGTATGTTAATTACCTTGCTGAATTAGTCCCTCCCTCAGCCTTTTCCAGTCAAGACTGTTGAGAATAGGTATATAAAATGGAAAGGTGTTTCACAGAGAGATGAATACAATAAATGAAATCAAGTTAAGCACTTGGTCCAGATTCACACGGCCCTGGCCCTGCTCTACCTGGACACTTCCTACCAGCTGGCTGCTCCCCGTCAGCAATGCCCAAAGCAACAGGAAGCCCTAGATTTTAGAGGATTCTACACTGACTGCTGAAATTTAGGCTGGTTGAAATTAAGCCTGTGAAACAAGCAAAATTCTTGGCAGCTTTAAAAAGATTACAATGATCTGTGCATTAGCGAGTCTTTTGCAAACCTGCAACCTGTGATTTGGCCCCAGCTCCCATCTAATTGCCTGACATTAATGGTTCCAAGCGCTCTTGGAAAGGCTCTTAGGCTCCCTGGCCAGTTTCTGATCCTGGCAGCTGGGCCGGGTTTCAGCTAGAGCCCCTTGAGCTACCTGGGAGCTGTACGCAGCCCCGGTGCCCCACGGCTGCCTGCGCCCACCATCCTGCTCTGCCCCACAGACACACGACTCCAGGGAACTAACTGCTCCAGCTCATACCAAATAAAAGAACAACTGTTCTCTCTGGCATTCTCTCTGCTAGTAACAACGCATAAATAAAGAAATCCTTTCATCAGCAGTAAGGAAAAGGCAAACGCATTTTGGGCACGATACAGTTACTATGCAAATACTGAAACTGTGGAGACACAGAACTGCAGCAGCCCTAAAAATCCTCTTTATTAAATTGAATCCAAAACATAAAATCATTTAATTAAGAAAAACAACACAAGCCAGTGCCTTCTTCCTAAAAGATTTGAAGCAGCCACTGTAGAACTAAGAACAGGAAAAATGTACATTTAAATTGTGATTATATGTCGTCTTGTGAGAAAATTTCATACGGCTTTGTTACTCTCAAGCACTTGTCAGCACAGGCCAACTAAAGACTCAGCTGAAACTACACTAGTTTGGAATCAACATTTTCTATCTATATGTACCTGTATCTATCACATGTGTATGCACATACATATATGTTTGCAAAGGATTTTCTAGTGTGGTTTCAGCAGGCCAGAATTCCTGGCTTCCAGTCAGCCTGCGCACTGTGAGTTACTGGATGTCCCTTCTGCGCCACTGCTGCGCGTCCTCCTCAGCCGGGACAGCTCTCGTATTTGCCTTGCAGCCCACACGGTACCCCCAGAACGTGCATCCAGACTGACTGAGCACCTCATTACCTAAGGATGTCAACAATACCACTTTTCCTGTTCTTTTTCCATCTCATTGTATTCAAAGTCCATTCGTTGCCTTCTGCCCTTACCGAGTTAAAGCGCTGGGTCCAAACTACAAAAATACATTTCAGACATTTTTTTCCTGGCAGTATTGGAATATTTTTTTCTAAAATACAGGCAGTCTTAAATTTTAAATTCATTTCTTCTCTTTAATCTATTACATGTATCTGGATATCTCTCATGAAATAAAATTAAGAAGCATGGCACTCTGGATAGTTTATTTTCCTCTATTCTTTCCCAAAGATGCACAGTTACATTTTAATTTCATTAATTCATTTCCTTCTCTCTCATCTTAGTTTTTATTCCATAGCTTCATCATCCTCTTCCTCCTTTTCTATTTTTATTGCTGCAGAGTCTCCCAAATGAGTTTCTATCCTCTGTTCCGAAAGTAACTGTCCAAAACACGACTCCAGATCCAGTGTCATGAAGCTAAAGCAGTGACTGTTTCCACGAGGCAGGAGGCTCTGGGGCCAGCACCATCTAGGCCAGAGCAGTGCAGCACACCTGAGCTGGCTGCTCTCACATTCCACCTTTCTCCCCCTCACCTAAAATACTTCAAGGGAGAATTTATCTTACCATCTTATTAGACAGAAACCTGCTTTCTGCAAATCACCTGCTTTGCAGCAATATCCATGACACTGAAGAATCTAAGAAAATTATCTCATTATGCAGTTCTGTGGTATACATAGTTGACTTGCAGTTTCTCCGAAAGCCCTTACCGTTCAAAGTGGATGATTCAGTTCTTGTACTTTCAAATAGTAGAAATTCAAGACTGCTATTTACAGAAATATTCTTACAAAAATATTTCAATATCCTCTTACTACCATTATTTATTATTAGGGGAAGGGCACTTGAAAATATCTCATTAGAGCAATATCATTATCTGCTGTTATTAACATAACATGAACTTATGTTTGGGTGACCATCTGTTTTATCCTGTTCTGACAAAGAGTAATGACTACAGAGTCTTCTTCATTAGCTCCTGGAAAGCAGAACGTGCAAATATTTCATAAGAGTGAATCGGAGTTTTTCCTTTCCTTTAGATGGATAATACATTGTCAGAAGAGACTGTTGGAATAAGGACACCACTCACCTAAACAATGCAACGTGTTGCTGAGATTTTCTGGAGCTTCAGTTTTCAGCTTCAGTGGTGTTGAATATTTTTTATCTATTAACAGCTGCTTTTCAGATGGGGTCCTCCTTGTGTCTGGTTTCTTTTTCTTGGTAGCTCTGAGAGGCTCAGCTAACATTCGCACTTCTCGGGGAAAAGCTGTCAGCACCTGTATTGCCCCAGCCTTTATCTTGGCTTCCAGTCCCTCTTCAGTGCCAAATTCATCTGTTTGTGAAATTTTGTAAAGAGGTAACACATGGAGCTGCTCATCACTTGGAATCACCCCCACTCTCCGGTTATCTTCCTTCGTCAACGTGCAGACCTGGTAAGAGCAGAAACATTTAAAAATGCAGCCACATACCGAGAATACAATTGCTTGCGCATTCAGGTGTTCACCTGGACTTACTGCTATCTTGTATTTTATGGTCTGATTGCTATACATATTTGAGATGGAAACATCTGACAAAGACTGAGTTTGATTTACACTGCAGAGAAAAACAAACTGGTATCTGAAGAATAACGTCTAGGCATTTATCTTGGACAGATCCTTTGTTCAGGAAGAATGCAACTTTGGATCAACTCACACTATCTACAAATATATGCCAAACTCAGTAAGTAATTTCATCTGGAAATATACTAGGAATTCCTAAAAATTTTAATTTCTTTCTCTGCGTGTGTCTTTAATATATTTGATGCACAGGTTAAGTTTTAAGAAATAACAAAAACTCTTGGGTTAAACAAGAAGTTTCCTGAAACGTAGGACTATTTTTTTTCCACCCCTCTTTTGGCAATTAAGAAAAATATATATTGTGCATAACACCATTTAGTTGCTCTGTATTTTAAGCAAATCTCAACTCTAGCTTTTTGTCTCTCTAAATAAATACACTTTTCAAAAATGGACACTCTTCCCCACTTCTGCCTTCTGTAACAATCACGAGGCTCAGTTTGGTCTCTCTCAGGCCACCGACCTACTTTCTCTTACGAAATTATATGCTGCTGTAAGAGACTGCAGCCGAGAGAAGGAAGTTGGTTAGCTCTAGTTTGTTAAGGACACATCAGTAAAGTAAACAAACATAAGACTTTTGCATTTATTAATTCTTTTAACATTTCCAAATCACTGCTGGACCTTTATAGCACCTAGGATTTTCAGACTTTGTTAGGGGTCTGGCCATTACTAACATTAAGCATTCACCTTAAGACCTAAAAACATCGGCTTGCTTGTTTGCTAGGGACAAAACAGAGCAGACATCGATTGTGTTTCACCCTGTGCTTTTCAAGGGATTTACATTATGATCACATGTATGAATAATCACCACATTAATGGGTTTATTGATTACATTCAGAAGAGGCTCCTAGTTCTTCCCAAGAGAAATTACATTACTAGAAAACCATGCGTTGGTACCATGGTTCAGTTAAGCTATGGCTTAGCTAATTACTAGCTACAAACATACAGCAATTTCAGCGTCAGCCAAAGACAGAGTGGTACTCCCTAAATGGGCATGTTGTCTTCCCAGTCACAAGACAGTTAATCCCATTTCCAGGCTCCTGTCACCGTGCCTAACATTCCAAGGGAGAATAATTTTACATCATAGATTTCACATAAAGGCGTCACAAAATTATTGCCAGGATAGTATAATTACAGAATCACAGACTAAGAATCCTAAATAAATAAGGTAGTGAGGGACTTAAATATAGCCGTATGCAAAGCTTGGCAGTTGCAAAGCAGCAAAAGGAGAAAATTTAAGGGGCACAGAGCAAGGAGAAGAGCTTTTCAGGTGGCATTTTGAAGAGGATCAAAGAAGGACTCTTGGCAATGCGGAGGGGCCAGTAGAAGCCAATGAGTAGCACTCACTGTGTGCTTGCTCCATGCGCACTTACCTCCACCGGCAGCCTTGGCACTACGAGGAGGGTTAGAAAAAACAACAAGTTGTTCCATGAGCAGCAGGCAGAGCCCCTTGGAAGACCCTGTCCCCGCACGGCTCCACACGCCCCTCGCGTCCCTCTCCCCCCACACTTCAGTGCTCCAAAATGCTCCGAGGAGGCCCAGCCTCCATGGTGATGAGGTGCCTACGGGGCTGAAATCTGCCAGCAGATGCCAAGTTACTGAGGAAGGGGCAGAGAGAGACCAGCAGAGCACAGGCCCATGGTGCCCCTGCTCCTAGCAGGCCCAGCCCACACGCCCCTCTGAATGCAGTAACAAAACAACATCAGCACGCAGGCACCTTGCTGCCATGTGCTCACTAGGAACACCGTGACGGCTGCCTTGGCACTTGTTACACCTTCCCACCTTCTAGACACAATGGGAAAATCTCGTCTTGTACCATTCATTTATTCTTTTCTAGAAAGTCAGAGATTTTCTCTTAAAGCTGACTACTACTAACAATTTTTTCATCTGATTTATATTAAGGCAAAAGTATATTAGCTCTATATTATTCTTTTTGCACCCACTGGAAGATTCAGTAGTAGATGGTGGGGGGTGGAAAAAACACAGCTCATATCACTGGACAGACAGCTTGTTTCAGCTCTATCACAAAACCAATATTCTCTTTAAAACAAGACCCCAAAGGACCGTTCAGAGGAAATGGGGTACACGACAGTTGTAGCAGATGTGCAGAACTGAGTTTGCTGGTAGAGTAACTCCAGCACACAAAATACGTAAGTATTGAAATTAAAATACAAAATCTTGAGAAGTGTACATTACAAGTGTATGTTAGACAGATAGTTACTTTATCTACAGCCCAAGTACCACAAAAAAGTATGTATATTTTCAAGAAAATTATTACCCATAATATATTTACTATATAAAAGGAAGAACCTAGCAGATAATTCAGAAGTCAATGTTAGAAGGAAAATAAGTATGAACTAAGGCTCAACAGATGTGCTGGCAGCCTGCTGTTGAAGCAGAGTAACCCAGCAACTGAGAAACATTAGTTCCAGAAGGCATTCATTAATATTGAAATCCATGCAAAATATTCCGTAGAAAACCCTACGGAAGCTATTGCTGATCAGTTTGATCAGTAGTAGAACTAGAGAAAATTGTGGATGGGGTTAAGCCTGATTTTCACAGCCAAGCTGTCCATCGTGCTGCACTGAACCCTTTTTCCAGAACACACGCAGCAATGCACAGGGCCAGAGGCAGCGCTGGCGGCTGGTGCGCCTGGCTCTGCAGCTCATCGATACCCTTCACTGCTCTGGGCCTCAGGACATAATTGCTGAACTGGCATTTTCGTGAGGTTTTTTTTCCCCCTTAATTGAAATGCCCCCATGAACTGAATGAAATTCCCTCCCCAAAAGGCCAAAGTAGCATCTGTGGCCAAAGAGCTCTGAGTGTCTGACTGCAGAGCTCTTTGATGTGTCTCAGCCTCGTGAACTCCATGCAGAAATGATGTTGCCTTTTCTGTTACGGGGCAAGAACAGATGTTTTGAATTCAAGATGTAGCAGAGTAGTCAAAATGTGCTTCCAAACTTGAAAGATGCAACTGAATTTCCTATACTCGTCCTTGCCTTGTAGATGGGAAGTCGAGAGGATGCCCGTTGGGACACAAAACCTGCAGCATCATTTTTCTTACCATTGCAAATATAGATGACTTCACTTTCTTTTCTTTTGCAATTTTTGAGATAGTGTGTGCAGTTTTATTGCCCTAGGACAGACTGAATAAGCTTGTGCAAGTCTGAGGAGGCTGGAGAAGGGAATCCCTAACGTACCTGTCTCAGGACTATGTACAAGTAACAGCTTGGTATATTTGGAACCATCACTTTAAGCATTAGGATCTTTTCTTTCGGCAGGAGCTGTTCTTGGACAGATTGCTGATTGACACTGATTTCTTACATTTGTTATTAATAGATTTTATACTTTAGCTGCCCTTGAAGCATTGATTTATCTTGCTTCCTTTCCTTCTTCTACAGTTCCTACAGCAAAAAGGGCAATGTGCCCCATAGGATGAAACATCCATGTACCTGCTATAGAACTACCCAGGGTGTCATATATAACCATAAAACCCCCTCAGTTCTCTGGTTTAAATTGATTCACACAGGCATAAAAATTGGGATCTTCTGCAGCTAATCCACTGGGGTAACAGAAATACTGAACGTTCCACAGCCTCCATTACTAACTGTAAAGCTTTTGTGTGCGTGTTGCTCAGTTGCAGTCTAACTGCCCTAACTCAAGGAGCTCCCCGGCCCGACTGCTACCGTCACGCACATCACTGGTTCTCAGGGGAACGGTAGAACACGACATCTGAGTCAAACTGGCTGGCTTTGAATTCTTCAGAAATTCTGTTCATGAGCAGAAGCTGCACTTGCTGCTTTCAGTAAACATGTTACTTTTATCCCTCTGTAGGTGCTATATTTTCATTTTACTACATTCATGGCTATGGTTAATTTTCCCACCAAAGCACAACTCCACTAATTTCAGGATGTGATTTTGCTAATCAGGGAAGATATTCAGCTGCTCAGATACACAGCACACTGTATATCCTACGCATCACTCATTTTCTCACTTTAGAACTGAAACTTCCTGTCAAAAAGTACCCATTTGGGATGTGTTAATACTTACAATTATTTTGTATTTATATATAGCCTTTAGTTTCAATTATGTTTCAACAAATAGATGTCAAATCTAAATAAAGAGAATATGTGGCATCCAAAAGTTACAATTTATGTTCTAACAAATTCAAACCACACTCAGCTACTTAAAGAAAAGGACAGGTCAGTCTTATTTCACCTCTTCTTTGTTCAAGCTTTTTTCAGTTCGCGATTCTCATTTTCTAAAAGATGATTTAACTAAGTAATTCCCATCTGATTTTCTCCCCTGCAATTCAATAATGTTTTTGTTGCAATGAACACACCAAGAATAACACGAATAATGTAGATTTTTTTTCATGTTGAAATAATTGGATGTAACTTCAAAGATAAGTCACCTACCTTCATCACCTACCCCATGGTTTCACACTACGCCATAATATCAGACTGTCTAACTTCTGACTAGTAACTATACTGAGAGGAAGCCTAGTAAGCACATAGCTTAAGCTTAAGCCATAAGTAAGTATATGAGAGGTCAATGAATTCTCAAGTTGATGAGGTAATTTAATAGTGAGATTATTTGTATAAGCTCTTTTACAGACATTTATACAGCTCTCTGGGTAGATAACTTCATTATCTGACCTTGAACATCAGACCTTTATTCTGAAGAGCTTATCTGTCTTGTGGCCAATCCTCCCTGAAAGGCTTGTGTGTCTCAAAGGAGCGAAGGTGCGCTGTAGGAAGGCTCGCTCCCCTGCCTTTCTTTAGCTGACCTACAGAAACATGAGCCTGTGTCTGCTGCAGACTAAACGAGAATAAATAGATGCAAATAACATGGAAATTCATAACTGGCAACATGCAACTACAAATGTATCCACGAGGATCAAGCAGCATTTTGAAATTCCAGTAGTAAGCAGCACAAATGAGAAAATTGCCTGTACATACCACCGTGCTCCCGTTGTGCATGTTGTGCGTGTCCTTGTGGGCGTGGGCACAGAAGTCTATGCAAGCTGTGACCCCCGAGAAAGGCCGGCCGTCCTTGCACCCCAGCCGACAGTCTGGGCCCATGTGCTCATTTTCCACCTAAGGTAAAATAAACTATAGGTACTTAGGACTGCCAAGGAGCGACTTAGCACCCAGTGAGCCACAACTGCATTTCCGACTGAATAACAAGTCAGTAAAAATTAGGAGGAAGTGTATTGTTTCCATTGAAACATGTAACACTTACTTATTACCAGCTGCCAGCAAGATAATCAGCTCGGAGCCTAATGCATCCGAATAGTAAAATCTCTTATTTATTTATAATATTATTTGTAAGAATTTTAACTGCACATAGTTCAGGGCATAACTTGACCCTCGGTTGAAGTCAGCAAGACAAAGTGTTTTAAAACTAACTAAATCCACAGGACTCATCCCACCCAAGTACCTTAACCTGGTTTGGAGTTTCAGCTTGTTTAACTAGGCTGACTATTTAGAGCTATTCTTGCATGATTTGAATATCACAGACCTACCTGGTTCTGAAACGCTTCAGGAGCAAGTTTTTTATAAACTGGAGCCACATCAGTAGCTAACGTTTGCAAATTATTTTCAAGCAGTTCCTCCTGCAGATAAAGACAACATTAGTGTACTTTAGAAGACTCTAATCCAGTTTAGAGATGACTGACACAAGTCAGCAAAGCTAGAAAAGTCCACCTCTATCTTACATCGTATTAATCTGACTCCTTTTCTATTATCTTTTGTCACTAGCTGCAAATAGACCTACTGTCCGAAGTTATCAGAACTGATAAAGGCAAGTAAACCAAGTAACAATGCAGGACACGTGCTACAGTACAGAAAACCCAGAGCACAATGAATTACTTCCTGCATTATTTTTGCCTTCACACACACGGACAATTCAAGGAAACAGGTGTGTTCCACACAAAAAGAGTAATATCCATAAAAGACAAAAAAAATCAGGAGATAGAATGCCTAGTCTCATTTCTTTTTTTTTTTTTTTTTTTTAAAGATGGAAACTTAATTTCTACCAATACAGTTTCTGCTTAAGAAATTCTAGCTTTCTGCTTTCGTGCCTTTTTAACTGATGAGTAACTGACAACAGCATTTAACATTAATTTCAGCTCCTTAGGAAAGATGTCTCCTATTGCAACAGAACTCTTATCAGGAATATTTGGTATTTTATTCTTTGAAGGTGCAAAACCCTCAGGACTTTAGGAAAATACCTACTAGATCTGGAAGACATACTCAGTTCCTTGGGAAAAACTTTTTAAACATGGTACTAACTAGATGGGCTTCCACAGTGGTGTAGCAGTTAAGCTCTGATTTATGCAAACACGATCCCTAAATTGTGGGCCAGACTTTTGGAGGCAACTGCGGCTTCAGGTTTGTACACTGTGCAGTGGCAAAAAATAACAGCTTGTTTTACAGAAACATCTCTGTATATGCTGTAAATGTCTATGTACACAAGCGTAAAAGTACACTTTGACATTTTTCAATGTGATGCTGCATTATAAAACAAAACTGTATCTTAAAGCCATACTATATTCAGTTATTTTAACTGCAGATTGCTACCACATGTTCTGAATTGCACTGAAGGTAAGTACATCCTTAATTATCTATCCTATGTACTATTCTTACCTAGGTGTATTACACCCTTAACCTCATCTCACTCCATCCAGTGCCTCAAATGATCCAAATCTTTCTGGACTTCAAATCTATCTTCTTAATTTGCTATACCTCCTAGTTTTATGCCATCTGCAAAATCATCAATATTCAGTATTTAGCTGAAAGAATTTTCTGCTACTAAAATTAACAACAAAACCAAATGAAGAGGAGTTATTTACTGTGAAATTCACTTCTTTGTGATGCACCACCAACCTGTGCAGCCTGGAAATGCCCAAGGCCCCTCCCGGAGGGCAGAAGGCTGTGGCACAGGGGTACCCTAATGGTGCATGTGCTGCCCTCACAGCAGCCTACAGCAACCTACAGCCATGCGTGCGGTATGTCCCTCAGCCTCTCTCAGCTGCAGAAAGCAAGGAGGCTTTAAAAAGGAGGAAATAAGAGTTTGTGGTAGATTGGACACCTGGAAAATGTCTAGTTACCAGGTAGGAAATCTCCTCTTTCAGGTAGCTGTTTCTACACGCTGGGGCACAAAGCCTCCAAATGGACAAAGTAGTTGGAAACAAACAGCTCTAGCCGGGCATCACTTCCAGAGGCCTCTGCCAAGCAGGTGCTGGGCTCTGTGTCTGACCGCAGCTCAAAGTGCCCTTGTGTACCTGACAGGGAGGAAGGGAATCCGCCAACACAGCCTGCAGTCTTTGGGGAGGACACTTCCATCACCCAGGATGGAGCTATTGTAGTGTTCTTCCATCGTAAGAGGTCTGGACACAGGCTGGGCAAGGCCTGTGACTACTGCTCATATTAAAATGCATAATAGGAGACACTGAATTTTCGTGCAGTGAAAAAGAATATAAACACTGCTGTTACAGAACAATCTGAATGAATACTGGAGGAAAACAAAACAATACACAGATATATACAACAGTATATATAAAAAAAATCTTACTTGTTTGGAGTCATCAGTCAGAAGCCTAAATTTCCGGGGGTTTTTGCTTCTGGCAAATTTACAGCCATTGAAATACATACTCCATGAACAGCCAAATGAGAATGATGCTCCACAAGTTTCGGGATCAAGTCCTTGACATGCACACGTACGGCTATGAAAGGAAACAAGGGCATGGCAAGGCAGCTGATAAAGCATTTTTTTTAAATAAAATAAATAGCATTATCATTAAATACATAGCAAGATAATGCATGAATTTATAAAACACACAGTTTAACCGGTACACTTGCCTTCAATGAGATAGATGTGGAGGACTGCGTGTTATCTTTCTCAAAGACAAATTCAAAACCCCAATACCCTATGCTACTGTGATTTTGACTTATCCAGTTGGATTTGAAGCACAAGAAAAGAGCACTCATACTGAATCCCATCCCTAAACTCAGTAGCTATACACATCATACATTGTGTGTTACACCTTTCTTATCGGTATCACCATGCTGAGGCAATGTTTAAAACCAAACACCCCTAATCACATGAATACTGCACTGAGGTCAACTGCATCCGGAGGGACAGTTTAGATGTAGGCCAGACAAATCAGCACACCACAGCAGAAATGCTGCAAAGCCTCAGCTGCAACACATTAGCTTGTCAATTAAATCAGATACCTCACATTAGTTAGTCATTTCAGGCAGAGAGTCTTTAGTCTCTCATTTACTAAAAAAAAAAAATTCCAGTGCTTTAATTATGACCTATTTTATCTGAAGCAGCATAATGAAAGGGTGGCAGTGAGGGTTCAGTCTACCTCAACCTAATAAATATAGTTTTTCTGGAGGCCACCCAAATGCCACTGGATGAGAAGAGGAACTTTTCGTGGTAGTACTGCTGCATTAAGTGCTCACAGTAACACGGGCTGTCCTGAAAAGAGCAGTCACTGCTAGGTGTCAGACAGGGCTGTACAGCTGGGAATAGAAGAAGGGCGTTACTTGAAATGAAGCAGTGACTAACAAAAGGAATTGCCCGTTCTGAGACTTTGGAGAGAAGGCTCCCACCCCCTGCCAACATTTATTTCAGAAAGCTCAGGTTGCTCTTTCCCCCGTTTTGGAGCTTGCTAGGAGAGCAGCTGTGTCAAGGGCACCCTGACTGGGCTGTGTCCTTTGCCAGATGAGCGGTTCATGGCCACCTCCTTCCCTGCAGGAGCATCGCTATTGCTGCTGGCCTGCTCTCTAGAAAAGCCAGGAACCAAGTTTAGGCTAAAATGACACCTAGTGGTTTGCAGTTTAAAGCAAGCTTTTGTGCATTTACTATCCGCAGTACTAGTATTGCTCAATGCTCAAGTTTGTCTTTCATGCAGAAAGACACTCCAACAGCAACACATCTAGTGCTATTAGTGGAACTTACTCTTCATTTAACGCACATCGGCGGCTTGTGGGACAGCCGTATTTTCTGAGGCTCTGTGTCAGTTCCTTGTACAGGGTATCAGCCAGGAGATGCGGGATCCCTTCCCAGGCCAAAATCAGAATCACTATGACGGCCGTTTGGCAGTGGTGTCCAGCACGCTGACGTACCAAGCACAGCAACTTTTCTTCATCGCTACTTCTTCGTATCACCTGGAAAAAAAGTCATTTTGTTCATTCCCAGATAAACATAGGAAACACTTGCAAGACCTGGATGTGAGAACTTTGTGCACTCTATCTGCTTTACCATTACTAAGCAAATAAATTGTTTTCAGAATCAAAATAAAGCAAAACGCTCAAGTAACGCTAACTATAAAACTACCCACACTATTTCCTATCAAGTCACTTTGGGGATCTACCAAACTGGCTTCAGTGGAAGAAATTGTACATATGCACTTCAAAGGCAAAATTCAGTCTGCAAAGAATTAAACAGAGAATCAAAGTAAGCAATACTGCTGCCCAAAGGGTCCATCCAGCAAGCAGGCCTAGCTGGGACACACTGCTCTCTGGGGCAGAAAGTCATTTTGCGTTGTATTTCCACCTGTAGAAGAAATGGCAGCATATTTTAGAGAAGTAGAAAAGTTTCAGTGTCCCAGCCTATATAAACAAAAAAGGTGATGGATAAGAAGAAAATAAATCGTCCTCAGATAGCAGAGTTACTGAAGAGCTAAGAGCTGTCCCAAGACAACACTGAAAACACACTCACTAGGCCAGAGGCTGGTGCATTAACACCCTGCGCAAGGACACACGTGTTCCAGCCGCCGTCATGGCTATGCGGACGCAGACGAAACGGTGCTCTTGTGAAACAAGAAAATTGAAGTGGTGAAAATAAACAAACTTACTGCAAGAAGAAATGAGATTTTTTTCTTAATACCACCTGCTAGACTATCTACATTGAAGTTCTGAGCGGAGTTGTGAAGTTTTTTACTGAATTGTAGCTCTACAGTGCGATTTCAGTCAACTGCATCCGTACAACACACCAAACCTCGTTCGGCTGTGCACAGCTTCAGCCGGCACCTCTCGTGTGAGGCCCATTTCTCCCCGCAGCCCTCTGAGCACGAGGTTGGAGTAAGAGTTTCACCTATCCTCCGGGTACCTGCCAGCACCAGGGTTTTCACACAGACCCCGTATCAAGCCGGTGTCCAAGTGCCCTGTTGCCAGGCACGCGGCTAAATGTCACACGCAACCCCTGGCCTTGTCTGCTCTGAGTATCCACATTACTTGAGCTAATTAAAAGCAGGGAGCACAGCACCCTTGCAATTAATCTGCAAGTGAAAAGATTTTCAACGGAGCAACAGTTTCAGTGGGAATCTGTGCAGACTTTGCAGCAAGAAGAAAGCCTTGAGTTAATTTTTATCAAGAGAGAAAGTATCGCTCTTTTACAGTTTTTGTATTAAAAGCCTTAAACTTAATGAGAAAACAAGCAAAAGCTTCTGAGATGCCTTTCCACAAATGGAGTCCTGGTTGTGACTGACCAGTACAGTATTTTCTATAAAGAAAGAAAAATAATGCTACTCATTTCCATTTGAGTGAGGTTTAAAGAAAACCTATTATGGTTGATGCACAATACAGATTATTCATGTCTGTGTGAGTTTTACATTCTTTAGGCAGCACAGTCTCTTCAGCCCAGAGAAGGAGGAATTTAATGTTGTTACTCTGCACCAGGGGTGATGCTTTTAATCTCTTTTTCTCTTTGCTTCCCAGACTTCACGATTTCACTATAGAAATCTAGTACCTCTTAGTTTCTCAATACAAAAACAAGTTGTCCTTTGTGAACTCTCATCTCTTTCTGAACTGGGAAGATGCTGGAAAACTGACAAATGGAGAGGAATTTATAGTTTCCTATAAACTAACATGCAAATAGAAACACCCTATAATTCTCTACGATTTAGTAGCTCTTCTAATATGGAGAACTGCCACCAAATTCCTTGCTGTACTTATTTACTCTTATTCATGCTACACTGACGCAGTTCTATTAATTTTGTAATTTATCATTTATTTTCTACTGCCTGCACTATCAAATGAGTTTCTGAACTCTATAATTAATTGCATATTAAAGGACTACACTTGCCTTTCTTACTAGACTTGTAGTTATCTGAAAACCAAAGGAAAAAAACTAAGGAAAAATTAGAAACTATCCACTGAGTATCAAGGTTTTATACAATGTGCTTACAGACCAGATTTCTTATTATTTCTCTAAGCAATGAGTCTAGTAAAGTTTTACTAGACAGATCATTTCTTGGAGTGTTCTTTTTATTTAGTTTAGAAGTCGGTGATTAATTTCCATTACAATACTTGTACATTTATGAATCAATTCCTCATGCAATAAGCTAAAATGCAAACGCACATGATACTGGAACTTGTAACCATAACTCCCAGTGTGCTCATTGTTTGCCTATGAAACGCTAAATTACAAAATACTAAATAAAATATACAACAAATAAAGCTAAATTTGTTTTTCTGGCTATAAACATATGCACTAATTAGTGGCAAAGAAACATCTCCCAAACTTATCTATATGACTCATGATTTCTGTGCTATAGTTAGCAAAAATGACAATGCAGATAATCTAATACTTCAGTTTGTTTAGTAAAAGAGGAACAAAAAAAATACAAGGATAAGTTGGTAAAATTCTAAAGCTACTTTTTTTTATAATGAAAAAAAAAAAAAAAAAAATCTCCATATTTTCGCCCCACCAGAGAAACATGTTCTGATAACACAGTCACCAGAACAGGCTTTTAATGAGTCTGTAATGCATTAATTAACACTTTTAAACTTTGTATGACAACCTTTTTGCACATAGGGGCACATCTCCACTGAAGCCACTTAGCCTGCAGCTGGGCATGAAGTTACAGGCAACTAACTCCTTCACCTCTGCACTAACATAACCACATCTAGGGCAGCAGGACAAACCCTCTCCTTCCAAATATCCTTTTTATATGCATACATATCAGGACTTGGACTAATCCAAGTACCAGACTTGATTCGAGCAGCGTGCTCAGTTACTTTGGTTGTTTTCAAAACAATTCCTTTGTACGGCCCTCCTACCACTTTTTGTATTGTGTCTGTTGTGAATTACGGAGGCTACCCACGTGTTCCCATTTCTGCATTACCTCCAGTGGGAAACCACCTTTTCTTCTGTTGGCTACACCAGGGGCAGCCGGTTCACATACATAAGCCTACGGGCTGAGCCCACAGCCTGCCAGAGAGGACAGGTGCACAGACCACAGCTAAACCTGTCTTTCTACAAGGCGCAAAGGTAGAAATAAATACACTTCACTTTTTGGCTCCTGCTTTTGTTAAGAAAATTGCTTTATTAAAGAGGTGCCATAAGCACAATTTGTTTCAACAATTTATTCCAACAAATTATGGAATAAGCAATAGGAAAAGTCAGTTTTTCTGCTTCCCTTCAGACCAACAGCAAATTCACCTGTCTACTGACCATTCATTCTGGATCACCAGTTCTTACTGCAGCTCACAGTAACTGGCCACCATCGTCACTGTACAGTACAACTTGGTGTCATTAGCACTTTCTCACCTCAGGGTTTCCCACCTTTATCCAAATCATTTCGAAGGTATTGAACAGCATCAGTAGAGTTATGCTATCAATAAAATCTACTTCAGCTGTCCAGACACTTGATTTCTACTTACTTGAATTATTTCTTTTAGACTGTTGAAGCAACTGTCCCAACCCTTGGCAGGAGCTCTGGAACAAGGAATAAGTTTACTGTGAATAAAAATTACTTGATGTCCCTAAACATAAGCCAGTCTATCTAAATTAGCACGTACATGACTTATGCAAGGAGCTAAGAGTCAGACTGCAGGAGCTCAACATACCAGATGCTGAATTACCATATGGATGGGAAATGCCTTTCCAGTTTAGGATCACCAGAATGGGTGTATTAACTTTAATATGATATAAACCAGACACTTCGAACAAATAATTTCAAAATTTTAATTGTGAATGAAATACAGGAATGTTTTCTATTACTGCGCTAAAAAAAATAATGGAACCAACAAACAGATCTTTTTTAGGTTTATCTCTTCTCCCTGTGGCTCCACTGGGTCAAATCCTTTTAGCCCTTTCTGAATTTCTCCACCCAAATAGCAGTGCCTCTCTTGTGAGATATGAGTAGATGTATCTGAACTGAGAACGTGTCCCAGCTGCTCGCTAAAATTCCCAGAAACAGGTGACTCGATTAAAATAGTTTACTTCTGTATTTTTGACAAGCAGATTTTCAGCTATTTTTCCCATTTATCCTGTCTCTGCTGCCTCCTTCCTCCACGGGAGCAGGTGATGAGCTGCCATGCAGTTCCATAACAGCCTGCACAAAGGGAGATCCCCATGGCTGCTGCCGATGCCGGCTGCTTTTGCAGGCAATGCTGTGTAGCAGTGACAGCAGAAGAAACGCTCCTGTACGCAGCACAGGGGGCTGCCCTCCTTTTCCCTAGCTCATCCGTCCTGCCTACTCATTAATCTGCACAAAATGCTTTCTGCTTTGGAAAAATGTTACATCCCTTATTCTCGACATGTCCAAGATGCATTAAAATGGAAAGAAGTTCCACATCCCGAAGCTCACTCTTCTCAGCCCTGCTGGCAGACTCCAGTAAATGAGGCAGCACAGAACGATTACCCTCAGTAACAAATCCACAAAGTTACTTCACTGTTTGCACTGGAATGCTCTTGGGGTGTTTTATCTGCCAACACTGTTTTCAGATTGCTGCAAGAAGCAGTGTTGTGGATTTACAAATGAGCAAATTGCATCACAGGTAGGTGGGTTTTTTTATTGGTTTGTTTTTAAATGAACATGAAATCCATACAGCAAAAATGAGGACAAAATTCAAGACCCAACTCCAAAACTCAGTAAAGCAGACAATTCAAAACAAAGAGTTTGAGAAACAATTTGTAAAAAGCATTAAGAAAATCCTTAACAAGCAAATTAGCATCTCCTGAGAGCATTGGCTGTCAAGATTTTTGACTGTCCAGGTGTAAAAGCAGATCTTGGAGACAGGTCTTTCTGGATCTCCAACAGCCATTCTGGAAGGTCCCTCACTAAAGGCTTGAGGAGGGAGGTAAAAGACCTCATCCTAAACAGAACAAAACCACATGTGAAAAACTGGTGATAAGACATGAAACGAGGCTGGTGTGTCCCTGCTGCAGCTCTTGTAGAACTGCTCAGGCTCCTGGAATGTTTGCTAAGGATAAACAACAAGATGACAACACTTGTTGATGATAGTAATTCAGAGCAGTGAAGACGAGTGCAATCTGCAAACAATGAAAGGGCTCACGCTGCTGGGCAGTGGGAAAAAGGCAGAGAAAATCCAGGGTAGATGTGCTAATCTACTGAATGTAGAGAACACTCCCATTTTCACACACACAGCCCCTGAGCTGACTGTTACCAGGCAGGAATGAGAATTTGACATAAGGAAAGAAAGGAAGCAGCTTCTAGGAGTTACTGGGAAAGAAACACAGGGCTGAAAACATTACTATGCTGCTTATCTACTTCATAACTACATTACTGTAGGAGGTACTAACTCCCCAATTCAGACAGACATAACAGACCAGGAAAAGGTACAGAGAAGGGCAGGGAAGATGGCAACACTTCTGAAGAGCAGTCAAGCACAAAGCAGCCACCTCCAACACTGGGAGCCACACAGCCGAGAATTACTGAGAACAGCAGGAGTCCTCAGGGAGGCAATTGCTCGACTCCTGCAGCTTCCTGCTGCGCTGGTGGGTCAATCCCGGAGACAGGACATGTGTGGGAGGACCCCCACACTGGCCCGGCTGCACTTATCTGCTCTTATCTCGCTGTTTGCTCAGGAGGAGGAGGCAGCCTTAAAAATTACATTTCAACTCTGGAGACAACTGATAACATGAACTTAACTGGCCTAAGGCAATGTTCACTGACACCAGCAGAAGGAACCAACAGGAAACAGGTTTAATCCCGAAGTTTGAAGGTCTGACGCCTACCGACCAGGTCAGCTGGCAGCCGTGGTGAGCGGCATACAAGTCCCACTTCAGGGGAATAGAGGGATGCCTAGAGCGAGCTCTTTATGAACAACCGAGAGAACATAAGATCACAAAGCATTTCACATGAATTTATCCCGATAATCTTTGTTTACCATCAGACTCTTTTGAGAGCAGCAAAAAGGGGCCATTTTCATTATCAGGTGAAGTCCCGGATAAAACAATGGGACTGAGTCACTTATGACTGGCTGGCTATAGGGGATGCTCAGAAATCTGGAACTTTTCTATTACATGAACTGGTTACTAATGAGGAATGACAGGCCAGCATTACATAGTTTTTCTTAAAAAAAAAAAAAAAATCTTATTACATAGAAATCTAATAGAGTAGGGGGAGGGCAGGACATAAGAAATATAAACAAAAAAGATAGTGCACCTACCCAAAGAGATGTTGCAGAATGGTAAATTATTGCCTAAAACTACAGTTAGCACCTACACAGATAGCCATACATCTAAAGACTCAGGCAAAGTCATGATTCAGCAGCAGACTGTAGACGAGACAGAGCAATTCTGATGTGTAAGGAGAGGTGAAACAAAGAGGCTATTGAAAATAGTCTCTGAAAAACAGTACAAAATAACAAGTTCATCTTGAGTGGAAACAGTTTAGCTCATGAGAGTGTCAAACTAATGCTCACAGATACAATTAGGATAAAGTTTCAAATCCTGGGTAGTATTTACTGATGCTACTTAAGCTGAGTTAATAGGAGCAGACTTGTTCACATCCAGAGGAACACAATATCATCCCAAAATATTATATACTCTCAAAAAACACCTCTTATTCTCAAAAGAGAAATGAAAGGGAAATTCTTTGGAAGTTGTGGTGCCCTGAAAACTAAAGGAAGAAATGTCAGCACCCATTAGGGAAAGCAGTATTTAATAGACCAGGCACATGCTCGCAGCCATTTCAATAAAAATAATTTAAGAGAAAATCAGAGTTATGAAATGCAGTCACTAATGGAAGAATATATGAACATTAATATTTTACAAAGCCTCTTTCAATACTAATCTGCTTCCTAATGAAGTGACAAAAGAATAAACTAACTAGTGGAAATAGGGCAAATTGGGGAAATCAGTTAAATATGACAGATAAATAAATCCAATCCTTTCTCATCACATTTGCTCCATCATGGTGCTCTCGTCAGCAAATCTCTCAGCAGCCCTAAGGGCAAAAACTTGACCATCTGCAGAGCAGAGATGAGCCTGTCCCAAGACACGCTGCAAATGGGGAAGAGAAAGTATCTGTGCATCTGACAGAGCCTTGTGACTGCAATTATCAGAGAGCACAGCAAACCTTTTCCATATGTTTTAAAATAAATTTCACAATTACGTTACTTTGCTCATAGCCAAAACCCAAATATGCTCCATTTTAAGAATTAAAATTAACATTGCCAATGAAAAATTAACTCACACACTAAGCACATGAACCAAAAATGGGGATTTTATATAGATGAAACAGTTCTACAGAAGAGATTTCTGTGATTTCCTTCCCTCTGTTGTACTGAACACAGTACAACACACAGCAACAGTTAACATACTTGGAAAACTATGCATTGTCTTCAGGGTTGACCTTGCACACAAAAAAAGTCACTGCTGCATAATACAAGATTGCAACTTTCTTAAATTATCATTAAAGGGTACTCTCTACAACTCTTTAAACATAGAAACTAAAGAAAATCTAACTGGACTGCAAGTCCCCCATACCAAAAAATAGTCTTCTCTGTGCATCCTAGTGCTTTCTGGCTATTGCACTGTACATACATGTAGGACAGCAAAAGCCACTCAGCTATACAAAAAAATGTCATTGCTGTTTTACACAAAAGTTAGTATATTGTAATGACAAAAAAAAAACCCACAAGGTTAAGAGTTTCTAAGCTAAGATTTTTAACTACTGTCCTTGTTAAAAATGAATGTCTATTTGGTTGAAATGATTAGAAAAATCATTCCATTGAGCTATCTGTTTATGAAATTTGTTCTATCATCATTTTTTCCTGGATACCAGAGTGTTACTAAAAATATCTGTAGCAACATGCACATATGGGTTTCCTTTCCAAGGAATAGTTAATGTTTTGAGTACAAAAAGCACATTTTTACTTTTACAAACATAAAAGTAGTAAATATTTAGCATGCTATACCATTCACTTACAACATATGATAACCTTATTTTGGCTATGAAGTTACAAACACTAGCCGATGTGCTGTATGTCATCTTCATGAAATTTTCAGTTGTTTTAAATTCTTATGCATCAAAAAAGGAATTCTTTTAATTCTCCAAACTCAATTTACATGATTTCCTATCTACTTTTACCTCCTTATTTTTGATTTTTTTTTTCTGGTTTCAGCAAAAAGTAAGGACAAACAATTTCTTTCAAACTCTTTCCTGGAGCTTGTCTCATTTCCTGCCTCCTGTGAAGCAATGAGACAGACTTTGGTAAAAACTGTCACTGTAACGTCTACATTGCTGAATACTGAGTTGAGTTCATCAGTGATAATGATGAATTCCACTGGATTTAAGATTGAGCTTCCATCACACTTTTCTTCATGTGTTCATGCAATTGAGGAGGGTATGAAAAATGTTACTGCCCTGTTATCCAGTTCTCCCAGGCAATCATACCTTCTTTCCTCTATTTCAGCTTCTCAATAACTTAATTCATGTGATATGGCAACATTGACACACTGTCAGGATCCTCTTGCCCTTGATTTTGTCATTCCTGAGAGCTCTGTTAAGCACCTTTCTCTCACTCTCTCATTTGAACTACAGCACACGTAGTACCACAGTGTAAAATTGTTCTCCTTTCCTTCACCTATCGGGGAGCCTTGTAGAAACAGACTTTCATCACAGATCACATTATAAAGACTATGCATTATGTGAAATTTAAGAGCCACACAAAACAATTTTACTGCTGTAACATAAAAACTTACCCACTTGGCAATTGGACACCCCTGAGAGCTCTTTCCTTCCTTTCCTGTATAAACCACTACCTCTATTCTTACAGCGCTTCCTTTTGCTCCATACCTGCATTAAAAAAATTTTTGTGAGTACAACTAAAACTGTTGCAGATCATTTTAGAACAGGGAACACTTTCAATAAAACAAGAATAACTTTTATTTTTGTTTTACTAAGAGCAGAACAGAAAGAGGATTTACATCTGCATGTAAATCCTAGTGGTCTTAAGTCACAAATGCGATGTTTCTGTCCAGTTTGCCCCAGCTGGTTACATGCAGGACACTTGTCTCTGTTATTCACATCAACTTCAACAGCACCGAAGATTACACTGCACCTGCTGAAGCTGTACCCTAAGGCTGCTGGAGCTCAAACAGGACAAGTGAGTTTGGAACAGGAAGGACAGTGTTCACCTTAGGCATATCTGGGCAGAAAAATGCCTTACAAGTGAGTACAGCAAAAAGTTTTAAAAAGCAAAACCAAACATCACACCTGAGTTTATAGCTCATCTTCTTTCCTGTTTATACACTTAAAAATACTGTGGGTATTAAATGCTGAATTTTCCTCACCTGTTTTCCATTATTTCTCTCACAGCAGCAACACTTGGTCCTGTCCCAAGGTGTGTATAATACGGACCTTCATCTTTCTCTATAATTTGCTCTGTAAGCAGGTCGAGAAAAATAGGTTTGCACACGCAAAAATTTACACCATTAAAAGTAACCTTAAAAGCTTTACAGAAGCATCCCCCAAATGAAATAAAAAATTAACCTAAATGTAACAAATAATACACTGATAAATTTTTCTCCATAAAGGGATCAAAATTATTTCATACCTGAAATAACTCCTATTAATATGATAATGAATATTCTCGATACTGTAATCCTAATCACATTAATCTTTTGCATTCTTTAGCCATATTCACTATCAGGTCAGGTACACATTAACTGGGTAAGTCCCCAATGCCTTGCGAGTAGGGAAAAGGGAGAATTGAGGCAAAAATTTAATCTGTGGACATACACTACAGAGCAGCAATGAGCAAGAAATCTGCCTATGTATATTTAGTTGTTCGGTGTCTGACTTGTTTTTCTATCTCTGTCCTTTGACAGACTGAAAACAAAACATGTCCAACACCATCAAATAAGCTGTATTTGCAAAATTTCAAACACCGAGTTTGGTCTGACAACCCATCCCTCATCAAGTGTTATTATGTCTCTATCACCTGAACTCTACCTCACCTCTCATCTCTGTGATAAGAGACACCTAAAAGCCTTTGACATGTATTAATTCAAGGCTAAATCACATTGCTCTGACACTAACAAGACGGCCCGCAACTCTGCCCTTCTGCTTGTCTAGCAGTATTTAATTTAAGCAACATGGAAAAGGTACTGGAGATCTGCCCAGTACATATCAAGCAAAAATTATTTCTAGACCTTGAAAATCATAATCTGATACACTGCAGATAAATTCACATGGAACACAAGCCAGTGATGACAAAACAAGTGGAAAAGTGCCTTTTCTTTTACTCCCATTTAAGCACTTGAGAATTTAAACATGCTAGTTGCAAGCCCAAAGATATTCAAATCTGCTGTATGCTGCATGTTCAAAGACCTCCAAACAGTAACAGAAAAGGGAGAGGGGAGAAAAATAGTTTCCTCCCCTTCTCCCACTTTCTAAGGACAAAATACTGAGCCTTTGCAATGGCAAAGTAACTGTCAAGTGCAATTCCTCACAGTAAATGCAGCAACACGAACGTAAACTCATTTGAAAGGTGAGCGCAAAAGTTAGCAAAAGGACTTACCAACACAGTCACAAGCTGGCAATTCAGACTGTCCTTTTTTTGTAGGTGTATCTATTAGATTTTTCGTAGGGGTGTCAAGAAACTTCATAGGTGATTCAAGAAAACTGCTGAGCGTGTTCTTGGCTGGCGAGCACCTCGAGTCCCCTGCGCTCTGCGGCTGGTCTGCACCAAAACTTGTCGCTGTCAGAACGGTCACTTCCCCTGCACACTCAATACTCCTGAGAGCTTCTGCGGCGCCCGGCACGCGGGCCCCACCACAGGGAACAGGTCGTGGATGGGACTTGGCATCTACTCGCTCCAGGGCATCCCGCTGCAAACAGGATTTGTCGTCGCTCTGCATTTCGTTCGCTCTCAGGTTAGGCTGAGGCAAGGGATGTGTATGACCACCATTCGCTGCTTGCTGTACCTGAGAATTACTTTTTTCTGTAAACATTTGCACGCTTTCACTTGGTCTGTTTAATAAGGATGCTGTTTTCAACTGTGAAATGGACACAGAATTATGGGAGGGCAGGTCGCTGTACTGGTTACTTGTAATAACATCATTTTTCAGGGGATCAAGATGTAGAGGGTCACCGGAACCTGCAGCTTTGATCTGCTCATTCACCACTTCGCAGCTGTATGACCTGTCTTTTTTCTCCTGTGGTACCTCCGGTAAACATCTATGGAACTTTATCTGGGTTTGTGGGAGAAATAATCTTGTTTTTTCTTGTGATAAAGTACTCGAATTCAGTGCTTTCTGTACTTTGGTTCTTGGAGATTTCTTTTCTGAGGCAGCTATTCTGGAGTCCTGTGGCATGGTATGACCAAGCCGGTGCAGCTTTGATGATATCCAAATGTCCTGTAACTCACTATGCTGGCATGGCAGCAGCTCAAGCTGGTTTGGATTATTTTGTTGATAGCGTGATTCCTGAGGCTTCTTTTTGTGCCTCGGTTTCCATGGCACAGCATTTCCTTTTTTATTTGCTGCTTGCTTTTGTTTTAAAAGTAAGGAACTATAATTATGCCGAAGAAATACAGTTTCTTTTTTCTGCAACAGGCACTGATCTTGGTTCTGTTTTGGCTGCCTCTCATGTGATATTAGATTGAGCAGCGACGCCTTAATGTCGTTCTTCTGCTCTGGATTCGTCTTGTTTGATTCAATTAATGCTGCAAGCTGAGTTAGTTGAGTAGCCACATCCTCTTCATCCTGACTGTGAATTCCTCCTTCTTTCATTAAAGAGCTAGCTTTCAAGTTCAAGTCATTGCAGGTTGGCTTTTGCTCTAACTGGGCGAGAATTTCCAAGTTGTTACTGCTTTGCTGGACATTGAATGAAGCATTGCAATACCGGGCAAGTGCGACTTGATCATACATAAAATTATTCTTGGTAGAGTGGCCCAAAAATGGTTTTGCATTAGATGTTACACCAGTCAAGGTTTTGGTATCTTGTGAGGATAAGTGTAATTTATACATCTCACCGGCCAGATTGGCGGGTTTATCATGCAAGTCAGCAGTCAAACTTTGCCCGTTGTACAGCATTGCCTTGTTAGGGAGCTGCTTCTGAGACGCCGCACACTGAGACAAGAGCTGCTGCTCATTCTGCAAATAAGCGTCTTTGATTTCCTTCAATGTTGGGGAGGTAAAGGAGGACGAAATATCTCTTCTGTAACTCTGGGGCAAGCTGGAAGTTGTTTCTTCTACATATTCTGTACTTTCAGTTTTAATTGGTGAAGTTTCTAAAGGGGCTTCAGACAATTGTGTTAAAGCTTCAATAGCTACAACCTGCTCAACGGTTAAATTTCTGTTTTTAATCAAGGACAAGAAAGTGGGCTGGAATGAAGGACTCTCCTGCTTTATCTCTTGGCTGGGTATTTTAATGCCATCCTTCTCTGCAGGGGCTTCCTCTTCAGGCAGTGGAGGACAACACAAACTTCCCTGCAGATTTGAAAAGGAGCCAGTTTGCAAAACGGACTTATCAGAATCGCGAAGGACCACACAAGTGCAGTTTTTCTGTTTCATGAAAACATTTCCTTGTTTTTCTGCATGAACACAACTAACACCAGTTGTCAGAGTATTTACAATGTCATTCAGATTAGCAGCTTTCGTCCAATGTGTATGTCCAATGTTACTCGTCAAATCTGCTCTTTCCTCTGCAGGTTCTTTTTTCAGGGAAACAACCGATTCTGGTGGTGAATAATGTAGGGTTTTTATGCCATTTCTGATGGCTTGTGCAAGTGACTTTTTTGGCTCAAATACCTGACTGGGGGAGACTGCTCTTTCACTTTCTTCAGTGCTTTTCAAGTGTTCGCTCCCTGCCACAGTTCCGTGGATGTCTCCGTTGACATGGACACCAAAAGATGACTTCTCATTATGTGCCCAATTCTCTGCTTCTAAGCCCGTCATTCTTTCTTTCTCCTTACACTGTGCATTTTCAAGGGGTAGTGTTTGGTTTGGTTTCACCCTGTATTTTTCACCATGACCACATATACTGCATTCCATGAGTTCTGGTCTGCGGCCATTTACTGGTTTGTTTTCTAAATTTGCCTATAAAACAATTAAAAAAAAAGTTTTAACAGCTGCTAAAAATAAGAAGCATAAGCTTTATGACAACTAAGCCCTATTTTGACAGATATAAAGAATACCCTAATTAAACACAGGCACACATGTTGACAAAAAAAGAACAGGAAGTTGTAAAAAAGTCTGAAGCCAAAGGACCTGATTCATATTTATAGTTAGTTCTGTTTCACTGTTCTGGAGGGGAGAAAGAGAAAAAAACAGGCAGAAAAAAAAGAAAGCATGTGCATGTGGCAGTGGTAGAGTTACTATGACTATAAAAATAAGACTTCAGCCCTTAGAATCAGATCTGAGGATTAAATTTCACATTGAATTTGCATAAGTAGATGAAAGTCTCCCTTGAGCTGAAAGCAAGACTGAAATCTGAAGGTCTGTGTCGCAAAAAGTTTAGTAGGAACTCGGCACACTTGTACTTTGGGGGCTGGACCAGTGAAGTGATACAGCACCTCTCGTAAGAATGGCTGTTTTTCAGCTTAGTTGCAATTCCCTCAGAAAAAGGACAAGAACAACAAAACCTAAAGGAATGATAAGCTGAAATAAGACTGTTCAAAGAAAGAGCAACATTGCTGGAACTCTTTATACATAATGCACATAACATACTGACAATATCAACAGTGAGTTGTTGCAAACAGTGAAGACCATTGCTCTGGTGACAGTTTAAACCAGAAAAAGTCTTCCAATGTGGCAAAAGACAGGGATCGTTAGTAGAAAAGTATAAATTAAGACACACACGGCAGTGTTCAACTTATCAGACATGTGAAGGTTACCATTTAAATACACACGTTTCTTGCTGACCTATCCAGATTACTAGTGTTTTATAAACTCTAATATTTAAATATATTCTTTTTCTTTTCTGATATTATAAGTCACATGGTCAAAACATGTCAAAAACTAGACAGCAATAGAATATGCTGTTCTGGAAAAAAGTACTCATATAGGTCTCATTTAAAACAGTATTATGGCTGTTAAGTAAGGAGCTCTGCAATTAAGTAAAATATATATATGTTTATACTCAGGCAAAAACTCAGGAGAGAACAAGAATAAAGACAAATCCAATTTAATTAAGTTAAAATTTATTTCTATTTATATTAAATTTTATTAAAAAAAAGAAATCACAATAGTCACTGCTGCTACCTAAACATATTTTAATCTCTAAGAATTAAGTATTCTGTAGCTCTAAGCTCTACTTTGCAAGCAAAATAGTACGGCTTTATAAATCAGATATAAGAAATACAACACGTTACTTAAACCATACCTTGGCACAGTAGATCTTACAAGTACACAGAAAATAGCACCCAGTGTAATAGATGTGATAGCACCCAATGCTTAGTTAAAGCAAAAAACATTTTAATAGTCATATCAATGAATGCATGGACTTTTCTAAGAAAATAACTAAAATGTGCCCATGTGAAACAAAATCCTGATTAATGACAATCAGCTGGATATCACTGCCAGAAACCCCCAGGCAAAATGAAGCATATGGACCCAACTTCAGATGCAGCCCAGTTTTCTAACTGATTAAAAACAAAATCAGGGAGAAAAAAAACAGCACTGATGCAAAGTCAAACAAGGAGGATTTACATAAGGAAAGAAAGAAAGATACCTTATATTAATGTTTTTTTTTTTTTTAAAACACTGATTTAATTACATTAATCATGACTAACAGTCTGTGAGCCTGAACTTATCTGAATCCTCGTGGTTTTCAATGATCCACACAGCTGAAGCATCATTGAGCAATTTCTAAGGGTTTCACAAAAGCAATTAAGCAAGTCAACTGCCAGCAGAGGTAAATGAGTTACACATTTTCTGGTGCTGCCACAGATGCCTATTTTAACACTACACCACTGAGAAGCAAAATTCATAATTCTATACCCACAAAAAAGCTACATTTAAATGAACTAGCTTTTCCTTTCTTCTCCCTGCCCCTCGTGTCTTGTAGCATACCAATCTATCACCAGCCAGAAGTTGCCCAAACAATGCAAAATCACTATTAAAAAATAAATAATGAAAGGAGGAAATATATTAAAATAATATCCAAGCATTTATAACATTTCATTATGAAGAAGTAGAAGGGAAAGAATGATGATCAGAGATTGGACAGAGTCCCCTGACAGAGTGCGAAGTGCAGAAACACCAACACACTTCTCAGCTATGCTGTTCCTCCCTGAAATACCCTTACCAGATCAAAAAGGTGTGCTTGAAACTACTCAGAAGCTTCCCTAACCTGTCTGAAGTGCATGGGTGTAGTGCTGTGCTCAAAGACACCATGAATCTCAGCACTAAAGCAGGATTATTTTAAAAGTAAAAGTATTTCCCACACATCATAATTTCTACTAACATAACTTAAAGCTTCCCATATGCAATGAGAAAAGAAAAAAGTAGATGAATCATATCACTGTCATTTTTTGATATTTTATTTTTTCATATAAGGAATAAAAAAATATTTTTTCTTTTTTTAAAACTCAAACTCCCTTGCTTTTGAGAACTGCTTTTTCTCTCTGGTCACTGACCTGCAATGAATTCTAAAAAAATCCACCTTTTTCTTCCTTTTTTATCAAAGTTTTCAGGGGCCTTTCCCATTCCACAAGCAAAGCTATCGCCTGCAGTGTAAAAAGCAAAGGAGACTCCCTAGCAGGGCCTTGGAGCCTTCCCCTCAGCCTAATTCTGCAACACCAAAAGTAATAGCTCAGCAAAAAAAACCTGCAGCAGAGCAACCTAGCAGCAATCTATCTCTGAGGCCTAAACCAAAGCACTTGAAACAGCAGCCAAGGACCGCACACTTGCACACAGAAGCCTTAGAACTCATGCAGATTGAACACAGAAGACCAATCAGATTTAATTCTAAGGCTTTTACACAAGTGTAATCAAAATCTAAAGAACAAAGTGATCAATAAAAGTAATTTCTTCTCTCGTTAATGGGAACACTCTTCTATCGGGAGATGTAAAAACACTAACAAATCATGCCTGTGCATCAGCAGGAACCACAAGGGTAGAGCCTCTTTAGCCACTGCTGAAGTACTTAACTTGAATTCAGCATCACAGCTGATACTTGAGCAAATCATCATGCCCATTCAGGTTGGCATGGAGCTTGTAACACCTCAGAGCTCGGCTATATTTACCAGTTCACTCAAATACCCCAGGAGAAACGTTCATGCTCTGCCAATGGAGACCACATACTGGACCAACATATATAGATAGGCAGGTAAGATATGGATAGAATAAGGGATACAAGGCAAAGAATCAGTTTGTAATTTTGCCAAGAGCAATCTCCTGGGGAAAGCATCTTACTGTATTGCATTATACACCCTAACATTATCAGTATATCACAGCTGTCCCTTGAAACACACAAGTAAAATAAGATTTGTCCTCCTCTCACCCCATGCACTTGCACACATCAACAACTATGTACAGAGTTAAAAACATCAATTGAAAAAACAGCAAAATATTATGTCTTCCTACTTCAGGCTGAAGTAAAATATTGCAAGAGTGCTTCAGATCCAGCACCCTTCCTCTTTTAAGTGTTGCTGTGGTGCAGGTAGACAAAATGCTCTCCAAATGATGCAAGCACCAGAAAACAAAATCATATGTGCTACTTCCATCTAGGCAGCAGATAACCCTTTATAGGGGCTGCATGAAGAGAAACTATTTTCAAACTGTAAGAATACCATTCCAGTCGGAAACTTGCTTGAGAGTTAATATTGAGGATCATTCATCTTTCACCTTTTTTCTTACTTTGTATTTTTAATTTTGTTTTCAACTACTCATCTTCCATAGCAGGTGCAGAGAGTGCACTGGACAAAAATGAATGGACGAACTCAGATATGGGCAGGTTAGGAAAGAACATTGCATCAGAAAAGGAGACTCCCAGGAAGTCACCATGGTTTAGTTTTGCTGTCCTATCATGTCTACATTCCTCAGCTTCAAGAAAATTATTTTGAAAATAATAAACGGAGCTACTAAAAAGGGAACAATTTTCTACAAGCATTCCCTCCCATTCCGTGAATAATTTAAATCTGAAAAAAATTCCTATACTAACTTCTTCACTCTAAAGCTCCCACTTTAAAGACCCCGTCTCCTTATTTTAAACTTAAAATCATCTGGGAATAAAGTGGAATGCAATAGTTAAAGCAGAACAAAAACTTTACGTTAATAGAAGACAGGTTGGAATTCAAACATCACTCCTAATACATTAATATGAGCATCTTAACAATAATTATGCATCTTTCTCCCTGATTCTTTCTCTTTCTTCTGCATGGCCAACTATATTCTTCATTAACTTCGGATATGACCTGCCATCAAATTGCTTTGCTCTCCATTTCTGAGGTCAGTTAATCTTCTTACATTTGCCTTCACAATATTGTGCAGATTACCACCACCACCACTTCTGCCAAGTCTCTTCATGATATTTCTGCAGATTTTGACACTCATCTCCAAATTTGTCCTCAACAGAGCAGGCTCATCCCATTCTGACTTGGGCGCCACACACACACACACACACACACACACACACACACACAGAGTAAATTCCCAGCAATCTTAATCTTCCTGCCCATTCCAGAATGGCACCCGCATATACATGTGCCCTCTCCATTTCAGTTTCATCTCCATTTTATCTATCTTTCTATCCTCTTGGTTACGCTCTTCAAACACTAAACAGCTCTCGCATCACCTAAGTTCCTCATCTTGTCTTTCCACACAGAGTTAGTATATTATGATCTTAAAGCCTTTATTCTCTTCACTTTAATCCCACACCATTAGCACAATCTTCCCATCTGGTTTGTACCAATAACTTCAGTAAGAGCACCTTGTAAGTACGAGTACAAACTACAGTATCAGACTCTACAGGATGGCACTTACTAACAGTACTGAAAGTGTAGCACACTAGTCCGGGCTGTGTATGCTTCAAATGGTGACCTCCCCCTGGCCACCAAGAAGGGTATTTATTAGGTTATCACTTGGAAATATGCTGAGCCACAAACTCAGGGAAGTCAAACTGAGCCACAAACTCAGGAGCCAAATATCCAGGGAATGCTCCATTATTCTACACAAGCACCCAAAACTGGATGTATTATAGAAGAAAGAAAAGTCATACTGGCAGCTCTGGAAAATGTAGCACTAATCCCCCAAAGTAAAATAATATGACTAGCAGCAACATATATTCTGTAACATAAACTTCCCCTAATGGACTTCAACTCAGATTTAGAGATGGAAGAAATTCAGGCTCGGATTTATAAATCTGAATGTTTCTTGTGGTGGTCTACTCATTTATGCAACCATTGCCATAGCATTAAGAAAGTATTGCCTGGCCAGTAACTGTAAATGGAGAATCATCACAGAGTGTTCACAATGAAGTCTTCAGGGAACATCTCACACCTGTGTATTTTTAGCAATGACCTGGAAGAAAAGGTGAAATTAACACCAATAAAAATAGATTGACTGGAAAAGGTTCTGCAAGGAAACATTTCAGTATAGCTGAATTAAGTACCCAGGAATGGACTTCAGGTTGTATTTACAAAATACAAGGTTTTATTCTACCTAGAAAGCAATGACTTCAGGAAAGAGATCAAAGTGGCCCATAACCTAATTCATGGCAGTTTTAGAAACTCCCAGCCAAGAGACTTAGTGAGAATTTTGATGCATAAAAAACAAAACACCTAGGAGAAGTCGGGTTATTTTACATCCTGTATTTGGCACTCTGGCATCTGTTAATGCAACAGCAAGTCCAGTTCTAGCACATTTCAAGACATCGATGCACTGCTGAGAGCTTAAGGGGTCACAAGAACGATAAAAGGATTGAAATATCTTGAAGAGAAGGCCCTAGAGAGTCCACTCCACCATTTGCCAAAGGAAAAAAAAATTGGATAGCTGCAAACTAAGGCTATGTCTACATGGGACAGAAAGCTGATAACAGAGGTTCCTTGTTCTACGGCCAGAAGTATAACAAGACTGAATGGCTTTAAGTTAAGGCCAGAGAAATCTGGACTGGAGCTATGGGAAGCGAGGGGACAGAGAGCTTCGGAAGTATCTTATTAGTGGTTTTGATGCACTTTTCATGCATGGGCATTTTCCAATCCAAGTTTTTGGAGGTATTTTAAAAACATGATGCTTCATACAAAAACAAATTCAGTCTTACAGCCTCCTTCTACCAAACCACCTCGCCTGGCTTTACGACATGCAAACAAAACTGACACAAGTTAATAATTTTCCCTCGGTTTCAGTTCAGTAAAGATCTGAACTGCTGCCTAAGAAAACAGCATATTCCAGTTCCTACAAACTAACCAGGAAGATATTCATCTCCTTAATTTAGTATCTAGCTTAAGTTCCGACATTCTGTTTTACAAGCAATTTTACTATTTACATGTTGCTACATGCTGGTAGCAGCTCTGCATTCAAATTTATTACAAGCACAAAATAGCAGTTAAAGAGTTAATTAGTTCTTTTTTTCATTGCTTCTTAAAAAAAAAAAAAGGAAAAAAGCACAGAAATTCCAAAATACACACTGTAACAAGTCAAAAAGAAGAACAATTCATAAACTTCAGCAATGAGAGCAATGAGAAAGTCAGTTACAGATAAGTCAGAAGACCAGCTAAAGGTAATTCAGGGAAAGAAATAAAAATTGCCATGGGGTGAACAAAGTGTGTTGATCACTTCAATCACCTACCTATAATTCATGATTTTGTATCTATGTTTTGTCTATTTCCACAAGAGAGAGAGAGAAAAAAAAAAAGCCTAAAATAGGTCAAATGCTGTTTCTCTTCTATATCTGTACCAGATAGCATATTTCTGGCTCTGAATAAGTCAAATTTATAGTGCCCGCAACTTCTATTTTCTCTCTAGAGAAGCACTGATTCTCACTCAGGTACTCAAATAACAGCAATGTTGTTCTGGAGCAACACAGCAACAGCAACAATGTTTGTGTTGTGAATAAGAGAGAAAGTTTCCATGTATTTAAAAATATGTAGCTTTTACTTTTTTAATGGATAATCAATGCCTGAATTTTACAAGTCCAGCAAAACCCTTACAAAAATCCATTTTAGAGCCAAATTTTACAACAGAGCATCAATTAACATGTAACACAATATAAACAACACCAAAATAAAAGACCAATTAAGAAGGAATTACCAGTTTTATCACAAACTACTGAATTTTAAGTCAGCATTGAAAATGATTTTAAAATCCTAATAATCTTTTTTCCAGAAAAAAAGCAGTCACATGTACTTTATATATATATATACATACATATATAAAAATGAAAAGTGATTCCACTTAGTCCCTTGTAATTCCTCGCTCCTTTTTTCTCAATATTCTTTACAATTCAGAAATTCAGTATTTTAAAAGAAAGTATTCCACAAAAATATATGGATTCTTTTTAGTCCTCAAATGGAATCCTACAGTTAAATTCTTTTTAGTAGGAATGAAATATTTTTGCCTTTAGAGATGATTCTTACTAAAGTCAGTGGGAAATTAGCTGGAATAGTATCTGAACAATGAATATTTTCCTGTTCATTAATATATTGTATAAAATCTCTGTTGTGTAAATCTTTCTAGTGTGTAATATCAGAGAAAATAAATAAATAAATAAAAATAAAATAGAATCTAGTCCCATTCAAATAATCCATGGGATTTTCACTAAATTTTTCAATCTCTGAAGGCAGTCAACAAACTTGGCTAGCAATTTGTCAGTGCCCATTTTCAAATTATTTTCTAGATACTATTACAATTTAACTAATATATGGATATCATAAACAACAAATATTAACAAGTGATGTCTGGAATTTGCAAAGTTGTCTCAAATATTTCAACAGCTATGTTATATAAAAGTACAGTAATTAATAAAAACTAATCATACAGTAATGAACACAAATTGTATCAACAAAATAATATATCTGGAAGAACTCTGTGTTTATTTTGTAATGCTGAAATGCCATTAACATAATCTAAACAATACATAAATATAGTTACTGCTCATGTATCTGACCTGCATCCATACACAGGCATATTTTCCTTTCTTCCCACAGACTATCTACTTTTATTTAGTATTTCGAGATAGTTCTAAAATCACAAACACATTTTTTGCTTTTTTAATAAGCCATTCCATTACAGGGTTTCCATTATAGTGGAAGCTTCAACGTGGCACTAAAACAAATAGTGATGGGCAGGATTTACAAAAGCCCATGATTCAAAGCACATGCAAAACTTCAAACCCCACCAAAATCATCAGATTCAGCCTGGCCTTATTCCATACCCTCCAGCTTCATCGTACCTCTGCCTCCAAGGCCCCCCAAGCAAGTGGGGCTACTCTCAACTTCCGTGCTAGGCAATAAAGGTTAACCAGAACCCTCTACTTCTCCCTGTCCTCTGCTCAACTGACAGCATCCCTTTCTTGGACAGAATCATCCACAGGTCCCCAACACTCCACTGCTCCCATGCCCAAATGATCTAGCACTATCACAACTCTTATTTGGAGCATTTTTTTTTGATTCTATTTGATTCCATGCATGATCCAAATTAAGGATAATAAAACTACTGGTGTACAATTAATAAATTACAAGCTTTCATACAGGCCTTCTTAGTTTGGGTTCCATTCAAAAACACCTATGTACAGAAGATCCCTTAACAGTAATAAAAAAAATATATAGCTGCTCATGTGGAAGTGCTGAAAGACTGCACAAGGAAACATGGCTCTAAATTAAAACAGTATTAGGCATTTCATTTCAACTGAGCTACATGGGCCTACCCAGGGAAAAACACACTCACTCACCATTTAGATACAAAATCAGCATCCAAATAGGACAAAACCAAAAAAAAAAAATCCTTCCAAAAAATGTTACCAAGCTTTTTAACTAAGGTACCTAAGTAACTCCTTATTTGTTTTTAAAAATAAAATGCCACTCACATGGCAGCAAAATTTTCCACACCAAAGAAAAAGCTACCAAAACAAAATAACAATAGAGCGCAAAAAAAGCAGGCAAATATCTTCAACCTGTACTCAAATCTTTTTTTTTTTTTGTTTAAATGGATAGATTTCAAGATGTTCATATCCCTTTAAGAAACACAAGATAGGTATTCTCTGGACAACATCCTTTCCAACTCATATTACACCATTCTGTCTTCTTCAACTGTGAAATTTCACTGCAGTGCAATTCCATCCATTGACTGGTCGGCAGAAGGTTAAAGAAGGTTAAAAAAAGTAATAAAAATGAATTGCTTCCAGCTAAATACTCTGGCAGACATTTTGCACTAAAAACATATACCATATATCTTAAAATTGAAATAAATGTTCAAAAATCAGTTCAATCCATACTCACTCAAAGCATGATCATGGACATTAGCGGCTGCTTTTTCTACCTCTTGTTAGCACATATATGGGCTTTAAAAAGTGGATTTTGAATCTCTTCAAGCAGCACAACTTCAATGTAAAAGAGCTAAAAGTGGGTTTGCCATACTCGCTTCATACTTGATAATTGTTCTTAATGAGGAATACTACATTTTGCACAGAGGATAAGAATTAAGAAAGTACTCAAGAGCATATTCATAACTTTCATAGAAATACAGCTGTTAGTAGTTTTTAATATGATGTGTTTGCTAGAAATAAAGCAAACGCTCTAGATATCAAGTCATCTTTGACTTGTGGCTTGGCTTAAGCTGAACTGATTTTACACAGGCATCGCTTGCACTTTCTTGGCACGCACGATTACCATTATGATGCTTATGCATAAATGGACAAACAAAATCATTCAAAGAACGTGCATGCAGTTACAAACTCACTTAGGATTGCATGTATTATCGGGGATCTTGGACAATCTATTCCTTTATTTTAATCTCCATCAACGCAGCAAACATCTGCAGCTATTCAAATGGTAGCCTTGGCTCTGCAGAACCCAGCAGAGAGGCCAGGGACTGCACTTCTTCAGCTGCATCTGGGGGAGGTTTCCTTACGGCTTCCACTGCTAGCTGTGCTTCATAGCTGTAGATTTCCCTGGTAATATGTTGCCATGTTCAACTGCCTTGGCCTTCTGAGCTCTGTTACAAACTTGCAGCCACTGCAAACATTTCCTCACTGCTAAGGAGAGTGCCACTACCCAAACGGAGCAAGAGAAACTAAGTGACTAAAAGGAAAATGGTGTTACTGGGCAAGTGAAGCGGAGGGCACGTGGCTTCTGAAATTCAGGTAATTCAATTTTAAGTATCAATCCCTTCAAATAGATGTGCCATTATCAGGAATGAAACACAAAAGGTGTCTGCTTAACTGAGGAAGGCATACAAGGTTAGCACGCTAAACACTCAAGTATTCTTTGGGCAGCACCCAGTTCTACAGGCTCACACTGATTCTTTCTTCAGTGAGCATCTTCTTGCTAGAGATGATGAGTATTCCAGATGTTCCTTCAAAATAAACATGGAGAACCTAATAGGGTATTTATGGTACAGAAGAATTTCCTAAAGAACTCTTCTTACAATAATAAAAAAGGAGAACAAACATGGAAAATTATCAATAATAAACAAAAGTTACAGAACCCAATAAGGAAAACAAAAATATGGGAAGTGATAATTAACCAACAAAAGTTATGGAGTAACACTACCTATCACATTTAATTAGTCTTACTAGTTTTATCTGTCCAATGCATTTATATGGGCTGGGCAGCATGGCAGTGTGGCATTTCCACGCTGTACAGAAGACATGTAAACATGTTGGTCCTAAAAAGCACAACCTGAAAGATATCCTAGCTATCCATGTATATGTATACACATCTACAAAAACATAGGACAACTCAAGAGATGTTAATTACACTTAACATTAGAACAGACTTCTACAAAGCCTCCTTCAAAGTTCATAACAATGCTGGAGGCAAAATACAATCAGAAAAAATTTGGGAAATTCTGTTTAATTTTTCAGCACTCCACTGGTCAGATTCACTCAGCCACTGCTGACCACCAGTCAAAGGCTTGAGTCGCAATTCAACAGGAATTATTACAGTACCAATTTACATACTAATCCCATCCATAAAAGAAAGGAGGTTAGAAATACACCTGTGTTGTATTTCTGAAATGCCCTTGTGAAGATGTCTGTAAATTATATAGCTTTTTATAATTTTACTCCAGTTGAGAGACATAGCTGAATTTAAAATGACTATATTTCCCTCAAAACAACACAAAATCCCAGCCCACACACTTCAATGAAATTCCTTGAGGAATACGACCCCTTTCTTGGTGAATACAAGTGAAGAACTCAAACCAAATACAATTCAGCACCACAAAATAAGGAAAAAAATACTAGAAGACACAGACTACAGTATCTAAAACCAAAGATGAAGCACCATACAATCAACTCAAAAGGAAAGTCAAAACAAAAATAAACAGAAGTCCAGTGACTAACCCATGATACTATACACACACATAAAACCAGACAAGCCTTTCCATTTAAGAGCCAAACAAACAAAACTGTTCAAGAAGCATTTGGGAAAGGAGGAAAACAACAACATCATATCACAGAGCAACCTGCCCTGCCATCAAAGCAGAAAGAGTGGTCAAATGAACTCAAGAGAGGGATTCAGAGACACCGTGTCCCCCACTATATCTGCTTAGGAAAAATAAGTATATATATAATCCCACCTCAGTGTCACCAATCACACATTACAAAAATGACTCATTTACAAAAAGATCTTATTTTCTACTCTAGTATCTACTTAACCACAGAAAAAAATATGAACAAGTGCTAAAACTTTAACTGTGCTTATGTACTGTGCTATAAGAGCAGAAATAATGAAAATATTTTAAAAATCATATCCATGACAATGAAACATGCTAATTTTTAATGAATTTATTTGATGAAGGAGCTAGTGTTGTATTACCACAGTTACTGTTAGCACACAAAGAGGTGGTTTGCACAACTCCTCCCACAATAGAAGAGAGGCAGAGACACTTCTGAGACTCATCTCGGCTCCAAAACACTTACTTGTCCCTTCCTTAATCTTAACATTAAACTTCATTTTGTGCTAATGACTAAGTTATAAATCAGTTAAATAAAGTTTTGTAATGTACAACAGTGAAAACAGACTGTTAAGAATTTGAATGTTTTGGAAACAAACTACACCAGAGACAATCGTTTATCAAATCTACCACATCCACTAACTTTTTAGATTGTAATGTATCCAAACAATCCTAAAATACCTGAAATCATTTAGCTGCAGTCAATATAAGAATAATAGTTCCTTAAACTAAGAGTTTAAATGTAACATTTTTTCATTTTCTTTCACTTCATCTTACAATAAGTTTGCACCATCCACTCTGCAACATTTGGATTTTGAAAGAAATCATAACTTATGTCTACTCAAAATATCCTAATGAACTGAAAATGCAGTATCTATGCACTACCTGATACTTTAAAAAAAAAAAAAAGCCACAAATGTAATACTGTATCCTGTTATAAAAACAAGATTCTGTGAAAAACTTAAAAATACTGATCTTCTGTCATCCTGTTATCATGAAAGATAGCCATCTTAAAAAAATCTCAGAGAAAGGTACTGCCTTGTGAAACCAAAGATTGCTGCAAGTTTCTGAATTTTTCAGATTCACTTGAGGTGTTACAAAGCTTAAAGAAAAAAGAAGGGGAGGAGGAATTGTGACTACACTAATTTAGGCAGGAAATTTTCAATTTTGTTAACTTGGTTTATGTTGTAACATTGACATCTTCCACTTAATTTCATATTCTATAAAATTTGTGTAATAGAAAGAAAAAAAAAAACACGACTATTAAGTTTGGAAAGAATAAATAAGGCACGGAAGAAGCTAACGTGAATCTTGAATACAATGGAAAGCAAACTTTTTAGTCTGCAGACTTGTGCACAAAGATTCAAATATGTATACAACGTACTGGAGAGAGAAGGGGTGGGGGAAAGAAAATGTTCTGTGCTTTTAAAATTAGCTAATCTCCTGAGGAGCTGGAAAACACGGCTTCCCAGAGGTTAACCCTTTGCTTGCCTATTCTAGAGGACAGGAAAACACCGCTGAAAACGGGAGGGGTTAAGCATCAAAGCAATCGTTGGTTACCTTTAAAACTCTTTGCTTCCTCCTCTGAGGCCTTTTGTTTTCAGATAGAACCTAAAAAAACATCAAATCGCAGAATAAGTGGTGGTCACAAAGGCAGGCGGGCGCCTCCAGCTCTCCTGCCCTGAGCGCGCACCCGTGCCGCCGAGTCCCCGGAGCGCTCGAGGCGCGGCGCGCGCGCGC
>VWPW01026753.1:90138-103404 GCA_013389825.1 Crypturellus undulatus
ACACGGCCCGCGGGCGGGGGCGCGCGCGCGAGCACGGCGGCAGCCGCACCTGCACCTGCCCGCGCAGGTGCCGCCGCTGCAAGGGGAAACGCGGCTCGGCTCCCGTGCAGCTGCCCACACGGAGAGCACCGCTCCTGCCACCTGCGTGCCCGCGGATCGCAACGCCAGCAAAACCGCAGCTCTCCGAGCGCTGAGCCCGACCGAGAGGCAGCAGCTTCATCCCGGCACGACAAACCTGCTCGCCAGCATGAGACCACCCAACAGAGCAGCTCCTCCGACCTGTTACTCGTCACCCAGACATTCAGTGACACACTCCCCCGTGGTGCCCTCATGCCACAGCTGGGCTACGTATCCAGGCACTGTACAGGTCAACAGAAAGCAGCTCTTCAGCTTTGCACCTACAAACTGCATTTTTAAGCCATTTTCTACTATTAAATTCTCAGTGCAAGTTAGCTAAGCTGTGCAAATACACAGATTTGAATGCACAGCTAATTCTCTGCCACATCAACTAAATGAGAAAACTCTTGCCTTTTTTTTTGGTTGACTGATGCCCAATATTTAATACTCCATATTTAAACTCTTGATCTTGATACAGAGATAATATGATTTAGGCCCAGGTAAAATAAAAATATTTACTGTTAATACTTCCCTAAAACACACATTTATGAAGGATTTCAGCCATCAGAACAATAAAAGAGGTGCCTACACTCGGTGATCTATTTCCTCTTTGCAGCTTTGGCTATCTAAATTGTTTCACAGCCCAGGAGAGAGAGAAAAAAACCCACCACCCACCCTATTTTATTTGCTTGGAAAAAATAAAGCCCAAACCTGTTCAGCACCCTCATTGAGGTCCTAGTGTGCAGCTGGATAGGCACGGAGCTGCAGTTCAAAGCACCACCAAAGTTGCAACAAAAGTTACCAAACAGTACTTAATTATTATGATGAAAGAAAGGAAGTGCTGAGATTTCCCCCTTCAAATGAGAGAAAATGTCTCTGTAGAAGCCATAGGAACCTGGTTCAGGGACTTAGGAGTAGGTTCAATAAGAAGACAACTTTCAAACACAAACTCTGAAACTAACTAGACCTCAATCCAGCCCACTACCCTTTAATTTAAACCTTAATATACTCCACACCCAATGTCACCAAGAATGCTGAGGTGTAAGAATTACTTTACACACATGCTCTCTGCCAAAGTGACTAAACCACACTACTCCCACGAGCCTTGCCTCCACAGGATATTTCATTCATATTATATATATATATATAGAATGAGATGAGCAGAGGCGAGCTCTCTATATATGTGTATATATTTATTTATACACACACAGTTTTGCTCATCTTTGCTGCACGTGGTAGCAAACTTCACCAGCTTACACACTACCCCCTGCAAAACTCTCTAGTATCATATGTCAGAGCAGCAACTTTGTGCACACTTATGTTAAAATTTATCAGGCTTCAATATTTCTGTTGCAAAATACCACAGAAAGTCTAAATAACTTGATTATAACCAAGTCTGGCTGGAAAACAAAAATTCCATTTTACTCTATTTTTTGAGATTTCAACAATTGGTCGGACTCCAAAGCAGAGTAGGGCTTTCCAAAATTCAACCAGACACAGACAGTAAGTGGAAGACTGAGGTTTGAGCTTTCCCAAGAGGAGTTTGATCAGAACAGATAAGATCTCTGAAAGCTTTCTGTTAAATGACTATTTTCCATTCAAAAACTGGTTTATTGAAACTGGTTATTGAAAAGTTCCTAACCAACTCTAATTATAGTATCCTTTTAAACACGCCTGGGTTTCAGGCAGCATGTTCAAAACCCACAATTAAGCAAGTCTTATTGTTACTTAATATTTCTATGTTACTCTGATTGCAACTGTTAAATAAGATGCTTTAGCACACTTGGGTAAACCCAGCGAACCTACACTCGGTGCCCCGACTTTTTTTGCCAAGCTTGCTCACTTTAGCTCCTGCTAATTGTCCCTAGGTCTGTCATGAAACACCAACTCAAGTGCATGCTGCTCACCTCTAAGCAAGATACTCCATGGTGAAGATGCAACCCCTAAGGAGAGTGAAAGCAGGGCCGGAGATGGGGGCAGAGCAGCAGGGTCCGACGCAGCGGGGTGGCCTGAGGAAGCAGCGGGTAGGAGAGGGGCAGTTCCTCTCCTTACTCTCACTTTCTGCCCGCGAGGCAGCCTGGCGCTCAACCCAAAATGCCAGGCAGGCAGCCCGGGCCCTGCTGAACCACTTGCCACCAACCAGGGAGGTGAGTGCTCTCTACGAGACCCTGTCACCTGAACCTCCAGGGTGGCGAGGTGCTCTCCAAAATGCCCCAAACGCAGGCTGCAGGGCAGGCGAGTGGTGAGCTCACCATACAGAAAGGCACCTTCTGAGATCAGGGCTCCTGGCAAGGAGCAGTTTCATAGTGGCTCTAAAAAAGCACCATGTGTTGGAGCCTTTTGGGTGGCACGTTATGAAACTCTGCTCACCTCGGGAGCAAGCGGGGCTGCGCAGCTTGGCACCCGCGCAGGCCACGGCTACGCCCAGCAGCCCCGGCCAGCTGGGAGCCGCACAAGAGCCGCAGCCGGAGCACAGCGCGCCACGAAGCGCAAGCACCAGGCACCACAGGCAGCTCGTGTTATACCCTGTCAGGGCTGCAGGCGCTCAGGAGACAGAATTTTTATCCTGAGGGCATGCTGTTCTATCTGCAAAACCTGTCTGCTCAAAACTGAAATCACTTCCTTACAAAAACGGTAATCAAATAAATTATGGTCTGCCTCCCCTATCTAATGCTGCTTTTGAAATCTCATGAATCCTACCCTGCATTGCAGCAGATCCAGACAACCCAGACATACCTGATGACTCAGGAGCAACAAAATAGACCATTTCTGGAAATCAATAGGTTTTTTGCTAAAAAATAGCTGTGAAATAGCCTTCAGTAACTAATATATAATTTCAGAAAGCAGCCTCAGAAAGACAAGACAAAATAAAGTTTCACATTCATGTACATATGTGAACCTGTCAAGAAAACTTTTTACTGTAAAGTGTTCCTCTGTTACTCAATGGAAGATGGTAATTGAATTCAAAACCTTTTTGCTCTTCTTTTCAAAGCTTACTTGCACATTTTACTTACTGTGCTACTCCTTTAAAAAAAAAAAAAAAAAACAGTAAGCCTATATTTTCCCCATATATACATCAGGATTCCTTCTTAACTTTACCAAGCTCTAACAAAACAGCCATGACACGAACCCTTCAGGAAGGAGAGTACTCCATAAAACCATGTTGCTATACCCAAAGGTCTACGAACTACAACCCTTCTAGATGCTTTATCCAGACCTTCATAATGTCACATCACTGCAAAAGCCATTATATTCAGCAAGGTCTGTACCGCCAAGGGTTTATGTGGAGGTTATTTTTAAGCAATATTTTTAAGTCCAATATAGTTCTCAAATCTTTATCTGGATTATGTGTGAATTAATGAAAATAACAGTAACGTAACTCCAAACCAGCTCCAAACGTGCAACCGATACTCTCTTAGGGTTGAATGCTTGGGCACACATGTGTCTGAACATACACTTCAAACTACATTTACGGATACTACCAACGAGGCCTTGCTCTAAAAGTAAAACCATGCTTTTTTAAATTTAAATACCACGGTGTTTTTTAAATAACCTTATGTATGGACTGCCAACTCCTGTACTAACTATTCAGAGCCTTTCAACATACAAAGTTCACATACATTGTGAGTGTTGTATGGCTGAGTTAAAAAGAGGTAAACATCCTTTAAGGCAAAACATCATGCTCACATAGAGAAATGTCTATCCCCTACATCCTCCTCCCAGTGAATTACCTCCAGAAATGCTTACATTCCACTAACGTGAGAGATGAAGGATGCTTTCAAACAAGAAATGTATGGAAGCCAACCTAATTTCTCATAATAATTATGTTCACTTTCTATACCATGGACAGAGACCTGCATTTTTTTCCCCCGTTGCCTTCTGTAACAAGTTACTGTCACAGAGGACCCAACGACTGCAGTCTAAACCAAGCAGTTTTGGAAAACACCGCAGAAGATACCTTTGGGACAGAGCAACACAGTGTGTGTTACCCAAGCCCAATCCCTCCCCGTATCTCAGCATCTTTAGTGAGCACTCATATCTACATCATAGACATGCTCTTTTCCTCTTGCATTTTCTCAGAACAGTTCCTAAGGAGTACAAATGAGACGAAGACTTATTTTTTGTTTGTTTGTTTTAGATATCAGAAAAGGTACCAGGTTTCATTCAAATATAGTTTCATAAGAAAACACCTGACACGAACATCAGGAATACTGTTTCCTCCATTTAACACTGAAGCTTAAGATGAAACTTAATGAGAAATGAAGCAGGCCACTGGTGCAGCTCCAAGGGATTGTACAAAATGTGATCATTTTTATAAAACAAAAGCACACATGAGAAAGCTGCCACTGAAAGGAACATAAGCAGGGAATCTCTCATAAAGGAAGCAAAAGGAAAGAGGTGAAGGGGCAAAGCTAATTTGCAAGGAGAAGGTCAGCCTGAGAAAAAAGTATGTTTAGTCTGGAAAACAAAGGTTGACAGAAAAGCTGCAGTGTTTCCTTTCACTGACCCTGCCAAAGTCCTTCTGCACGGCTTTTAACTCACTTCCTACCTCCACTCCACCAATTCTCTTTCACAAGCGTCTTCAGATCCACTGGTTATATATAAGGAAGGACATACTGTTGCTACTAACTACGCCATCCTCTTGCTGTAAATGCCAGCATCAGCCTCTGTCACCTTTACTGCTTTATTATGCATCTTCGAGTCACATTTTAATTGCCTCTTCCTTCACTTTTATTTTTTTGAAGAGTATTTAAGTGCTGTAAAGGTGAAACAATCTGAATGAACTTTGGGCCAAGCTGTTTAAACCTATTCCCTCAAGCATTATAATTTAAAATATACTTCCCCCATATATATACACGACCTCATCCCTTCACTAAAGGTTATAAATGTAATTTCACCAAATTTGTATCATCACAATCTTTCCTCATTCCTTCATGATCCCAATGACTTTTTTTTGGCTAGTATGTTAGCATTTGGAACAAAGAGTTAAAGCCACTCCAGGTTTTAAGCATTTACACAGCCAAAAGAACACCACCACTAGCACACCTTAATCTGTATTTGTATAGATAACTTGAGAAAGTTATTACTCACTGTGTTACTGAATACTGTACCCAACAGTAACCATAAGATGCCTAAAACCCCATGATAACCACCATTTCCCTTCACAGTGTTTTTCTATGTACCTCAAGCTCCAGAAGCCTGACTTAACTTACAACTTTTCTGGCTTACCTCAACAGGTAGCGTTATTGGTGGTGGTGGTGGCTTTTTCAGTTCTTCGCATTTTCTCTTTTTACATATCCGGTGGCTAGTTTTGCGTTTCCTGCAACAGCTGCATTCTTCACAATTTGTTTTCCGCAGACAAGGCTCACAGACTCCACAACGCCTTCGTTTCTTTTTTTCTAGCGTAGGGAACAAAGATGAATACGGAACGGGGTAATCACGAGCTGGCTTTTTAAGAGAGGATGGCCCGGAGGTCTCTGCTGCTTCAATGCTGTCACTCACGCTGTCCTGAACCACATTCAAGTTTATTCCAACGTTTTCCAGCTGTGATGAATAATCGTTATGCTGCAGTCTTGAGTCAGCTGGCAAATCTACATTTATGGCTTTTTCAGAGGCAAGAACAGAGATTTCTGTGCTTGAAGGCAACACTGAAACAAAACCTTCAGAGAACTGTCCAGAGCTTTCACTGAAGATTTTATCCACTGTGTTTTTTTCCTCATCAGATGAAGTGGGGACATAACCTGAATTCAAAATTGAAGTTTCTGCATCTATACACTTAACAAGCTGTTCAATTTCCTCCACTTCAATATTGTTTAAAGAGGTATTGGAAGCTGATTCACATACTGAAAATACGTTTTTTGTGTCAGATTCTGAATTCTCCCTTGCACAGCTCTGATCAGAATCTGAGTTAAGTTCTTTGTGAACAGGTACAAAATCCATAACCAGTTTTAAGTGAGATTCTGTAAATGAACTTGAGCCTTCAAAATGCAAAAGTGAATTTGATTCAGCGGTAGCAACTGAGTTGGAATGTGAAACAGGTTCTTCATTCACAGACTCTAAATCCCAGTCTGCCTTTAAGCAGGATTCTGCAAGTGAGCTTGAATCTTCTAAATGTTCTTGTGAGTCAAGCTCAGAGGTAAACATAGATGTAGAATTCATATCATGTTCTTTATTAGGTAGCACCAGATCCAACTCTGTCTGCACTTGGGATTCAGCAGGTGGACCCAACTCTTCTAATGGTACTGCTGAACTGAGGTCTGAGGTATTGACAGAGTTGGACTTGAAATCAGGTTCATTACTGTTAGGCACCAGATCAAAGGGAGTCTGTAAAAGTACCTTTGAGTTTGATTCAGAGGTGATTGTAGAATCAGAAGGAGAAGATGGAAGCACAAGCACAGCATTTTCAACAAATGCTTCGACTGAACTACCCGTATTGAGATGGCTGTGTGTCTGCTCACAAGGCAGCTCTTCTTGCTTACACTCCACCTCTGATGCTTCTTCTGGATTGTAATCAGCTACCCCACTGTTTGGAATGGAGTCGTTTGTTTCAGGTATTTCTTTGTCTTCACTATCACTTTTGGTGGCAGGCTCTTTGTCTGCACAGCATGGCAAATCCTCTCCAGGAAGAGGAGCTAATTCATTTTGTGCTAAATCTTGTTTCAAAATGCTTTCGCCTGCCTCAACACTTTTTTCTTCTACTACTGCCAGAGCTTCTTGTTCTTGTTTTTCCTTTGTTTCTAGTTTTTTCTGTGCTGCAGTTTTCCTGGGTTTTGCAATTGGAGTTTGGATCCATCTACGGGTGAATGTTCTGTTACGGAGAGACATTGTAAAGCCATTGATGTTGAAAGCCTCCTGGCTATGAAAAAGAATATTGTCAGCTTTCTCCAAACTCACCCAGGATGCCCCAGACAAGGTTCTGGTTATACTGCTCCTGAGAAGTCTACCTGATGAGCTCATGATTGGTTTCTTTTCTTGCTGTTTTTTCTTAACATCTTTTTCTTGGGCTGTCTTTTTGCACTTTCCAGAAGTAACAGCTCTTGTGGAAGTCTTTGTGGCTTTTTTCCTCACTTGACTAGATTTCTTTTTGCCTTGGTTAGTTTTCCTTTTGCCCAACTCTTCCTTTTTGACTAATCTGGAAGGCCTTGCGTGGTGAGCCATGGCTGTTTAGTAGTAGAAACGTTAAGAGGGGCGATGGAAAAATATCATGAGCTCTTGAGAGAACTTTTCAATACAAAACTGCACACGCCCATTGCTGCTCTCTGTACTGGCACATAGTTAACTCTGAAAAAAAAAGAGAAAAAAGTATAAAATAACATTAGTATAATTCTAATAAGCCAAGAAAGCATTATTAAGCTGACCATTTTAAAATAATAAAGGTACACAGGTATAGGTGGAAATATGGTATAGATGGAAATATTTGTATTAAACATGAGATTTAAGTAACACAGAAGCTTTGAAAATACTAGTAATAGATTACAAAAATCAAAAACTTGCCCAAATGTTTCTAACACACATGAAAACATGAACAAAACTCAAATGATCAGGCAATATCTTGTTTATTTTTAAAATAATTCTAAGAAGCTTAATTTTTTTTCAGTCTTATTAAGAGCTCATAATTCCACCTCACTAAGAGTGGACACACTATGAAACATAAACACCTATTATCACGACCTCACAGGAAAGGGAGTAAAGCTGAGTTTATCTAGCATACATGTGCATTCATACACTTTCATGAGAGAGTCTTACTCTTTTGCCATCGCAGGCAAGAAAGCAGTAACTAGCTCCAGGAAGGTGGCTAATTCCCAGCGCTGCTCAGAGAAGAACCAGAGCATATAAGAATAGCTCTTCCAAGTGTTACCGACTGGTTATGTATCAGCATAACACAATATACCACAAGCTTTGCTCCTGTTCTCCCTGGCTACACCAAACAAAGCTACTATGAAAGCAACTGTCTTTGCTCCATCATTACGGTTACCATCATACTTGGCTTCAACAAAACACTACAAAGTTTGTCATATGTATTTGTCCTCAGATATGGCTGCAAGGCATAAGTCTTCAAATTTCCCAAACACAACCTGTGCATCTCAAGAGGAAACAGTGGATACTCTTCTTGCTCCTAAGTAATTTCTTTCAAAGTAGGTGGCATTCTTTACATATAAAGCAACTCTATTAGGTACATAGTTTCTTTATGCAGGCTTTTAAGTACCTATGGAAAGCCTTTAAAGCTTTCCTTTTCCATTGGAATAGATCAGATGGGGAGATAAGAGGCACCATAAAAATGGGAGCTGACCAACCCAGAGCAATATTGTAGTCTGAGACAGGAAGATGCCTTCCCTTCCACATCATTCTGGTGAAATCCTTACATCTGAAGTCATTCACCTTCTGGTTTCTTATACCCCACTGCTGGAAGCAGGGGAAAAAGAGGAGGAGAAGGAAGAAGAAGGAAGAGGACACTGGCTTTGAGAGGAAGTAGAAAAGGCAAAAAGCTGCTGGGGTCCAGGCAACATCACTTCAGACGGCTGGTAAGCCAGAGCACATGCTCCTTCCCATGACCTCAACCCCATCCCGAAGCCAACAGAGGGATCTTACAGAGGCAGCAGGTAGAGCTGCTCTGGTCTCTGGCAGGCAGAGCAGAGGAAAAGGCACAGAGCACACTAAGAGCAGCCCTGCGAGCAGAGCGGAGCTGAGCACACTTCCGGACCGCAGAAAGACGTCTCTAGCACGAGCGGCACTAACAGCTTAGGACCATCCGCACTGAACAGCGCAGCGCGGCGCCCAGATAAGCTCAGCCGGTGTCCGCTGCGCTGGGCTGGCACGGCGAACACGGCGCTTGGTGCAAGCACAGCGGCAGCTCGTGCAGGCCGAGGGGTGGTGGAGAGCAGCAGGGCTAGGGAAAGCCCAATCTGCACTTCGGACACAGCCACGGCCCTAAAGTTGCCTGCCACTCCACTGCTGTGTTTTAGTAGCACAGGACAGCCAAGGCTAACAACAACTTCCCAGACCCTTTTAGACTCTCATTTAAAGCCATCTTGCAGCCCAGTTCTTTTTTTTAATTCAACAACAGTAAGCTGACGCAGCTTGTGTACTACAATATACAAACGAAACACCTCATCTAAATGTGCTCTAATTATTTTGCACCATCTATTCATTAAGCTAACATTATTACTGAGGCAGCAATACTCAAACAAATACCATTTAAAGACAGCAGTATTATAGAAGAGAAGGCTGAACAGGCTTCTACTGTCACTTCAGAAAATAATGTCAATTACACACCCGATAAACAAACTAGCAACATCCTTGCTCCATCACAGCAAAACAGCCAACCTGCTGAGACTCAGTATACATATATCACTGATTGGGCATAACAGTTCAAAGGCCATGGAAAGGAAAGACCTGAACGGCTCCCACAAGAATAAAACCTAGACCAGACACTGAGATAGCAAAGTAAATACACTGTTGAAATTAAGATAATTTGATTACTTTCCTCCTACTGCTCTTCTCTGGTTTGGAGAGGGAAGACTTTACCACTACTGCTCATTTTGTTACCTAAGCATGAAGGAGCATGTCAGAATCATGCCAGCAACTCCACAAAATACCTGCCTGCAGCTTGCAAAAAGCTGCCCAAGTTTCTTGCAGTTTTGATAAGAGTGGGCCCTTCATTCCACAGAATAGCCTGGAGGCCTGTAAAACCAGTTGCAAACAAGCAGCAAGCAGCATATCTGCAGCCATTAGTGGCCAGGGCTACATAACAGTAGTAGGAGAGGAAATGCGAGTTACTCCCAGAGACTCCAGCCAGTGAAGCAAGCAAGAAAGAAACCAAACAAGGCGGGCCAGGCAACATGGGAATGTGCCTATGAGGAGGGGACCCAAAAAGATGAGATAAAGTTTCTCCTCTTTATCAACCTTGAAACAGAAGCAGTATGATGAGAGAAAACAGGAGATCAGTAGAAATAGTGACTGGATTTTTGAAGATACCGAATAGCTATGAGGGCTTTTTTTTATTATTATTTTCTACACAAAAGTTGCCATTGCTCAGGTTGAAAAGTAGGAATCCGGATTTTTAATCGTTTATAATTTAATCTTGTAAATGGTAATGCTTTATTTTTTCTGTCATTTTTACTATATGATACTAGGTCTTTACCTGCATTTAGAAGTTGCAACATGATCACTGAAGTACTAAGATCAAACCTTAAAAAAAAAAAAAAAAAAAAAGACCTGCATGGCAAAGAGGTAGAAAAGGATCAAATCCAAAGTGCCAAAGTGTTGCTTCTTTTCAGGGCCTATAATTAGAGGTTGGTTGAAGATTTCTTTGTCTACCAAGATGCTGACATTTGTAGGAGTTTGCCAGTCATTTAAACAATGTTTTAGACCAATGTTAAAGGCAGTGAGCATCTGTTGCTCAGGCACAATCCAGGGAAGACGTCAACAGCACAGCAGCTTTACCTGTTTTGTTTCAATCTCAACATGAAGAATTCATACTTTTCAAGAGAGCTGGGCAATATATCTCATAATATATCTCTTTATTTTGTCAAAACTTCGAACAAGTATAATGAGGAATTTGCCTTCAAAATAACTACAGAATTTATCCCTATATTACCAATATATCTCTGGAGAGAGAAAAAAAAATAAAAACAAAACAAAACAAAAAACCACACACCTTCTCTTATTTACTTTCATTTTCTTACACATGCACACACACATACAAAAGAGAAAATTTCTTTTAAGAATTGTTCATCAAAATTCTGTTTCATAACTAGTTCTTGTTGGAAGATGGAAAAAAGAGACTAAAAGGTGTGTTCTCATAAAATGGTGGCAGGTCTCTGATGATATCATGAGAGAGCAAGTGACCTCTGAGAAAACAGTTGCATGAGAAAAAAATCACAAAGCCAGGAATTGACTAGAATTGACTAGTTTCACTACAGTTAGATACACTAATTAAATACAATTAATTTCTGTGTTTAGGTATCTTTTTAAAAAAAGACCTGCTGGGTGGGGAAACAGGACCTGGAAGCTTTCATAAAAGCCACTTAAAAATAACATATAGACTACATTTAGATTTAGGATCTGTCATAACATCTCAACAGTCTTTAATTGTAAAGTATTCTGTCTTCCAGTAGTAAAAACTCTAAAGAAAGATGCAAGGGAAGCCACAGGGTACAGAAATTAGAAAGTCCTGTCTTTACACCAGCTACAAAACCACATATAAAGATATACCTTTTCAGTCTTTTTAGAATTACATTATAACATTTGAATATTCTTCTCAGTTTTATCAATGCCAACCTATTTTTTTTTGCTAGCTAATTTTGTTAAACTCCCTTTCTGCTTTCAGTCACCATCAGGCAGCCCCACCAAACTCACTTTGTAGTGCAGTGGGTTTCTATAATCTCGCACTGTTCAAGAGGACTGTTTTCTATTTTACTATGTACGTGCTTTCTATTTTACTTTCCAGGAACAGGGCTCAAGGTAAGCAAGCACATTTTACTCACTTGTCTTAAATCTGGATTTACAGCAATAGCTTGGAATAAATGAAAGTCTGGGACAGACACTGCAGAACGCCAACTAGCTTCTCACAAATGTTCACTCAAAGCATATTCCTAGATGCCTAGTCCCCCACTAGTCCCCTCTAATTCTGTACTGATGCTATTTTAAACCTTGCTTTTCTTTCTAACAATACTTGACCCCATTGTCTGAGGACTTTACCTTCTTAACAAGCAACAACAACAAAAGTAACTAAATCACCTTATCTCAGACTCAATTAAATGAAGGGGGAGGTGGAGAGAAAAACCTTCAGGCAAAGATTAAGCCTGGAAAATTTCAGCCTGAAAGGTGTTTTGAAATGTAAGCAACTGAAAACACAAAGCAGGATGAAAATGCTTAGGCCAGTTTTAACAACCAGGGGTAGCATGCCAACCATGCTAAAACACCAGCAGCAGGGATTCTGAATTATTAAAGCTTGAAAACTCAGGTCTTACAGAAACCATCATTATCAGAGTTATTTGGTACATCTCACCATGAATTCTCCCCTGATTACCTGCCTCACCTGACTGAGCCCATTCTTGTTGACTCCACAATCTCCTAAGAGGGCTAAGCCTCATCCTGAGAACAAACAACCACTACGCTTGCGATGCTAGAGAAACTGCTTCTGAAAAGCACAAACAAGTCTTTTCTGTTACAGCCAGGGACAACCTGTCCAATTTTGCCCCGATTAAGAAAACACTATTTATACTCCTAGTTCACACTGATGGACATGAATGAGGTGATAGCCTTAGAAAGAGCCCCAAGCATAGTTGGTTAGAATTACTATTTGGAATACTTCATTATTATTTTTGCACATTTCTCCACTGGCTTTAAAATTTAAAGGCATATTAAAAGATGCCATGTGCTTTGCCATGTGTCCTACCTCTGATGCCAGTGGAAGTGGACAAAGGTGCACTTGCATTGTTAGATCAGTGCTCCTGGAACCAGAGCTCTCCAGGCAGCTCCACGGCTGGAGCGATTGCAGGGCTGATGCACACGCGTGCACACTGACATCAGTGTACTCGCAGCCCGTTCTCGGTGCCCCTTTGCATCCTTCCGTCTCCCCCTCAAAGGGGGAGCATCTCACCTCGCTGGGCAGCTGTGTTGTAGGCCGACATTCGAGTCATGTGGCCCCTACTGCTCTTTAAATACTGCTGCGGTGCCCAAGAGGCTGGGTGCACTGCTAGGTCAGATCCCTTTGCACGCCCCGCGCTCCTTGGCCTCGCAGCCTGTACCTGTGCACACCAATTGCTCCTGCCCCTCAGCAGGCCCTTGCTCCCTGCCCGCCCCGCTGGGCTAACAGCGTCTCCTTCCTGCGCAGCCTCTGGAGCCGCGTGCGGGCCGAGCACAAGCGCCCAGGCTGCGGGGGCCGCAGGGAGGGGGCAGCGCCGGTGCCCGCAGCGGGGAGGCAGCGGCTTGGCCTCGCAGCCTGTACCTGTGCACACCAATTGCTCCTGCCCCTCAGCAGGCCCTTGCTCCCTGCCCGCCCCGCTGGGCTAACAGCGTCTCCTTCCTGCGCAGCCTCTGGAGCCGCGTGCGGGCCGAGCACAAGCGCCCAGGCTGCGGGGGCCGCAGGGAGGGGGCAGCGCCGGTGCCCGCAGCGGGGAGGCAGCGGTGCCTCGTGGCCCGGCC
>VWPW01026753.1:110603-142815 GCA_013389825.1 Crypturellus undulatus
GCCCGGCGCCGCGCTGCCCGCGGGCGCGGCGCGCCGCGACTTCTACTGGCTGCGCTCCTTCCTGGCCGGAGGTGGGTGCCCGCCGCCCGGCCCCGGTACCGGTACCGATGCGGGCCGGCACGTTGCTGCGGGGCGCGCCGCCAGCACCAGCCTCGCGGGGGAAAGGAGGAAGCGAGGTGGGGAAAGACAGGCGGCTCTTTGGGAAACTTCGCTGTCACTGCGGCGGCCGAGGCGGTCTCGGTTTTGTAATCGTGTAAATGTCGTTCAGAGCGCCTTTCGTTAAGGCTTTTAGGGTCCGGTACTAAACTCCGAATATCAGCTATAACTGCTCATTATTAGTTATATTGATGTTGCTAAATGAGTTTCTTCACACCTATCTCACCTAAAAGTGTATTAGAATATTCCTTTATTTATCTGTCGGCCTTTAAGAGTTTTTCCGTTTTTATTCTTGGAAAGGCATTGCAGGGTGCTGTGCCAAAACAACTATTGCACCCCTGGATCGAGTCAAGATTTTGCTGCAAGCTCATAACCACCATTACAAACACCTAGGTAAGATGGCTGCTGTATACATAACTTTGGTTTTGAAATGTCATGTTTGTGATTTAGGGTTGTTGGTTTGCTCAGCAAAGGGACTGGACAGAGAAAGGTCCTGATGAGGCAGAAGGTTGGTTTTCTGGCTGGCCGGTGCACTGGGCTCTGTGCCATGCTTTGTGAGCGTAAAAACACAAAACAAAAACCACCCTGCATAAAATGTGTCAAGCCTGTGCCAGTACATTCCAGTACTGATGGGTCAGAAGTGGAGATGTCGGAATAACCCTCAGTAAAGCATAAGAGCTGGGACTTGACCCCCTCTTACTGAAGTCAGCACCTTGGTAATCACAGGCTTGAGTCTTGGGTCGTTTATATGAAAGCCCTCGTGCCGGTCGCTCTGTTCCTGCCTGGATTGCTGTTTTACTGTCTGTGTTACTGCTGTGCTCGTGCCAGTTTCCAGCAGTTGTGGCAATCCAGAGGTGGTAGCCCTCCCGGAGGGGCTGGCGGTCGCGAGACCAGTGGCGGCTGAGCTCTGGGCAGCTCGACGTGCGCTCGGGTTCACAGACAGCAGCGTGATTGATATGAATTGACAATAAAGGTGAATTTGTGCTCAGTGTAAGGTGCAGGTGAGCTGTGTTTGGCCCCGGCGTGGATCATGTCATGGTGAGAAAATAAGCTCTTAAGTGACAGTGTATTCTGAAGCATTTCCTGTGTGATTGTCATAGCGCCGCCTTGTGCGTAATATTTGAAATACTTTATGTCACATTTTAAAAACATGTCACCATTTATGTTCAGAAGTTCAAGTGAATTACAGGTCTCAAAAGCGTTATTTTGCCTTGATTATCTTTCAGAGATTTTAATTTAGAAATATGAGATTTTTAAACTCAGAAATCGAAGATCATTTATAAACTGATTGAGGGTGTAGAATTAAATCTTAAAGCAAAATTCAGGTGATATATATTCATGTTGTCCCAAAAAAGAGAAACACAAAATACCTGGCAACTTAGTACCACACTGAACTAAGTATGTATTCAAATCTTATGCTCTAGCAGTTGGAGGCTGAAATAATAGTTCTGACACTTTAAATCCCTGTTTTTTGTTTGCCGTGCATTGTGCTGTAATTGACAAAGAATTACATTCTCCTTTGTTTAAGGTGTGAGATGTATGATTCTGATTATGAGAAATTAGTCTGACTTGAAGAGATATTTCTGTTAGGTGTAGACAAAAAGAAGATTTTATAGTTGGTGTATGTATAAGTCAGAGGCACAATAACAGTTTGGCTCATCAGAGTCCTCTCAGGGTACTCTTGCCCTTGCTCTGTAGATTTCCTGACACATGGATCTCAGACCAGGTATTCTAAGAAATAAAAAATACCTTTTCAGATTCAGCTCTTATTATCATTAATTAAATAGTTGCATTTGACTGTGGAAACTATTTAAGTGTTTTAATTAAAGAGCTGTGATACACTATTTCACAAAAAAGGGGGGTTGAGAATTTGATAACTGCTCTTATAATGTGTTTGTAATAAGGCCAGAGATTTTGCCCCAACTTCGTATGCTTTTACACTGTTTTCCACCTGTTAAAATGGAATAGTGTTGTTTCTTCTTGCGACACATCTCTGCAATAGAGCGTAAGGTCATAAATAATGAGAGTCTCAAATGTATTTACTTTATATTAATGGTGCCATTTAACCTCTAATTGAGCATGTGGCAATAATAGATTGTTTGCTGTAATTCTAAATTAAAAAATAAAAAAACGTAATTGCCTGGAATGCAAGTCAGTGAGTTCTCTTCCTTCTGTGGCTAATGTGAACGTCTGTGGATGGGTAGTATCATCTGTGGTAGGTCTCCTTATGCTCATGAAATACGTGAACTCATAAGAAGCTTCAAGAATTTTCAAGGTGAGAAAGCAGATAACCTTAAACCTCTGGTTTAAGGTTATCTCTGGTATATATTTGTGCTCTGGAAGTAGAATTCTCCAGCCTCCATAGTTATGCAAGCAGTGTGGTCAGGCCTCAAGTTCTTTACCTACTGTCTTACTGTCAGTAATGCTTGATTTTTATTGTGACTGTTAATATCTCTTTTTGTATTGCTGACAGGAGTATTTTCTACTTTGCGTGCCGTCCCAAAAAAGGAGGGTTACCTTGGGCTATATAAAGGAAACGGGGCAATGATGATTAGAATCTTTCCATATGGTGCAATTCAATTTATGGCATTTGACCAGTATAAAAAGGTAGTATAACTTTTTTTTTTTTTTCTGGCTACGATGAATTCAGGTTCTTTAAATTACCAAAGCAAACAGTGAAACTTCTGTGCCCTATTAGCTGCACTTCTTTTCCCCAAATTGCTTAATTATACCTGAATCTGTTCATTAAAAGTGTCAGGGCAATAGCGAAACTCTTTGCAGCATTGCTTAAGGAAAAAAAATTCTCATCAATTTTAGTGCTTTTGTCTTGCTTTTAAAATGTGTGTGTGTGTATATATATATATATGTGTGTGTGTGTGTATGTGTATTTTATCTGGCTAAGCATGTGCTTCCTGTATTAAACAAGGTATTGCGGAACCTGCTGCTAGTCATTCCCCTAAAAAGGGAGCTCTGTGTTTGTAAATGGAGTAGGAATAAAATGTAACATCTTTACTGTATTGAGATTCTTATGACTTGACAGTTGGAATGACTTAAGCCTCAAAGTCTGGATTTATGACCATCATATTTAATTTATCAAATGATTGTGTCACCTTGTAGATAATAATGATGTGCATATTTCAAAGTCTTCTTCATTCTGTTCTCATGCATTTACTTTCAAGTAAATTCAAAATAAATCCCTGAAAAATCTTTTGGGGGTCAGATGTTAGCCTGCCCATGTTTTCAAGCATTGCTTATACAAGATCAAAAATATAATCTTACTTTTAGCCCTGAGGAATTTGTTGCCGGAAAGGTCAAATTTGGTTTCCATTGAAGTAAATTACCTGGTATTTACTGAACACAGTGGGATTCAATTTGCAATCCTTTCTAGAAGAGCAAGTTTCAGAAGAAATGATCTTCCTTGTTCTTAAAACTTCTCAGTTATTTGCTTTAAGTCTGGAACTTCTAATTTCTTTCCAGGACTTGGAAGTTTATCAAATATCCAATAGTCTGGTGAATGATTTCTTGCTTTTTTTTTTTTTTTTTATCTGGCTAAGCATGTGCTTCTGAAGATATCTTTGTAGGAATAAGTTTCATAAGTTTCTCAGTTTCAAACAAGCCACTTTTCAACTTTGTTCGGTGTCCTTTGCTCTCTCATGCAAGGATAGCATTCAGTTTGCCTTGTTTGACGCACATTAAAGATAACTAAATAAATAATTAATCTGTCTTCTTAAGTAAATAGTACTAATACTTTCAGTTGGTCATTCTGTCTTGTTAATAGCCATTGTAGTACTGTAGTATTGCTAATAAGAAATTGCTGATAAGAAATTTTCAGAAAATTCTTTTGTCAGTAATTAGGTGTACTGTTCTGAAATTTGCAGTGTTGTAAACTTCTTGGAAACAGCTAGGCATTAGCATCAACTTTCTAGTAAAGTGTCATATGCTTTTACTGCGTTTTATGATATATGTCTGTTGTAAATACAATAAATTGTAATGTTTGGTATTTTGTAGGTCATAAAGAAGCAACTTGGGATTTCAGGACATGTACATCAATTAATGGCTGGATCTATGGCAGGTATAGTTTTGTACTTGCATTTCAGACATTCTTTTTGCTGAAAGGCTGATGTGTTTTTTAGAAGATGATTTAATGTGTTTTCAGGTCAAACTATGCTATAAACCTATATTAAGGAAAAAATGCTAATAAATGTTTTAAAATACTGATTATTTGCTTAATGGAAAACAGTTTGTCTAAAAGTATTCATTAAAGCATATTAAATTCAAACGTTGAATTCCATGCTTTGTTGTCAAACATAATTATTACAGTGTTTTCTATGATTAAAGAAAAAAAAGAAAAATACAGGGTCATTAAAGCATAAATAAGAAAGTTTTAGCAGAATTAACTTATTAGCCTGCTTGCCATTCCAACCAAGCTAAATGAAGCCCAGAGAAATGGAGAACTGTAGCTGCTTAAATGGTGATTTCTTTGGATTTCCCTAAAATGTCTAGACTTACAACATACAAAATAAGACGGTCATGATATTCCTTAAAGCGTACATGTGAAAGTCAGTTAGTGACGTGCCAATAGAACAAACTATTTATAAACTATCTGTATAAAATATGATTATACATACCTATTTTCTTCTTACCAGTTACTCGGCCAAAAGTAGCTAAGGAAAAATAAGAGAAGTAAGTATTAGTGGACTGAGTTTTAATCAGAAGTTCTTTGTGTGTGTGTGTTTTTTTTTTTTTTTTTAAGCATTTACAACAGGCTTAATAGTGTCTAATGGCAGTCCTTATATTGTTACAACATGACTGTTAATATGTAGCCTCTTCTGAAATTTGCCATCATTTTGAGATACCTTACTGATTAAGTCTTCCACAGAGTTAGTGTCATGCAAGTAAAATTAATATATGGTGCCATCTGCAAAGCATAATTAACTGCAATACTTAGTGTGGTGCATTTAGGTACAATACAAAGGAAGTTTCTGGTGTGGAGTACACTTAAGTACATAAGCTAGACTTAAGTGTGCAGTGAAATGACTATCACAACTGTATTGATAGTACATTACTTGGAAATCTTATTGCTTGTGTCCTAGGTGATGTTAGCTGCTTTTTGAGTCCTACTTAGATAAATAATAAGAGAGAAGGATTTGTATTGAGGATAGTAAGAGGAAGGAGGCACCAAGTAGAACACAGAATTTGGAATATGATACTGAGAGTCTTTCAAATTGTAAATATGAGAAAAGAACCTCAGAGCAACTGTTAATACTTCTAGCTATAGTTCTTCTAGCTTAGTATCTTTCCAGCTCCACCAAGGGATTTTCTGCTGCTGCTTCCACATTTAAATAGTTGCAGGAGACATGAACACTGTGTTGGTGGAGAGAAGTCTTCCCAGTTTCTTGGAACCTAATATTATGCAGATGAAGATGAGCAGCCCTTTTTTCCCTTTTCCTTTTGTCCCCTCTCTGTCATCCAGCCACACAGCCATCTGGGTTCCCTTCAGTGTATGCTATTGACAGTTAAATCCTGCTTATGCTGGAGTTTCCAACATTAATGCAACAGATCTGATTCACCTTCAAAATGGTGGGAAACTTTTGAATATCTTCTGTAGCAGATAAACAGGATCAAAGGTATATCCACAGTGAAGAGAAAAGCAGTGGGGCTGGGGGAAGTGCAATGAGAGAAAAGAAAAACCTATTGTAATGCATATATTTAGGAGGCCAAGTTAAAGTTACTGTGGAAACTTTAACTCTGAATTTCCTGAGCCTTGTGTGATTCAAATTTCAGCTGTAACACCTCGTTAACAGATAAGTGCCTTATAATGTCCTTTCAGAAAAGACAGCTGGGGAAGAGGAAGAAAATCATAGATATTACTGTGGTGTAAGAAACCAAATGATCAAACAACACTTGCATGTAATATTCCTTACAGGAATTGATATTGATGATGATATTGGAAAAAAAAAGTTTGTGTTTGATTTAGGCTAATTGTGGAGAAGTTACCTAGAGCACAATAAAGAAGTTTTATATATATATGTATATATATATATATATATATATATATGTATGTATGTATAAACTCCTGTATCCAGCTGATGTGTTTGTACCCCATTCTTGCAAAAATATTTCACCCTTCTTTCTCTTGCTGTAGAAATTGTTTATTTTTTGTTATCAAACAAAGATGATGACTAAGAATGGAAGAGTAGTGGGGAAACTGGGAGACAAGACAGATGCCCAAACAGCCAGTCTCGCCAGTAACTCCCCAAGCGTGGGTAGCAATTAAAGATGCACTGATAATTCCCACTGTGCTTCATTTGCACTTAGTTTGTGTAAACCGGTATCTTTCTTTGAAGTTATCAGAGCAGGGGGTTGAGGAAATCATGACAAGTGAAAACTGATCTTTTCCTGACTTCAGTGTGCCAAAGTCATGAGTCTGCATTTGCAGGAAAAAAAAAAATCTGCTTATTAGCAGTTCTTAATAGAAAAAGTAATTCCTCCTAGGGAGGTAAATAAGAAAACAAAAAAACCCTCAGAGTATTGTCCTATTCTTTCAGATCAGACACTGAAAATTGCAGTACACGTCTCTTAGCTGGGAATAGATTTTCAATTCTGTCATGTTTAACCAGCTGTGGGAAACATTTTTGGCCCAACTCCAGTTAATTGAACTCCAGTTTAACTGGAGTTAATTGAGAAAGATTTTGCTTGTCAAGACATGGGACCAGCTTAAAGATATCTGAGCTCTGACAAACCTAATATTTAGGGAGTCAAATCAAGATTAGTGTTTTTGTAGGCTATCCCACTGGCTTTCACTGTCAAAAAGCTGCCCTCTGTTCCTCCCGGAAAAGAGACCGTTCCTTCTGAGCTCACAGGAAATCTTCATCCCTCCCAGTGTACTTTTTTCTCAGATAAACAGTAAGAAGTAAAAGCAGCGCTTTTGTCCTGTCCGAGTTGTTTCAAGAAAACATGCTTTGTGGCTAATGGCACTTTTATTGAACTGCTGATTTTATTTATTTATTTTCCCAGAAATCATGGCTAGAGGATTTTATTTTTGCCTCATCTTTTCACTCCCCTGATCCCAACTCAAAGTGCTGCTTTTGGGCTTAGTGTTGGCTACTTAGTACAGTCACCAAACTCTTGGTTTGTCTGTTTGCTAGTCTTTGTTTAGAGTTCCCAGACACTTAACAGTGCATGATTGGTAAGAGCGGGGGTAAAGCTACTCATTTTCTGAAATAGGGTGGCTATCCTGTGAATGCTGTAAATAGTTCCTCCAGCTTGTTTTTTAAAACTGCTTGAATTAACCCATTTTGCAATTTTTGCATAAGTCAGGCATTTCTGATTTCTGGATATCTCAGGAAATTGGTTAGGAAAAGGCTGCAGTACGAGAAGGAAGATTGTACTCAATAATGTAGTTCAGGGAAAACAGTCCTAAAACTGCTTTGGTACTTTGCAGCTGTTAACTTCAGAGTGCCATGGGTGAAACTGCATCAGAAATGAATTGCAGATGTCTGTTTTTAAGAGGCATAGTCCAGAACCTGAGAGGTGTTTTTCTCTTCTAAAATTAAGTTACTGGTAGGATATTCCAGAAAGCAACAATCTTTACTTGTAATTGACAGATGACCAATGTCTTTTTTTGATAGCTTTTTTGTGCTATGAATTGTTTCCCAGTTTAATCCTGGTGTTTTCTCTCTGATCATTAGGCTGATGATTTGTTTGTTTGTTTTTCTTCCAAACATAAAAGTTGCAAAGAACTTGGCTGAACTGATTTGTTCCCCCTTTTCCTTATATTCTTGGCATTTTTTTTCTAGGGTCAATGATATTCTATGAGAGAGTAAGCTCTTTTTTTAATAAACAGTTTTAACTCCCCCCCCAAATCATTTGACAATGATCCGAGTGGTTTATCTTAAAGTTTAGAAGTAGGAAAGAACTTGTTATTCAGGTAGCTACAGGAGTTCTTTATACTGGAGATTCATTTGTCATTTGTTTCCAAAATTATAAGCTGATCAACATCTAGACTGTTTTGAAGTAGCTCATAACTGGATGAATCCTAAGATATGCATCTCCTAGCAGCTTGTGAAATAGAAGTGTTGGTATAATATGAACTGCAAAAATGCAATAATTCCTCATAAGATTCTTTGGGCCTTAGCAGTATACGGGATATATTGCACAACAGTGGCTTCATATGAAGCCACATATATTTGAGTTGCCTAATCTCATTCTAATTATATATCTTTATGATTCAAATTTAAAGCATGAAATTTGACAGTCTGGGGTTTGTTCACTTAACCTCAGTACTCTTCATTAGTAGAATTTTGACTTTATCTTAAGTATCATCATAATGTATCTGGTATCTTCCAGTTCAGCAGATATATACATGTATCCACATTCAGTAATCTTGTACTTAAATTCTGACACAACTGTTTGGAATTAACCATGTAAATTTGGTGATTTGACTTTTTAGGTATGATAGATTTAGGTTTTATGGCCACAAGGCCACAATTCAAAAAAGACTGAAGCATTTGATGGGTCTTATGCTGTCGAGCCGTGAACTTAAGATGATTGCTTATAAGCCTATAAGTATTTGGAGAATCAAGGTTTAGGTATGCAGCTTCAGCATATGCTAGGTATAAACTTTGCATGCAGCTGGAGTTCCTGTGTGCTGGTTATTAGTTACTTTTTTAATGTTTTGTTAACAAAATAATTTGTATACATTGTTATATTTACTGCCACAAAAGGAAATTCTGTTTTTCAAAATAATCCTAGAACCAGATAAGGTGTTAGGTGAGTTTTGTTTGCTTGTTTTGTTTTTGTTTTTAATAAAGGTATTACAGCAGTGATTTGTACTTACCCTCTTGATATGGTTAGAGTTCGTCTGGCGTTCCAAGTAAAAGGGGAACACAAGTACATGGGAATTATCCATGCATTCAAGATGATTTACACAAAGGTATTTTTTTTTAATCTTCAGTCATATCAAAGCAAAATGTGCTCTTTAAATAATTTGCACAGCATTGAAAATAGTGACTTGATGGCAATTTCACACATGGACTTATTGTGTGTGCACTGAACTCCTTAATAAAAAATTACCTGGATGCTTTACTGTTAAGAAATAGCTCAGACTAGTAGAAGTGGGAAGTAAAGACAAACAGCAGGGAAAAAAAAAAGTAGATTTTCAAGAAAAAACTAGTAAAGACACCAAGAAATGTGGGGAGGAGGGATGTATGTAATTTAGAAACATCTCCAGGGTTTTGATGTTGGATGTAGATTTTTTTTATCTTTTTCATTTTCCCCCTCTTTTACTCCTTTGGAGCCAGGCATTCCTCCCCTCAGTTCTTCAGGCACAAGAAATTCAACTTCATTTGTAGCTTTTGGTTGCTAGATGATGCTAGTCAGATTGCTGTTGTGTGAACAGATGTAATTTTTATTTTAAAGACATTTGATATATTTCTTGCCTCAAATTTGTTTGTATTTTTCTTTCAAAGGAAGGTGGTTTTCCTGGATTCTACAAAGGTCTGATGCCAACTGTTGTAGGAATGGCTCCATATGCAGGTAAGCTAAGAGCGGAGCACGCCTATCCTTTGGAAGCTCCGTGCATTACTAAGTTTGCATAGTACTTTTGCACACTTAGGTTTCTATTTTTTCTGTTAAAATGAAGGGTTCTGTTTTACTAAGCAGAGGGGAACGCCATAAAGAAACATTTGCAATTCTTCAGTCTTACTCTAGAAACGATCAATGGGTGTTAAAGCATATCAGGAAAATCCAGTAGTTTTTTTGAGGCTTGAAGTCTCAGAAAGGAAAAGGGAGAGAACTGGTGATTCTCTTTTTGTTCTGCTCCCCATTTTTTTCCCTTTTTCCTACAAGAACATGGTCCCTCTCTCAAACAGATAAAGCTGTAAGGCACTGAATCTTCTGTAGATGGAGATTGGAGCCTCCATTTTGGCTCCATCTCCTGGTTATTTCTGTGTACGTACTTAAACTGAAGGGGTTGCTGACACGGGATGAAGGAGCATCAGAGCAGCTTACAAAACTGCCTACCTGAACTACTTTCTTTTGACAAAAAACAATAAATGTTTTACTGATTTTTTTTTTTTTTTTTGAGCTTAAGAAAGATTCTAGTAGAATTGGAAAATAACTTCTTTTTGTAAATGCAGCTTTGTGTTTGTTATGATATGTATGTCAAGAAGTTTGTTTTGTGAAAGTCTGTAAAATTTAAATTTCCTTTTAGGTTTTTCATTTTTTACCTTTGGTACCTTAAAGAGCATTGGACTTGCTCAAGCACCTAACTTACTTGGACGGCCTTCATTAGATAATCCCGATGTCTTGGTTTTGAAAACACATGTAAATCTGCTGTGTGGTGGCATAGCTGGAGCGATAGCTCAGACGATATCGTAAGTCTAGAGTGTTGCTTTTCTTTTCTGTATGGCTGTTCACTCTAATAAAACTGTTACCTGAGAGCAAGATATTTTGCAAGTCTAGTTTTAACTGAGTTAATCTGACACTAGAGCTCACTTATTTTACTGTGTTCCACATACTACATATATTAGTTAATCTTCAGAGGCTTTGAAAGTATAATTAAACAAATTCAGACAAAACCTCTACTAAAATCACTTTGAATATTCCTTGTTAAACTGCAAAATTTGTCTCATAAGGATAATTTGCAGCATTTTATTATTCCAATTTACTTTTAAAACAATATAATTTGTAAAGTCATGGAATATAAAAATAAGTGTTTAAGATTCTGTATTTGGCGTTTGTTTAGTTTTACTTTGTCTGCTCTCTGCAGTTTTGCACGGTTGCTGTTGCATTTTGGTTTTGGCCATAAAGTAAATTAATTTGGATTCATTTGGCATCATTTTTTTCACTAAATTGCTTCATTACAAATATCACAAATACCTTTTCTATTAATCCTTAAACTGATAATTTTATTCTTAATTCAACTATGTTCTCTCTTCAGCATTTTAAGCACAGTTTTATACACTCATCTGATGTTTGTGTGTCTCCTTTACTTGTGCCAAATGGAATACACAGAGAGATATGATCTCCTGGTTTTGATTATATAGGAAAGTCTCCAATTCTTGAGAACTTTCAGCTGTGTTGAGAATCTGAACTGGATTCCTGGCTTACTGAAAATTGTCCATGTGAAACTTAGAAGTTTCACATGGACAATTTATTTAACAGTATTCATATGGTCATGATGCATTGTGTTGAAATGCTGTTCAAATATCTCCTCTGTAGGTATCCACTTGATGTAACTCGTAGGCGAATGCAGTTAGGAGCCGTTCTCCCAGACTCTGACAAGTGCCTGTAAGTGTGTGTGTCTGTCTGTTTTTAACACAGTTAATGACATGTTTTGATAATGCTGGATTTTTGAGCAACATTTTGTTTGTATTTCAACTGAATTTGCAGCCATTTTCCATAGTAACAGGATCCTTAACAAGAGAGGAGCCTGCTTCTACTGGAGTGAGCTGCTTCTGAGAATTTTTTGACCTTTTTATGATGCAGAATGTGTTCAGTAGGATAATTTTGTATAATATTCTTTTATCTGACTTTTTAAATATTTCAGATAGTGTCACCCACACAAATTATAGTTGGGGTTCCCAGATTTAATGCTTCCAGGTTTTTAGCCATTTGCTTTAGTTTAGTAGGTGGGGAAGAACCATCATTAATAATACAAAAATCAGAGTATTAAATTACCTTATATCTTAAAAAAAAAATCTGAATTTCAAATTGCTCCAACCAAGTTCAATACCCAAAAAGCTTTATCTTAGTTGCGTTCAATTTTGTGGAATTGTGCTTCCCCGAACCTAGAGTGATTCAGTGTTAATTCTCATATGGCAAATTTGATCATACCAACAGTAGTCTTAGTTATCTTTCTTAAAAACACAGAAGAGTTTACTGCGAAAATTGCTGTTGTGTTCTCCTAAGCAGCAGCATCGTTTTTTAGATTGACTATTTTCCACTCAGGTTCTTTTAAAATAGAAATAGGATAATTGTTTTGGGATGTTCCTGAAAACTAATTGTTTTGGTGTTTCAACAGCAACAATTGTTTTGGTGTTTCTGAGAACTAATTCCTTTACAGACATTAGACTTCTTAATTAAACAGTTTGTGTCAACTGTGGAAAGATTCCTGGAAAGATAGTAGGCATAAATGTTTCTTTAGAGGAACGAAAGATAAAACAAGTAAGAAATATTGAAACTTCGAGGTATATGGAAGGTGTTCTCAAAAGATAATGTCTGTATTAGCTTGGAAATATTGAGCTTTTTACTCAAAAGTGTGGGTTTTTTTTGTTTTTTTTTTTTAATCTGTGTTTTCCTACAGACTTTTTAAGAACCAAACATAGTAAGTAAAGATTTTGACTTTTGAATGTGTATATTGGCTAATGGATTTAATTTTTATTTTTCCAGTACAATGGTGCAGACACTGAAATATGTGTATCAACAACATGGAATAAGAAGAGGATTGTACCGTGGTTTATCTCTGAATTATATTCGCTGTATTCCTTCACAGGCCGTGGCTTTTACCACATATGAACTTATGAAACAATTCTTGCACCTCAACTAAAATATTTTTCCAACTTTACTGTAAAGCTACACTATCAGTCTTCAAACTATATTTGTGAGTAAATTACTTGAAATTTTAAAAAACTCTCTGTTACTGTGGAACTGCTGTTGTTTGACAGCTTAGTTTTATTTGCCAAAACATGGTTGATTTCCTGGAGTCAAACCAGGAGATAGATCAGTATGAATAGTAGTTAGCTATAAAATTTTTCTTGCACTTGATCTTCTAAGCTTCCTTAGGTTAATATTAAGAATTACACAGTTCTACAATTATGCCCATATTTTATACGGGTTTCAAGTTGTTAGTTATTTAGCATTATCACCATTCCAAGAATCATACTCATGGTTATATTGCTTTTTAAGCTAGTAGGTAAACATCTGTTCTTTAAAAATTAAATTGAATACGCTGATTGGAATAATACATAATGATTTTCAAATCCAAATATTTGCCAGCCTTGTAGAAACCAAATTCAGTAGGCCACAACTTGAGCATCTTTTAATTCTTTTTTTTTTTTTAAGTACAAGTTTTCTGTATTCTAACAACAATGCATATATCCTCATATGGGCACATAAAAAGGTCTCTTCAACCATTTCAATAAATAATGACCGTGAGATGTATTTAACATTATTAGCAGTCTTTCAATTAGGAAGTTTCTTTGCACACTCCCTAATCTAAAGAATCGTTATCTATCTACACAATTAAGAACAGGGCTGGGACAGTATTAGTTTTACAACAAGTTTTAGAAGAAATTTCTAAAACATGATTAGTACAGGCCTGATCTTGCAAGGTGTTTATGTACCTTTTCTGCGGTGCTGAACATTCTCCAGTCGGTTCCTGAAAGCCGAGTTGATTGTATACTTTCCACTGCTGGCTCCTACGAACAGGTTTGTCCATCCCTAAAACATCATGACAAACACTATTGCATGCTGCTGCATTTACTTACTTTGGGCGTATGGATAGTAGTCAACCTCTTGGCCAAAAAAAAAATAAAAAATAAAAAAAATAAAGATCGTATTGGAATCTGTAGATGTGTATATGTACTTTCTCTAAAGTATGGTATGCAATAGACTATTACACTTTTCTTTTTCCTTCTACAATTTCTTTTGTAAAGGAATTGCTTTCCAGATTTGTTTGTACATGATCTGCATTGGTACTTTTGATTTTATTCACTTGATTCAGGAAACTGTAAAGCATTTGCATTAAGTGATGTAAGTTATTTATTTATTGTAAATATTTTAGCAGTGTCCTATAAGATTTGGTAGTGGTCATGTTAACTGAATTGGTGGTTGGTAAGATCAATTTGCTTAATTCTGATAAATTGACAAACTGGACTTTCATTTATATATTCAATGATTTTGTGGCTTTTTTTCCAGTTTCTTAAAAGTATATATTTCTTTGATATTTAACAATATAGTTACAGGCAGAGAATGAGATGTACTTGAATTTATTTTATTAAAAATCTTGAATATCTTTGTGTGATTTGTATGTTTGTGTGGGAGCAGTGCATGCTTCTGGAATTACCTGTATATTTCCCCATGAAGGTAAACTTGCATAAAATTGTCATTTGTAATTAAAAGAGACAACAATTCATCTCTTGGTCTGATCCTTAGTGTTATTTGAAGGAAAAATAATTACTATCACAATCATTAAACTAAGTAGTTTGTTTGCATTAAGTGCAAACAAAATTACTGTCTTGCCAGTCCTTGAAACAATTGGGTAGGATACTGAATGTCAAAAGTAGAATTATGGATGAAACAGTACTCTACTTTGGGCATTAGTTTTTCAAACAAACTATTAACAAATTAAAAAATCACAAGTATTTATTACTTCAAAAAGACTTATGAATGAAACATTTGTACACTTGTGTCCAAGGGCTAGTTTGGAGGAGACAAGCTCCATTCTGAGTCTTTGGGCAGCTATTTGAAACATTTTCTGAAAGGGTTAGCTATTCTTAATCAGTTAAAACACAAAATTTATTATAAATACCTGATTATATAAGCAGGAGAAAGAAACATGGAGACCTAATTATCCGCCCTATTTTTTTCAGCACAGTCCTATGAAAATTGTTTTTCTTCTTAAACTATTGATTTTCTTCCTCTAAATATCCTTCTTGTCTGTCTTCTAGGGCACTGAATTGATCTATCTTATTTTCAACCAGTAGAAAGTAAAATAAATCAGACTCCAGCCAAAATCACAGTGTGTTAAGCTCCAGAGATATTAATGTCTCCGAAATGCATTCTTTATTTCTTTGTTCCCTCAAACAGGAGTTCTGCAGCTCCGCTGTTCTTAAGTGGATCTTTAGTTTTCAGTTATTCTGTTTATTAACATTTGGAACAAGTTGGCACTTGTAATAAGCCTTTTGTGCTTATGTCTCAAAACAATCATATTTCAATTCAAACAAGGATAAAAACAGATAACTCTTGTGCTTGGTTGTTACCTATATTTTTATTTTGTGCAACTCTGTTCAGCCCAGGCATCTCTGCTTCAGTCTTTGTAGCTGCAGCTCACAGATACGTGACTGGCAGGTGTAATTTTAGATTACACCTGGCTCACTTTTTCTCATAGTTTAACAAACTTTAGTGATGGTGACATTAACCCCTTTCCTATTTAATATAATCCCTAATTTGTGTTCAGGAATAAATTTGCTACCTGGGCTTGCAGTATATGAGTATGTTTTACACCATCAGTTTTTGAGGAAGAGACAGTTGCTATATGTATGTTGCTGCTACAATTTTCCCTGATTAAATATCTGGCATGAGAAATTAAGGCATATAAAAATTCAAACCTAAATTCTGTATTTTGCGATTTGAAAACCAAAAAAAGAGAGTTGTTTGAGGTGTTTGAAACAGCTTGAGTTGTAACTATTTTGGAAAAAAACTAAAACAGACATATTTTATAGTTTTATAACTACATTCTTGACTTCTAAAATATTCCTCTTCTTTAATGTAAGATACATGTACAAGAAACATGAAATAGATTACTGAATATGAGAAATTATGAATTTTATAGAGTGAAAATATTTGTGTAGTGTATTAAATTTAAACCACGTAATGTGACAGCAAATACAGATGCGCAGGCCTTCAATTACAAATAAGCTTATAATAGAGGTTCCCCAATAGAAAGACATGAATGTAGTCTGCTATTTCAGGATTTTCCAAGGAAAGGCAGAATGGCATACTCATGTATCGAGAACTGGGCTTCCTGGCAGGGGTGTGTGACCACAGACCAAAACTTACTTTTTTTCATTGTGGGGTTGAAGCCTGCTGCTGTTGCCTGACTCTTGGCAACATGGAAGAGGGGCAAGGCCACAAGACCATTCTTTAATGTGAGAGCTGGGATATGGATTTATTGGCGACAGACGTAGTCTGTGGGTGACTTCAATCTTTACCATAACTGATGCTTTCAGAACCAGAAGTTTTTCCACAGTAGTGGCCAGAAATAATTAAAGAAAAAAAGGAGGTGAAGAAAGAAGAACTGTATACCTGTGAGCTTCTGCTTTGCCTCAGGACACCGCCGTGCACTGCTGGCTAATAGCACCGAGCGTAGGGCTAATTCTCCTCAGGGCTTTTGAACTGTCGGGCTGAGATTTGCCCGAAGCTACTTGATTAGGAAGGGCACATCCTTATCCTTATTTACAAAAAGTAAATAAAAAACCGACCTCTGTGGTTATTTGCTGCCTCTGCAGCGCTCCCGGGAGAGGCGCTGCGCTGCTGGCAGTGGCGGCCGCGGCAGTAACGGACACCGGTGCGAGGCGGCCGTTGGGCGGCCGTTGGCCTCCCGCCCCGCCCCTCCCCGCGGCGGTTGGCTGGGAGCGGCCGCGCGCCCCGTTCTCCCCGCGCGCGGGAAGAGCGGCCGGCCAGCGCCCCGCCCCCGGGCTGCTCCCATTGGCTGTGCCGGCCGGCGACCCCCGTGGCGGGCNGGCGGGCTCCGTGAGGCGCGGCGGGGAGAGCGGCGCGCGGCTGCCGGCCATGGCGGAGAGGTGCCGGCCGGGCGGCGGCGGGAGCGAGGGACGGGGGGTTAAAGCGCCGTGCGCGGCCCTTGTCCCCTTCCTCTCGGCCCCTGTCCCCTTGCCACCCTTTTTGTCTGTGCCAGTGTTGGTCTCGTCTTTGCTGTCTAAAAAGATAGTTGGGTTGGGGAGGGGGGGAACAGTAGGGAGAAACGCCCTCCCTTCTGCCTGCGTAAAACTTAACGTGTCCCGTGGAAAGGTGAAGGGATTTGAGGCTGGGCTTACACACCTGGAGCTCTTTCTCGCCTTGTCTGCCGGTGGGCTGGTTTCTCTAATGCGCTAACGTTGCTTCAGTTTTCAGAGTAAAGCGAGTGATTTCCACGACACGGTGCTTCAGAGGGGCTTGAACAACAGGTACCGTGTGCTGGAGGTCCGTGTGGTGCAGAGGAACGGCAGGGAGCCGGAGAAGCACCTGACGGTGACGCCGTCTCAGTCGCGGGCGGACGCAGAGCTGTGTGTTCTGCAGGACGGATGGTAATGCCCCGGGAAAGGCAGGGGCCTGCGGAGGGCATCTCGGGGAAGGCGCGCGTTCACGTCTGGAAAGGGATAGTGGCCTCTTAACTGTGTTTTCATTTTGTTGCCTTTGGAATGAATTTTGCTCTCCTAAAAACAATGAACAATATTTCATTTAAATAAACTTTCTCCAGTGGAGCGTTATTAGTATATTAGGATAAGGGATATGCATCATGAGGGCAACTGACGTCATGTTTGCTTGCATCAAGTAAGCACTATCACCTGAGAGACTTCACATAGTTATTCCTGTGTTCATGCTAAAATACAGTAAAGCAGTAAATTTGAAGCATTTCGTCTGCATGTTGTCTTGCAGCAATCGGAAGCGTTCTTTTAAATGATGTGCAAAGTCACATCTGTAAAATCTGAGCTTTTGCGCAGTCTGGTAAGATGTTTTTAGCTGGAGCTCTGCAGGAAAAGTTTTTCAAGGGTGCATTGGGGGTTTCCAGCTTAAGTGTTTGTGTGTTGCATGGTAAGCTATGGAAGAAACAACTCGTTCAGTCTTCTGCAATATATGCATGTGCACTAGCTGTTTGGTGCTGCTTTGCATTTTACCCTGCAAGCTGAAAGCCAGGGGAAAAAAAGTCTGATCCTCCATTTCTTGGAAGAGGAAGTATAAATTATCTTATCTAGAACCTTGAAACTTGCAAGTCAGTAAAAACTATTCTGACCTTCTGAAACAAGCAGCAACAAACAAGTGAAAAGGTAGTTCTCATGTGATGTGCAAGAGCTGTATGCCAGTATAAATGGTAACGACACTGAGATACCTTGGCAACGGGGCCAGAATACCAAGAGTAGCAGATTTCCCTACATGCAGGTTGTTCTGACACAGTATGCAAAATTATGCAACTCTTGTCAGTAAAAAAGTTCTCTCTTTTTTTTCTGGAGTTTATTTAAGGGAACTTATTAAACGTAAGCAAAAGGTTCTTTCCAAGTGTGTGGACTCTGTGAAATATATTAATATACCTTTTTGTGTCTTTAGCTTACAACTGGTTGTTCTTATGCATTACTTCATAGGGATTCTGTTCCGGTTGTTCCAGGAGACATTATTCATTTAGAAGGGGAGTGTAGCTCTGGTACCTGGATAATAAATGAGCAGTCTGGATACCTGATTCTTTACCCAGATCTGCTGCTTTCTGGCACTACAATAGCAAGTAGCATTCGATGTATGAGAAGAGCAGTGCTGAGTGAAAAATTCAGGGTGAGTGCTAATTGTAGAACTTCAAATGTTTTAATGTCTTCAGTTACTCTTTCACTTGCAAAATGGAAAAGTGTGTTTTTTGCCTCGTACTAAAATCAGCTGAGACACTGTATTCCAAAATTTAGTTATTAGCTGTTTAATAATATTTAAAAGACAAAATAATAATTACAATGGAAACTATCAGTCTTTGGCTGGGCTACTTGTATTTGTGGTGTGTGTGTGTTTTTTAGAATGATGAGACAGGTTCCTGGGCATAGTAGTGTTGGAATTACTTTGTGTGATCTCTTAAAACACAGTAAATGTATTTTTTTGTAATGAGATAGGTGTTGTCTATCAAATGCAGCAAATGAAAGTCAAACACTTAGCATAAAGCAGACATAAAGCATCATGTGTGTTGTATGACTCATATATGTTGTATGACTTCTGTTGTAGCGCTCCGAGTCTGGCTCACGCCAAATGCTCGTCGGTACGATTCTTCATGACATTTTCCAGCAAGCAGTAACAAATAAATTGGCCCGTGAAAAAGTAGAAGAGCTAGCAAATAAAACTGTCTATGGACAAAAGTATCTGAAAGAAATGTAAGTAGCATTATAGGCTTTTTTTTTCTTATTTTCTTATTTTTTTAAACTGGCAGATAAATTTCTATTTTAAGGGTAGCACTACTATCTGGAGAGTATTCTGACAAATGACCTTGTTTAAGGAAACTTTGATCTTGTTTAGTAAAATATTTCCCTACTTCATAATGTGATTTACCTTCCCTGATGAGCTACTCTTAATGTGAATTATGCTTCTTGAGCAACAGCTGTGTGGGGTGTTTTTTTTTTTTTAAGTTGTCTCAAATTGACAGGAGTTTTTTTTTGCCACCTGTGACAGACTTCTGTGCATGTTTCAAAGCTGAATTACATGTGACAACTAATGATGCTCCTCAGAAAATTAAATAAACTTCTGAGAGACCAAGCACTGAGAGCTGCTATGCTTGTGGTTCTTTATTGGGTTGCTGAAAGGCCTAGAGATGTAGGGACTTCTGTCTTATTTTGTGCACAAAGCTGGTAGAAATGCTATTCAAACAGTCTTCTAGTTCCATCAGGAAATGACAAGGTGAATGGTTGTTATTTTTGTGTTTTTTTTTCTGATGGCTTAGATTAAAATTGAATTCAAATAATGTAAAAATCTTATTGTAGCATCAGCATTAAAAATCGTATGTTGGGATAATGTTAATGGCCTTTAACCCATGAAGATTTAAATGTTGTTAAGGTTAGTGATGTTTTAATTTTAATCTCGAGGGTTACTTAAAGGCTTTTGAATCTCAGTCACATTGAACCTTAATAAATCTGTCATTTTCTGCACTATATTGATGGCTCTTGCATTAGGGTTATTTCCATAAACCTTGCTAGTACTTGAGTACTGGAGACAAGACTAATGTTCCTGTCTTGTTATTAAGTGTGATTTTGTTTTTTTCAGGTATCTCTTAAATCTGAAACAAAATGAAATAATGCAGGAAGTAGAAGAATATTTGCCGTCATTTCATAAATGGGCAGAAGACTTCATGCACAATCCAGCAAACCAAAATAAAATGCAGCTAAAACTGTAAGAAGTCAGATTTAAAAGTTCAAATCATTCTATGTCATTTTTCTACTCTTAGGAAAAGTTAATTAAAAATTCTCAGTGTGTTATATATTTGGCTGTTTCTAAAGAAAATTTTATGTTAATCTGTTCAGTGATATAGATGGTGGTCTCATTGCCTAAACAATTGTCTTTGAGATCTGCATGTTTAATTGTCATTGCAAGTAGGAGGAAAGTCCTAAAAAAGGATATTAACAGAAGAAGTGACAAATATCTTATTGGTCTTATTCTTTTGTAAACAGTGTCAGACAAAGTAGAAATGTTACTAATTAGAAGAACTAGCGTATGTGATTAGCTTACTAAGCCAAACAATAATGTTTATATATAAACTTACTGATAATATTATATATAAACTTATAGACTGCAGTATGAAACTATTAATGAAGTGCAGTTCTTTACTGAGACATTTATCAGTGAAACTTCTTTCACTGAATTGTGGCAGAGCTCTTCCTGCCTAGGGCTTCTTGTTGTCAGTTGTAATAGCTTCATGAACAGGTATATCTGAGTAAAACACTTGTCAAGCATCTTCCAGTGGATGTTATTAAACTTTTTGAAGAGATTAAACATTTTGGGGTATGTTTATTCAGAAAACACCAAAAACTAATAAGAACAGATTAAGATTCTTTCTTAACATGGTTTCAAACTGAAGTGAATGGCAGAACTCCCCGTGGCAAAGCTTTCTGATGGGTTGCTTCCTCCCTTTATAGAATAATAGTCTGAATTGAGTTTTTTTTATCCTGAGATGCTTAAAGAGTACATGTAATGCAAAGATTGTTATTACTTAATTACAACGTTTACAACATTTACAATACTAAGGGAAATCGGTAACTTTTGACTTGCTTTGTTTTCTTCCTAGATCAAGTAATGGGAAAGTAGATGATCTCTCTTCTAGGATAGAAGTTGTAGATATCCTAGACATTGAAGAGACTCTCTGGTCTCCCAGATTTGGGCTGAAGGGAAAGGTTGATGTTACAGCCAGTGTGAAAATCCATTGCCAGTCTGGAGTACAGTCTAGGATAATGCCGTTAGAACTCAAATCTGGCAAAGAATCTAACTCCATTGAACACAGAAGTCAGGTACAAATAATAGATGATTTTAGCTATATTGGTGACTGTATATAAACTTTTATGTAACCAGGTGACCCTTGTGTTATAAATGTAAGTTCTTGTTTGTGTGTGATATCATTTAAATTGAGAGGTGGCTAATCTTGGCAGTTCAAAGCTGCTGTTAAAAAATGAAAATGAACTGAGGGGAAGGAATAATATACATTTACTACTTCCAAACATTTTTATGTGTGTTTTTCCTTTTTTTTTTTTTAATCCTGAATAATCTTTAGTTCAGTGTTACTACATTGAGTTACTGGACTGAAGCAAAATGCTTCGATAATTAGTACTTCTTTTCAAATAACTCATCCAAGCTAGAGGTTGTAGACTTGGATTAGCTTTTGCTAAGAAAGGTATCTTTTAACTGAAATCCTTGGTTAGATGCTAACTGCTTTTGCTCTGTAAGTTACCTGTGATAGAACCAAAAGCTTAATTATAAAAGTTATGGAAATGCCATTTATGATGTGCTTTAAACTTATTGCTCTATATTAAAATATATGTATATGGGTGTGTATGTTTATGTGTGTATGTGTATATAAATAAATATGTATTTTCAGGTTATTCTCTATACACTGCTGAACTTAGAACGGAGAATAGATCCTGAAGTTGGATTTCTTATTTATCTTAAAACTGGTACTATGTATCCTGTTTCTGGAACTCGTATGGATAGAAGAGGTAAAGATGCTCCCTGACTCTAGAAACCATACTTTGCTATCTTAATTACAATAAAACAGTATGGTTTATTTTTTTGACTGTATCTATATTTACAGATATATCATTTATCAGTCTTACTCATTTGAACAAGGTTGTGTTAAAAACTTGGATTAGCTAAAGTATATTTTATTAATGCTCTATTAGGACTTCCTGCTGTATAAATACCTACTTTTTAAATGACCAATGAAAAGTAGATGGCTGATTACTTCTGAGTTAGAAATGATTAAACCCAAATGCCAAAATATCATACCTTACTTTGTTTTTTTCTTCACAGAATTGATGAAGCTAAGAAACCAGATGGCCTTCTACTTAATGCATGGTACATGTAAGTCTACTGTGGGAAGAAAGCAAACGCAGCTTGCTGCTTTGCCTCCTATAATTGATGACAGTCAAGCCTGTAAATACTGTTGCCAAGTGCACAATTGCTTTCTATATAGCAGGTAAACAATAATAAGAAAGAGATACTTTGATTCTTTTTCCTAAATAAGCTTGAAATGCAATTTTTGATAATTTCTTCCCCCTCCTGCCTAGTGCACAGTTTTGTATTTCTGTGTGACTTTTACCCCCCAAAAATACTGTTTCACACACTCCTGTGCAACTTCTACAGAAGGCAGGTAAGTGTGTTTCTGCAGAGATTATTCTGTTTATTCAGATTTATTTTCAGCAGGACAAAATCTGAGCTAACTTGTAATATAATAGTTAATGAAGAAAAATTTCTGTTGTGCCTAAGTTAATAAGAATTATATTAATGAAGATATACCCTTTCAACTCTCCAAACTGGCAATCTTTGGGGGAATAGAACTGGGTTATGGCTGGTTAAAAACTCTTTTTCCACTTTGCTCTCTACATAGGATTTTTTTGGTCTAAACTAGGCTAATATATGTGAAATGCTACTTTTAATGTTCAGCTATCATGGCAATAGAATTATTGCTAGTAGTGCAATAATTATTTGCTTAGAAATGTTTTTCCACTTGAAGTTTGCAGTTTATGTACTTGATTATATGTAATGTCTATGAATGTTTTGTCTGACATAAATGCCTAGAAGAACTGAATTGACTGTATATAACTGGAATTCCCTTCACTTAGCTAAATCTCAATATGGTACACATATCTTACCTAAAAAAGCAATAAAAGATCAAAAATCTGAATATATACAGTTCTGTTTAAATAAATCCTGTAAAAGTGGCCTTTCAGTAACTTTTTGCCTTTAATCATTCAAAATTACCATTATGTACATGTAGACTTGCAAGGAAAAGGTTACAAGCTGACTCTTTCCTGTACTTGGGTTTTCTCCTAGGGCTGTAGAGCAAAAGATGGCCAGTGTGTCTCTTCCTCCTGTTATGGTACCTGTTATTGAAAAAGAGACGCAGCATCTGAAACCTTCCCACTTAGAGTATTTCAGCTTGTGGTATCTTATGTTATCCTTGGAGCTGCAAAGTGGAGACAGTAAAAAGGGATCTAAAAACATATGGATGATACCGTCTTTGGAAAGGTGAGAGTTAATTCCTAAAGTGATACAAATGTTGCCCCCTTCAGTGACTGGAAGTAAGGTGTGATATATTTGTAGTGTTTTCCCTACAATGGAAATGAGTTGTTTGTTTTGTCCTTTTAGAAATATTCTTTAGAATATTCCTTTCACTGAGATGATCTTTTACTTGAATATATATTCATATTTAATATCTTCACAGAGAGAAGGCTGGAGATTGTGTTGGAAACATGATCAGGACTGGTCAAGTGCAGGAGATTTATGAGGGACAATATCTACATTGTTTCCAGCGTAAAAATGATGTGATACCAATAACAAACCTCCTGGTTGGGGATAGAGTGGTTGTAAGTGGAGAGGAAAATGGTTTGCTTGGCTTGGCTACTGGCTATGTTACAGAAGTCACTGTCACAAATGTCTACTGTTTGTTGGGCAGGTAATAAAGGTGTGTGGGGGGGAAAAGAAGTCTGTCTGAAAGCACCCTTCCTGATGCTAGTATTTTAGTGCTTCCAGGCCCTCGCAAAAGCTCTGACATAGGTCTGATTAATTTTGCCAGGATTGGGGAAATACACTTCCACAATTCTTGCAATTAAAAATGTTGGACTTCGGTCTATGCCTATATATTTAACAAGGTTGTTTAAAAGCAGACTTGCAAATTCTGTTTCATTATCACTGCACCAGGGGACTGGGTTACTTTGTTAATAGCAATTTTTGTTATTGTGACTATGCTGCCTTTAAATTGGGCCTTATTCATATCCAGCCTCAGAGGAGTTACCTGCTTGTGTTGTTTCTTCCAGCTGTTGCTTCACTCTGTGACTTTAGAGAGGTTTCACTTAACACTTAGTAATAACTTATTTTGTCCATGATACTGCCATCCTTCAGGAATTTGTCCAAGCTTCCAAAGAACACTGTATTTAGGTTGGATCATGAAGAAGGAAACTTTGGTATTGGTGTCCCCCTTGAAAATCTTTCCAAACTGATGGAAGACACTCCAGTCAGGTATTTAAACCAAAAAAAACTTTCACGCTTTTAAGATTTTAGACAGAGTTTCTCAATTGGTATGACTTTTTTTTTTGTTCCTCCTTCCACAGTGTAAAGCTTCGCAACTTGATAATTGATTTCCACAAACCATGTTTCATTCAGCATTTGAGTTCTGTCCTTCCTCCTGAAGCGAAGGAAACTGTTGCAAATATTCTAAAAGGTACAAAGTCTGTTTTCCTACCTCCCATCCAAGCCATCTGCTTGGAAGTCAACCATTACTGCCAAAGCAGTTATCACATTAAATAGATCTTTTTTCCCTACTTGGAGGTTCAATTATAATTTTCTGTTTAAAAGTAAATTTAAAAAAAGCTTTCTTGAGGTGAAATTCATAAACTATTTGGAAGAATGACTAAATATTTCTTTGGAATTCTAGTTTTCTTGTTATTAGCTCATACAGCTCAGTTTCAGATGGAGTAATGTGATTACATCTCTGACTTGCAGAAAATAAGGCTTTTGGCACAGGGGAAGTGCCAAAAGAGAGACTGGAAGCACCTGAACCTTGGTGCGAGTTCCCTTGTACTGGCTTTTCTGTTGACCTGGGGCATAGAGTGTCATACATGTTGCTTTTGTGGGAGTTCTGTGTAAAGCAAAATTATTTTGTGTGTGTGGAAGTGTCATTTGTTCACTGAAATTACACTATCATTCTTGACAGAGTTGTCTGTAAACACAAATTTAACTCAATTTTCTTAGAGCAAATCAAACTCATATAAAAATTTTAATCTGAAGACAAAGATGTGGCTTATTGCTTTGAGATCTGCTTTAAATAAGAGTTTTGCTCCACCTCCCATCCAACCACTGAAGGGATAGGAAATTAAAGGGGTAAGTTTATTCCTAAATTCAAGAATAACAGATTATCAAGTGCACTGGAAGAGCTGGAGAAAAGTATCTTCCCAGAGAAAGAGTACGCACAAGACACATTTTGCTTTTACAGTAAATCTAGGCCGTTCTTAGTACTTGAACTTTCCCCAGTTTAGAATCACTGGCCATCTGCATCAGACTGGAAAAACAGCTCTGATTGTGTTTCTTATTTTCAAGATGATGCCACCTGTGCAGCAAGGTATATGTCTGAACATGAAAAGAGGTATGATAAAGTAGATAGGACAGCTTGTGGAGATGGTAATTTAGGGCTTTAGGAGAAAAATATCACAAAAAATCTATGATGAAGAAATGTCTTGAGTGAATTATTCCTAGGGCTGTAGAGCAGATCCGTTCAGCTTATCTGTGTGCCATGGTGTTTAATATCATTACTTCATCATAATCCACAGGCTTACTTTGCTATTTCGTTGATGACTTTAGCAGAAGTAAGCTTGCTTAGATCAAATACAGAAAAGGAGACTATTATTAATGATAGGCATTTCACTTCCTTTTTCTTTAAAGGTCTGAATAAGCCTCAGAAGCAGGCAATGAAACAAGTGTTGCTTTCAAAGGACTACACGCTTATCGTGGGTATGCCTGGAACAGGAAAAACTACCACAATATGTGCTCTAGTAAGATCATGTAACCTGATATTAGAATTTTTTGTGAGATTTGGAGGAGGACATTAAACTATATAACACATACTTTTCTGAAACAATTGCGATTAGTTAACTGTTATAGAACTGTTCTAAGAAGAATACACATTTATTTCTACTTAAAAACTTGCATTTGGTAGTATTAAAGATATATACATGGGAGGGAGGAGAGTGAATTGTGTTATTCAATCATTTTGATTTTAAAATCAGTCATTCCCAAAAGTAAGTCCTCAATGCTTGATTTATAGCTCAAAAAAAAGGTTTCCTTGGTGAAGTCTGCACCTTGTCTGTTAAAAGCAATATAAATCCATGATGGAGTTTTCTGGCACTTGCTGTAACTGGTGGTCCTGTTTCCTCAGGAATGTCCTATAGGAGCATGTGGGATTATAGCTGTGGGCTGAGGGAGTTCTTGAAATAGCAATGTTTTACCTCCATTTGTCATCTTTCCGGAAGGCTTTTCCTTTGGCTTTTTTTTTTCTCTCTTGCACAAGAGAGTTCATGGGGAAAGAAGGAGCTGCTGCTGAGCTCCTCTGTGGGGACTCTGACTTGGAACTGCTAATTCATGTATGTAAATTGCTAACTTTTTCTTTTCTTCTTCTGATACCAATGATTAGGTGAGAATTCTTTCTGCTTGTGGCTTCAGTGTTCTTCTGACCAGTTTTACACACACTGCTGTGGACAACATCCTGCTGAAGCTGGCCAAATTCAAAGTAGGATTCTTGCGCTTGGGGCGAGCTCAGAAGGTTCATCCAGATATACAGAAGTTTACAGAGGAAGAAATTTGCAGGTCCAAATCAATTAAATCTGTAACTGATTTGGAAGAGCTCTATAACAGTCAGGTGAGAAGAACTTTTGTTAGCCCTGCAAGACATTAAAGGTCATTACATTAGGATTCTGATTGTTCAGATACTGTAGAAAGGGAACTCATCCCAAAGCTATGTTAGTAGTACATCTGGCCCCAAAAAAAGATCAATTCAATCAAGTTAATTTCTGTATCACTTCTATTTATAGTAGGTAGTGACAAAAATCAATCTGAAAGTTGAAAGGCATTTTGTGTGTTTACACAAAATAACTAATTAACCTGGGTAATAATTCCCATAGACTCTACTGCTTTTATCTGAGATATTGCTTCATAGTATGGTTTACCTACCTATCTTTTTCCCCCAGGGTCTTTCCCATAACAGATCAATATGTGGTCCCATCACAGCTTGATCTGATTAAGGAGAAGGTGGTATAACTGCAACTTCTTCCCTCTTTATTCATGTTGTTGATTGTCCCTCTTTCCCTTCCACTTGTTTGGTTGTGACTTTTATGCAATCAGAGCGTGGGGAAGATAGAGTTTTACTGTTGAGCTGATTTGACCAAAAACGAGTCAGTTTGTCGTTTACTTTTCTGCTCACAGACGTTGCAGGAGAATGACTGCAGTCATTTGTGTTTTGTGTTTTTAGTCACTTCAGATTGCAGTTGAAGTACAGGGGTGGGAATAAATGTGCTACTGTTTCATTTTTATCTGGAATAATTCCTTTTTCACCTCACCAATTTTTTTGAAGGTAGATACCCTGCCATACTGCATAAGCTGTACTTGTTTGTACTTAGAACCTGTTACTGTCCTAAGTGCATGGCAGGAGCATGATATGAAATAACTCCTTTTCTAAAGCTGTCTTTTACAGTTGTCTTTTGTGACCAGTATAAAATTTCAAAAATATGTGAGGCCAATAGATATGAACTGACCTGAATCAAGGATTAGTGATGGGATTTCTTTTAATAATTTTCCTTTTTCTAATCTATAAGAATTGGAAATATTTTATATTTTGGAAACTTTTTTCATATATATGGTATCTTTTACCTGAAAGTGTGTCTCCATTTTCAGCCAGTGGTTGCAACATCTTGCATGGGAGTAAATCACCCCATCTTTGTTCGGAAGCAGTTTGATTTCTGTATAGTTGATGAAGCTTCCCAAATAAGCCAGCCCATCTGCCTGGGCCCGCTCTTCTCCTCAAAAAGGTTTGTGCTGGTGGGGGATCATCAGCAACTGCCTCCACTTGTACAGAATGCAGAAGCTAGGTAAGATAAAATGCTGCTGGACAACTGTCGGTACTATAAGCTTTCGGAAGCTCTTGCAATATTTTTACTGAGGTATCTGTATGTGTTTTTTTTGTGCGTCTGTTTTGTAACAGAGATCTTGGCATGAGTGAAAGCTTATTTAAGAGGCTGGAACAAAACCAGAATGCTGTTGTCCAATTAACTGTGCAATACAGAATGAATAGGTATTAAAAATTTTGTTTGTTATACTAGGGTTTTTAATGTGGGATTTAAACAGCAGTATTTGACACTGTTCTTGTCTTTAAATCCTTAGTAAAATTATGTCATTGAGTAACACATTGGTGTATGAAGGCAAACTGGAGTGTGGCTCAGAGAAGGTGTCAAAAGCCACTGTGAACTTGCCAAATCTGAAACAATTGAAACTGGATTTTGCAGATTCTTCAAAAATGTGGTTGAAAGAAGTACTTGAACCAGATACACCTGTGTGTTTTCTTAACACAGAGAAGGTGAAGTTAATCATGTTCTCCTTTCAAAAGTATGTTTTTGTAAATTTAAATACAGTGAGTGTGTAAGAATTTATGAAGCTTAAAGATGAAATGGCTTTAAAAAAGATCTAATTACATGCAAGATGTGCAGATATATTTAATAGAGCTGATGAATTGTGATGGTGCATCTACTGCTAGGAATACTTCATCTCATAGCAGTTAAAGTTTAATTTAGTGGGTATTACAGAAATTGAGCACACTCTGAACTCCGTCCTGTTTTTTGATCTATTTGGATAGACCTAGATTTTGATACTTTTAGGGAAAATGCCTAAATATAAGAGGGAGGGGCCTTTTCCAGGAATGCTTCAGTAGCTGCCAAGCCCTTCACAGACGACATAATGCTAGGGAGATGAGCTAATGATTGTTAGTGATATTTTGTTTAAACTTAAAGGAGGCAAACATAAATCAAGAGGATAAATTGTAAAAATGTGGTTACTAAAATAGCAAGAGTATAATTTTTTTAGACTTGTTCCTCTATTTGTGATCTCATTTATACATGATGCAGAAAAGGGAGTTTTTAGTTAACAAAACTAACTTGTGTGAATACTCCTCTTTGCCTTTTCCTCTTTGCCTTTTCCTCTTCCTTCTGCCACGTTTCCCCACATTGCTTATGTGGTATTATGTGGTATGAACTGTAAGATCAGATGATGAAGGTTTAGCAGTTGCTTAAGGTAACTTGCTATTGCTGGAAGTTCATCTTAAAAGTTTTTTTTTTGTAAATTAGCATTACACAGACCTCTATTATGTAAAACTCAGCATTCAGCTGTGTTAAACTTTTTAGTTTAACTTTTCTGTAAAATAAATAGGTAGTGATTTAGCAATCAGAATATTCTGTGTCATTGTAGACCACAAGAGTCATTATGTTTATTTGTGTTTTTAAAGATCCCAGCACCAGAACATGCAGAAAAAGGTGGTGTAAGTAACGTGACAGAAGCCAAAATAGTACTTTTCCTCACATCCTTATTTATCAAGGTATCTTCTTTAATATGTTGTTTGGAGGGCCAGCTTCATAATAATTTTCCATAGATATATGCCTCACAACTGCACTTACCTTGTTATTCTTTATTTCTGGATGCAATAAATACCTGAAAAATGTGTGTGAGGGAGGTGGGAAGGGATTTGTCTGTCTTGTTTCATCTAGTCAGCTTCAGTACAAAATAATTCTAAGTTTTGAATGCTCATCTTCCATTTTGAGGGAGAAAGAAGGAACAAGGATTTAGAAGATTTCTATTTTTGTTCTGAGTAATGACAAGCTTGGAATCTTCCAATAACAGTGTAGAGACAATATCTTGCAGCACTTGTAGAAATTGAGTGACAAATTTTTCTTTTTCTTTGTTCAGGCTGGCTGTAAGCCTTCAGACATTGGTATCATTTCGCCATACAGACATCAGTTAAAAACAATCACTGATTTGATGGCAAGATTAAAAGAGAATAGAGTGGAAGTCAATACCGTAGACAAATACCAAGGAAGAGACAAAAGTGTCATAATTGTGTCCTTTGTTAGAAACAGCCATGATGAAAACGTGAGTTGGTTGTATTATTTTGACATTTTCAGTCAAATTAGAATTTGAAAACAACCCTGAACCTTAAACTTAAATGATGCTATTTTCAAAATATGTTTTACGTTTCAGAATTTAATGTACGTAATGTATGTAGTGCCAAAAGTAAAAATAAGCTATGCTTATTTAACAGCTCGGCAGCCTTCTGAAAGACTGGCGACGTCTTAATGTTGCTATCACAAGAGCCAAGCACAAACTGATCATGGTTGGTTGTGTTCCGTCTCTGTGCCGCTATCCTCCTTTAGAAAAGTTACTCTGCCATTTACAGGCCGAAGCAATGATATCCTTTTCATGCTGTTTTATTAAAGGGGGGGAGGTAAGTTTGGCTTCTGGAGGGTGGGAAGGAAGGATGGGAGGAACTTTTATTTCTTAGNGCTGAAGCAATGATATCCTTTTTTTCCTTTTCATGCTGTTTTATGAAAGGGGGGGGAGGTAAGTTTGGCTTCTGGAGGGTGGGAAGGAAGGATGGGAGGAACTTTTATTTCTTAGGATATACTTAAAATACAGCACAGTAGGAGCACGCATTTAAACACTGACAGAATGGTTTTATTGGCTGTGTTATTCGCTAACACTGATATGCAAGAGTTTTTGTGTTTTTTGTGTAAGCAATACATTACCAAAATGCTTGAGGACTATTTCCTTAACTTTTTACATCTTCAATCTTCCAGCAGGTGCTCATGAAAGTATCCAGAAATGTAGCATTTTATGACCCTAAAGATCAGGAACTTGATGGACATATTTTGTGGGTACTGCTGAATGTAAATAACTCATCAGTGGGCTATGAGTGCTGCTATGTACCTTTCAATCTGAGTCAGGCTGAACAGAAATACTTTCAATTATTTTAAAGGTTGCTTTTCAGTAAAAATGATTCCTGTTCCTTTCTTTAATAAGCTGCTTGTTAAGCTGGTCACTTCAGTGCCAACATACTTGTAACAAACCAAACGTATCAAACACCCTGTTCCTTCAGGTACTGACTAGCTACTACTTTATTCACTTCTATCTTGATGGGCAGTTCTCTGTATAAGTGAATGGAAAAATGTGGAGGTGATAAATCAGTGTTGCTCTAAGTCATTTTTTTAGGCTCAGATTGATTTTAAAGGCTTGTTTACATGCAGCAGTTTTTATTACCATAATTAACATATCCTGGTTCTGTAGTTTAGAATAGAAATAGGAAAATATTTCTTCTTGTCTTCAAAGCCTCATGTTCCTGTTAAATATTACACCTACTTTGTAAATAGTGGACTTTTATATATGTAATGTAATGAATACCTTGTGAAGGTCCATTGATGACTTGTTCAAACTTGTCTGCATAAATGTGAAAAAGGTGAGGCTGATTTATTTAACTTTTTTATGAACTAAATTATTAAAATCTCTCTAAGAGAAGTTCTGCTCATTGAAGATCATAGTTCAAGTCCTGCTGTTTTCACTGTTTTTGGTCTTTTTTTTCCCCCTGAATAAAAGGTTAACCAAGAGAAGCAGCTTGATGGTTAAGAAGTTTACACATCCAATTTCTATTCCTTAAAAAAAGGATAACATATGTGTAATATGAAGTATCCTTTACTTGATGGATCTAGTTTAATTTTTGCTATGCTACCTCATATTGTGCCATCTTACAGAGCCTTTTCTTCCAAAGATTGTTAGAAGAAACTTCAGATTTTTGACTCGTTAAATATCATTAATATGTGAGAGATTTTCTCTTGGATGAAAGTCAAATAGTTAGCGTACATAGTTACAAACTTCTCCATGTTAAAGCTGAGCCCCTTTGGGTTTTTTAACCTGCTTTGACTTTTGTAATGTTTGTGATGAAATAAAAGTGTGTTGTTTGGTTATCTTTTGGTGCTTTACAAAATATTGTTATTAAAGGAAAAAATAAATTGAGTGATAGTATGTCCCCTTCACAGGTTTAACTATGCAAGGGTTCCAAATCTTTAGGAATACCTGGGGGCTTGAGCTGTGGCCGCAGCCGCTCCTTTCTCACCGCCTTCTCCTTCTCTCCGTTATGAAGCTCCAGGCCGCCCGGGGCGGTCCTCCCGCCGCCGGGGGCGCCCGTGGGCGCGGAGGGAGGCCGGGCCGGCGCCGCAGGGAGCGGCGGGGCGGCTCCCTCCATCTGCTCTCCAGCCATGGGTAAGCGGCGCCGGGGCCGGGGGCTGCGAGCCCCGGGGACGAGCCC